>OX122942.1:2057500-2550000 GCA_944738685.1 Synanthedon myopaeformis
TCGAAGGAGTAACTTGACAGGTCCTAATGTCAAATTTTAAAATACATTATTTTAAAATTTAAAATTGAGCGTTTTTTCCGTAGTGCTGTTTTATATCGGTTTTACTTAAATAGTTATAATATTTTACGGTAAAAATATTTTTGATCTTGTTTTATGATTTAACATTCGTATTATTGTTTTTTTAAGGTTTGAATTTCGTTTAAAGCAGGTTACTAATGACCAAGTCGATTTGGAATGAAGAAAAAAACGATTCACAATTTATATGTGAAGTCAAATAAATAAAAAATAGTATAATGCATTACAAAACTATTATTTTGTGATAATAATTATGTCACCTATGGAAATATTCTCATCATAAAAATTATTACAATGTAATTAAGTATGTAAAATAATATTTTATATTTTAATCATTTTCTCTAATCAAAATATTTATTTATCAATTAGGTATCTCCAAGAAACTCTTATGATCGTCATTATAAATTAAAACTTAATAGCTAGAATAGTTTATACAAAATGAAAAGTGTAGGGTGTGGGTAGATACGTGGTATTACTATAATATTTTGTTATAGTTTACAAAGCTAAAAGCAGCGTAAAGTGAGCGCTCACCTATTATTGTAAACGCCCACTCAAGATTTGCTGTCCTTGTCTTTTGTATGGAATTGAGTGAAAGAGAAAGCGCTCTATAAGCTCGACTCCGTGAATAAGGTATAGGCAGTCATTACCCAACCTTATTTGTAGGAATTGTAACAGTCTACGCAATGATTTCTATGGGGCGTTTTAAAATTAACAATGAAACTACTCAAATATTTTCACATAGCTGTCTCATTGGAATTATTGATATGTTACAAAGCGTAAGATTAATTATTATGAGATAGTTAAGCCATTATTAAAAATAAAAATTAAAAAGATCTTAAAGTAGATTAAAATTAATTAAGTAAGAATTAGAGTAACATTATTTGTTATGAGGTAGTTAAAGCATTATTGTGTTTTTTAATTTCAGGTTGATTTGAATAGTTAGTTCCTAATTTGTCCAAATCAATGATATCTATGTTTGAATAACATATAGTTCAATGGTCCAAATACATTTTGGCCTGATATTTTAATTGAATTACAGTTTTTATTACAATTTTTCACTTATTTATTTATTTTGTTTATTTTAAGGTCGGCAGACAGGCTGACGGTCCACTTGATGGTAGACACAACACAACCTATAAAACAAGCAACTCCACAGGTGCTGTTAGTGCGCTGCCGACTACTGTAAGATTAAGGATAGGGAAATACAACAGATATTTACAACAGATACAAAACAGCACACATGCTTTTCACGATGGTCTTCTGTAAGGGGATGGTTACTGCCGCCAGACGGGCCGTCCAAATGGCTGCGACACGCAGTGGTGTCCTGCCACTATTGACTATTGCATCACTAATGTCTTACCCATGAAAAGATACACCTTGCGGTTTCACTTTTTGCCTACAATAATTGCACAAGTCCGCATCATGAGTGTTTTTAGCGGAGCTCCGCTCTACAACGCTCTCTGAACACTACTGCAAGCGGAATCGACTGAGGTATCACCAAATATGACCGTTAGGTCATAGTTGTGCCACGTGCGACTCGCCCACATTACGATTACATCTTTATTATTTATCTGTTACGTGATTTCGAATATCAGGATCGTAGATTATCTTTCCTTTTTATATAATATTCCCATTCGACAAAAATAAAATTCAATCTAAAGAAAAGCAGCCATAGGTATTCCTCTACTAAATCGTATTTTGTTGCTTCGTGTCACTCAATATGAAACTTTATAAAAGGTATGAGAATTCTAGACACTTATCGAGGGTCCATATTGAGCCGTTATTCATAATTCCTTCTCAGTAACGATATAACATTTTTTTAAAGGAGTGCGCTGGTGTACCTTTTTACGCGCTCAACATAATGACAATGTCTCAATGAGATATTTTAATTAGGAAAATGATAAAGTTGAGCACAAATAATATAAGGGAAAATATCTCTGGATATCTTCGTAACAATGTTACGTGATGGCTGTACCAAATCTATAAACGGAATATACGTAAGCCGAAGGTCGACGGAACTCTTGGGGCGGAAGTCCTCGGAGCGTTTTTCGTCCGGATTTTTGTTTATGGATATCACAATAGTTGTGTGTTACGTCTTGTCAGCCCACAAGACATTTATTATTAAGCGGAAGCTTGCCAAAAAGCTGAAGCAGAACAGACCAATCCCACAATGGGTCATAAATTCATAATGCGAACTGGAAATATCATTCGCTACAGCGGGGCGCTAAGAGGTGTCACTGGAGGAGAACTAAGCTCAACCTGTATGTAAGCTGTAATGTTCTGTAAAATTTAATTTAGTAACAGTTTTTTGTTCAAATTAGGCAGTCAAAACAAAAGTAGAATCAAAAAATTATGGACATTCGTATTACGTTATTATTCCTTATCCAACTGAATAGTTTTATAATCAAGATTCATTAATGTACATGAGTACAAAATTTCTCTTTTAAATTTATTGGAATTGCACCTTTGTTTAGAACCGTCATACCCAACGTGCGGCCCGCTTGCCTTTTTTATGCGGCCCGAACCGTGGCTTAGCCCAGTGGTTTAATTTTTGCGGTAAAAAAACTGATAACATGCAGCGTGCAGCATTGGGGTTTGATAATGTAAAATTATATGATGAGCTGATTGAAACACACTAGCGCTCATACTGTTATTTCACGGTGGACTTCTGTAAGCGGGTGGTTCGTGCCTCCAGACGAACCCGTGACCCATGAGACAAAGCGTTAATTAAAAAGCAAGTACCTTGACCACTCGGCCAAGGGTTCGTCAATTATAAAACAATGTTACATAATGTGGAGCCACGAATTGGAAAGCGCAGCATGGGCCCTCCAAATGGCCTGAAAAGCTTCACAGGAAGCGGCTGGATGCGAAGGACAGAAGACCGTGCGTGGTGGCGAACCTTGGGAGATGATGATGAATTTGAAATACATGTAGGCTATACCTATTTACCTATCTCTATAAACCTATAAGATTCTATACCTAATACGTAATGAGACTCGACATAAAGGGAACATTATCTAGTGTAGACCACCTTGGACAGACATTACCTTCATTAATTTTAAATTAATAGACACAAAATTTATTTTTTAAAACTATAACGAATTCAATACAACAAAACAACCTTGGTTTTCAAACTTACAGAACACTTTTCGAAAAGCAACCTTATGCTCTTCAGAATACAGTTCAAATCTATCTCTTTTCTCGACACAATTTTTTTCGTGTCGCTAAAACGTCACAATAGTACGTTGTTGGAAAGCGTGTTTGGGCGTTTTCATGCCGGTTTTGCATGATTAACCAAGTATTTCCATTGATTGATGTTTTTGTTGAGCATTTTGAAATTATGCGTTTTGAAACTGCATACTTTTTCTTGATCGCGAGATTCTCTAGTAGCGAGAACAAAATTTAACTGTATGCATATTGTATGGCCTGATTTTCCCTTTTTTTAACGTTGCAAAATCCTCATGGATACCCGGCACCGTAGGGGACGTTGCGGGTTTATGCCGGACTCCGGACCGGCTAAAACCTAACGACTTTCTAGCGCGGGTGTAGATACATGCGGGATGGCAGGAACGTTATGAAACAACATTAGCGGATGTTGTACCTTGGCGTACGCCGCCCATCTCGGGGAACCTAACGATGAGCGGGAGTCTGGAGCTTTGTGTCGGGGAGCACCGTAAAAAATGCTGTCCCATATCTTATATATCTATCTTCTTCTCTAAGTGCCTTATCAGGTTACCCGGACGTTGGCGATCACCCTCGAAAAGGCCTCTCTATCACGCGCCACTCGGAATAGCTCTTCCACTCCTGTAATTCCGGTCCATTGACGGATGTTCTTTCGCCAAAACATCTGTCTTCTGCCGATTCCTCTTCGCCCCTCAATCTTGCCTCTCATGGTAATAGTGATAATAACATATCAATGATATCTTATATCTATAATCTATACTAATACTAGCTGTTGCACGCGACTTTGTCCGCGTACACACACACACACACACACACACACACATACACACACACACGCACGCACGCACACACGCACGCACGCACGCACACACGCACACACACACACACACACACACACACACACACACAGAGAGAGAGAGAGAGAGAGAGAGAGAGAGAGAGAGAGAGAGAGAGAGAGAGAGAGAGAGAGAGAGATATCTGTGTGTGTGATTTTGAAAATTCTTTCACCTATAGAAAACTAAATTATCACTGAGTAACGTAACGTAAATATATTAATCGAGTTAAATTAGGGATCCCTACGAAAAACTCCAATAAATTAACACAAGGTGTAAAAAATCTATACTAATATTGTTAAGAGAAATTGTATTTTTGTTTGTAATGAATAAACTGAAAAACTAGTGGACCAATTCAAAATTAGCTTTATTCATCAACGTAATCTCCATCAACGCATCATTTCTTGCCTCAAAATAAGCCTCAGTTTCAGCGATAACCTCTTCATTCGTGCATTTTTTTGAAGTCTGCGAACAGCCAGTAGTCGCTGGGAGCCAAATCTGGCGAATACGGAGGATGTCGGAGCAATTCGAAGTTCAATTTATGTAGTTTTGCCGTTATTTTGATTGGTACTTATGACACGGTACGTTGTCTTGATGAAACAACCTTTTTTTTCTTTGCCATATACGGTCCTTTCTTTGCAATTTCGGCCTTCAAACGCTCCAATAACGCTATATAATATTCATTGTTGATGGTATTTCCCTTCTCAAGATAGTCTATGAATATTACACCACGCACATCCCAAAATACCGAGGCCATAACCTTTCCAGCCGATTGTTGTGCTTTAGGGCACTTTGGACGAAGTTCACCAGTTGCTGTCCACTCAGATGACGATCGTTTTGATTCCGGAGTGAAGTGATGGATCCATGTTTCATCCATTGTCACATATCGACGCAAAAATTCCGGTTTGTTACGTTTAAACATGGCCAAACACTGCTCAGAATCATCAACACGTTCTTGTTTTTGGTCAATAGTGAGCAAACGCGGCACCCACTTTGAACAGAGCTTTCTCATAGTCAAATGCTCATGCAATATAAAGCCAACACGTTCTTTTGATATCTTTACAATCTCAGCTAACTCACGCAACTTCACTCTTCGATCATTCAAAACGATTTTGTGGATTTTTTTGATGTTTTCTGGTGTTACCGCCTCATTTGGATGTCCACTGCGTTCTGCATCATCGGTGTCTTTACGACCACGTTTGAAGTCAGCAAACCAACGTTTTGTTGTTGTTTCTGATGGAGCGGAGTCCCCATAACACTTTTCAAGCCATTGCTTCGCTTGAACGGTATTTTTTCCAATCAAGAAGCAGTGTAAAATTAAAACACGAAATTGTTTTTGATCCATTGTTTTGAAAATAACAAAAGTAGCACTCTTAGCACAATAATGAATAACTCACAAAGTAATGAATAGATTATCATGAAATTTTAACAGCTGTCTTTTGAAGGTTAATACTAACTGAAAAAGAGGTGAATGCAATAAAACTAGCGTCATCTATGTGTTAGGCCCGGGACTTTTCAGCCCATGTAATACATTATCAGCGAGTAACGCTGCAGCAGCAAGTAGTCTGCAGGAAAACCAATTCCTCAGCAACTGACAGCAAATATAGCAAATATATT
This sequence comes from Synanthedon myopaeformis, assembly GCA_944738685.1. Taxonomy (NCBI): domain Eukaryota; kingdom Metazoa; phylum Arthropoda; class Insecta; order Lepidoptera; family Sesiidae; genus Synanthedon; species Synanthedon myopaeformis. The sequence goes on from OX122942.1 coordinate 2,063,209, forward strand.
TTAACACTGTGATGTAGTCATAAATGTCTGAAAATTCAAATTTTGATGTTATAGTTAAATTTCTACACATGTAGGTACTCTTGCTCAAATGAGACTATAGCTTTAAATCGAGAGTGTAATATCATTTTTTGAAACCTATTATAAAAGTTCTAAAAGCTCAAAACTTAGTGTATAGTCGCCTTAACATAACCTCACTCGCTTCGATTCTACTTAAGTTTTTTTTAATAAAACCACTTTAGTTGGAAATTTACAATTCAATGGGAAACAAAAAGCGGTCGTGTACTATACAACTCCAGTGAGGCGGTTGCGTTTGTATGCGTGCGTGTGTGTGTGTTAATAAGGAAATTACTGTAGTGTGCGCGCTTATTTGCGCCCATTTTCACTTTACAAGAGTGATCAGTCAGAGTAGGTACTTCTGTAAGAAAATCGCTCAGTATAGAAACGTTGGAACAGAATATTGGTCCCGACTAGATGTTTTTTATGTTAATTTTGGCAGACAGGCTGACGGTCCACGTCTCGTTGGTAGGGTGGCAACCGTCTCTTGGAGAAGACTGCCGCCCGTCGTAGGGTCCCTCGAGATGGCCGGTGTACCCCCACTTTCGGGTACGCCGAGGTTCCGACAGGGAGCGTAATCCTCCCCGCGCCGATGTCGTCCCATAATGTCCCAGCGACCCCGCCCATCAACGGCCGCGCTAGAAAGTCGTTGGGTTTTAGCCGGTAGGAATCCGGCGTAACCCCGCAGTGTCCCCTACACTGCCGGGTATCCAAGAAGATCGTCGCCTATAACTTATGTTTCGGTGATTGAGTAAGAGATGCTCTCCCTCGTCTAACCCCTTACCCTTAATCTTACTAAGAACGGCAGCTCACTATTGCATCACCTGTGGAGTTGCTGGTGTTCATATCAGACGGTAGCCACCAACCATCAAGTAGATCGTCAGCTGCAATTGACGATATTTATTTTTTTAAAAAATCACTAGAACCTCGTGACAAATAAGGAAATAAAAAATTATTGAGTGCAATGCGGAAATTTAATCTCGATATTTGTCTTAATATTGTTTAATTTTTATTTGTCTTAAAGAGGAGTCGGCATATTATATTTAGTATTTACTCGTATACGAGGTTTACACATAAATAATTATGATTTGAAACATTTTATTTATTTTTTTAATGCCTTCAGATTCTGATATAATAACTTACCTTACAAAACCAGTTTTAAATATCATATTTAATTAATAAACTAGCTGACCCGACGTACATCGTTGTCAAAAGCTATTGGACTGTGGCAGCCGTAAAGCGTCACGTCGTCACGTGACTGGGTGATGTTTAATTTGTTTGATTGAAATATTTGAATTGTAAGCTAGGAACTTTGGATAGGAAAAAGAAAAGTGGTGTTTTTACGTTATTCCGGACAATTTTTCCAATGTTTTTCTCTACATAAGAACCTTCCTCGGACTTAAAAAAAATTGTGTGTGTCAACTCCGAGTTAATAGACAATTCGCCCGAATTTATCCCGCCCGGGTCGGGCGAATTGTCATGTTTCTTTACCTATTATTTTTATAGACAAATCGCCCGCAACGGTGATTCTGTACAGTTGAACATAAAAACTTAATAAAATATTAAAGTTAAAACTAGATATTGATTTTAAATAAAACAAGTTGTTAGCATAAATTACTGTACTAAAAATCAATAACATTACATACATACGTACATACATACACACATCGCCTTTTATTTATAAAGTATATATAGATAGATTGTGTTTATGGCGCAATATCTCTGAAACTTCAGGTTGTGGTACGTCTGAACTGTTCCTAAACAATAAAAAGAAAGGAAGAGTGAGCGAAGCCCCGCTGCCTTATTATCTAACAGCAGACGACTTGCGACCAACTTGCGACAGGCGAAAACTTTCTATCAATTTGTGCACTATCACACTAAATCGTGTTTTTGGTATCACATAACTTCATAACAAAGGTTTGCGATAAGGCCTCTTACGGACAATAACTAAAATGAAAGTGCATCATTTTTGTATGGCAGCATACGCGATCGCAAGTCGTCTGCTGTCGTCTAACGTTAGATAATAAGGCAGCGGGTCTCGCGCGTCACCCGCGTTTGTGGCGTGTTTGTCCGCCCCAGAAAGGGGAGAGGGACGAGATAGGGCCAGGGACGATAAAGAATTTGTACTTGATTCCGCCCATGTGACTTGACTGTAGATAGGTTGGTGGAGGGTATATCCCTACTGGTAGGGATGTGGAAAAAAAATCCACTCATCCTTTATACAAATAGATGCAACGGGCGGAGTTTTGAGCTTAGCAATATATTTTGCGATAATTTTTTATTTATAAAGATATATAAAAGATTCACTACATATACTTTGTATAGTATGTATGTATGTATATTTTATAGCCAGTTTTTGTTAAAATAGTTGTTGTGACTTTTGTGAAAACACAAGCCAGTTAAAAAACTGGTAATAATAATATATTCGTTAAAAGAATTTTGTGACGTCTTCAAGCGAGTTGTCACGAATAAACTAGAAAGCAAATATTTATATTGCAAAAAAATCCAACAAATAAAGTATTGAAAGTCTAATATAGTAAGTTTCATTGTCATCGAAGTCTTAAATCATATATTTCATTGTATATTATAATATGTAGGCTTATCATAGTCAATCCCTTCGTCAACTAGGAAATGGGCTGATGGACTTCAAACACCTGAACAGATCTTCATAAATCTCGATCACGTCCGCTTATAAAAAAAAAAAAAAAAATGTATTTTTTGAATCGTCAGGAAATATTTTTTACAATATACACACTTCCTCGTATATACAAAGGTGTCGGTTACGGTAACAGTGTCGCGAGTTCAATGGTTTTTTTTCCATCTCAAAAATGCCCAACGCGCCTAAAGAAGTTTTCACTTCAAAAAACGAATTCAGACAGATACACATACACGCACGTCAAATTTTATCACCCCGTTTTTGCGATGTGCGTCGAGGTTTAAAAAACCGACGCCGGTCAATTGCTCAAGCCCACTGCTGTTGTAGGACAACGCTAGGCCACACATTGTACGACAGATGGTGGTGCTACTTTGATTGATTACATAGGTACATAATTTGAATATTTTTTTTAAATTTAACGCCAATTTCATTTGACCCCAGAGATGGTAGACATTTCCGGGTAGGTATTTGAGGCAAGCTGAAAAAATAGGGGTTGATTTAGCCCCACTACTCCCCAGCCAGGTCTGTAGTTCTGTGTTATGGTATTATATAGAAGAGTTATATAACAAGTTTTCAGATTGCCTCAAATACCTACCCGGAAATGTCTACCATTTCTCGGGCCAGCTCGTGCGGTATTGCGGGCACAGACAGCTACATAATTATAAAATGTCCGTTTCTGTCTGTTTCTACGCTAACTTCTTTTTGATACGGTTTTCTTTAATGAAAAGTGCAATATACGAGGAAGGTTTGTGAAAAAAACCATATAAAATTTAAAATTAACGTTTATTTGGCTTCGCTTAACACCACGAGTAAGGCTTCACTTTTAGTATCGCTCTTCGAAAGACAACCTATTACAACTTTATATACAAAATCAAAATAAGTATTAATTATCCCCGATCTCAAACGTAGGATGTCCATAATTTTTCATAGAATAAATTATCCTAATTAATATTATGAATTCAAAAGTGAGTGTTACGCTTTCACGAGTTTACTGCTCAACTGATTTATTTTATTTTATTATTGATGTTAAGGTCGGCAGACAGGCTGACCGTCTACTTGGTGGTAGGTGGCTAACGTCGCCTATAACACAAGCAACGCCACAGGTGCTGCACAATATCCTTTATAATGCGCACTGCCAAGGTTTGGAACTCCCTGCCCTGTATTTCCGAGCTCATATAACCCAAATATTTTCAAAGTTCGAATGAATAGATCTTCTAGGTGAGCTCGCTCCATCATAGGCCTCATCCTTGCTACACAGCTGGTTGTTGGCCAAGAAATCAAAATGAGCCGAAATTTCTGCTTTTGTTTGCGACTTAGTCCACTTTTTCTGAGTGAAAGGTACCCTAAGTGTATCCTTTTTTGTATTCTTCTGTGCAGATCTTCCCAATTCCTTAAGCTTACTCTAGTCACCAGCGCACTTGCAGTACCTGTAGGCCTTGCTTGTGTTATAGGAGACGAAGGTAGCCACCTACCATCGAGTGGATCGCCATCCTGTCTGCCGAACTTAACATAAAACAAACAAAAAAACAAGTAATAAGTACAGAAACCTTTTCTTTTATCGAACCAATCGAGCCCTGAACGCGAGGGCTAGACTTGTAAGTTGAAAGAATCAAGTTACTATAATACTCGTATGTTGGCCAAGCTCGTGCACACAGGTTTGAGTTCTTACGTGTGCGTGTGTGAGTTTGCGTGTGCATGTGTTGTTGCTCTTGTGTGAGTAAAATAGTGATGGGAGAACTATTTTCATTAAATTGTATGAAGACTTGCAGCTTCGTTAATCTTAGTCTGAGTAAAACCAATGAGGTTACGAAAAATTACTTAAAGGCTGTAGTTAGTTCTTAAAACCTTTTATACGCGGTACAAAATGGTACAATACACGGTGTATCACGGTCGTGAATTCAACGTGCAATTATTATTCTCCTAGCGAGAAATAAATAAATATATAGAAACAAAATAACTATTTTGAGAAAAAATACGAAATAATACTTTATTAGTTGTTTAAGGGAAGTTCATTTACTTTTTATAGTTTAGCGGTTTCTTTAATCGTTACTTGACTAAGAACCCAATAAGAAAGAAAGAAAGAAAAGAAAGAAAAAATGTTTATTTGTGACATTTTAAATCACATTTAAATTTAAATTTAAAGTACATTATATTGGTATAAAAAGTGTACGAAAATGGTATCCGGTCAGCAGCAGATGATATTAACATACTAATTTACAGTTCCGTATTTTTTATTTAATATAGACTATACATAATACACTATTATTAGTATAATATACATAAACAAAAAAATGAAAAATATATAGGGAACATAGAAATAATGGCACAATATTACAAGTTATATGTAGACAAAGTAATCACAGATAAATGTAATAAGTAATTGATATTATATATAATTATTATTGTTATTAGAATTTATAATTGCTGCTATATATATTATTTTTTTTAATTATTTTAAATTAATATTTTCAGTTTATTTTTAAGACTTAACAGAATGTAAGTTTCTAATAGGAGGTGGAATGTTATTCCAACATCTAGTAGCAGAATACATATAAGAACACTTTTTGGGTAGTTTTGAAATTAAAGTCCCATTAATTATTAAGATTAAGAAATTGAAGTAGAAATTAAAGTCTCATAAAATGTATATATCCAAACTTATTACCGATTTTATCCTTATTCACCCCTGCATTCCTATTCACCCCACTTTTGATGGTACCTATTCCCAACACTATGATCGGTATTTTATGAGTTTTTACATTACATGTACTTAATGTCGTAGTGTGCGTCGAAATTTCTGTCAATGTGTGCGAACAATTGCATTTTAACGGCACACGATGGAAAAATATCGTAATAGACAAAACCAAACAAGCTATAGTTAATTAAAACTATAAACTAACCCCGACTTTCTTTTGAGCCCAGACCCGCTATATAATATGCTCTGTAAATTGCTGAGAAGTTGGTTATATATATATATATATATATATATATATATATATATATATATACCGCAAACTACTTGATGCTGCAGCATCAAATCAAGTTTACCATACGTATAATACGCTGGTATACCCAGCGTATGGAATATGTTGCTAATTTGTTGCTATTTTGTACCGCAACAATTAATTTTGTTGCTTCATTAGTTTACGAGAAAGAGAAACGACCGAGATGCTGACGTAATACGCTATTACGCTAGAATAGTTACCCATATACAATACCAGCGTAACTTTATAAAATTTAGCCTATGTTAGGGCCGCCACATACAGTCGGAATTGTTTCAATTTCGGAATTCGGAATACTGCGTTCGGAATCCCGAATCGGAATTCCGACTGTATGTGACGGCCCTTACTCGTTGATAATGTAGCTTTATTAGTTTAAATTTTTTTTAAAATTCGGTCAAGTAGTTTTTGAGTTTATTCATTACAAACATACAAATATTCTCTTTATAATATTGGTATAGATAATAGAAGTATCGAAGATAGATTATCTTGACAAAGAAAGCACCTATCGCTTATTTTGTTGCTCTAAGATAGGCTATAGTTAGATATACAAAAATGTCAACCCTTCATAGGGGATGAACTACCCCAATATTAGAAACGCGAAACAAAGCAGCTAACGGACCCGTTCCAACGGCTTATTTTTGCTTGCTAATTTGTTGCTCTAGTTAAGATTGTAAATATGTAAATGTAAAATTTTGTTACTAAGAAATTCAAGATTATTTTTGATTTTTTTATGGTGATAGGAAAAATTAACAAAATGGTTGACCATACCTGGAGTGACCTTCCTAATAATTTTTCAAAAATGTATCAAAAATCTACACTAATAAAGAGTTAAGGTAACTAGGTATTGTTTATTCATTTATAATAATGGGTAATCTCTATATTATAATCTTTTATAGTAAAAATAACCTAATCTGTTAGTTTTCCACTATGAGTAATAAAAGCCACATTTATTTATTTTAATAAAAAAATATGTTATACCTAAATCAGTTTATAATTTCAAAATTTTAAAAACTCAAATTTTAATAAGAATTTTCAACATCCGCGGATACTGAATGGATGTGGATTTTTAGGAAGGATCAAATCCCCAAATAAGTCAAGATTTTTTTATAGATTCAATTTTTAAGTGCAGAAATAAATGAAAATAGTTTCGAAAACCTGAAATAATTAATTAAAATTGATTATTTTAATATTATATATTTTAAGTAATCAAATTTTATGTAAGAAATTAAATTAATCTAAAAATATGAGGAATTGGGCGCCGCTGTCGTCGTTGCGGCGCCACCGTCGTCACAGCGATAAAGATGTCGGGCTATATGATACCTACTCATATATTTTTTCAGTTGCTATATTTTTAATTTTCCAACGCGAACGAAGTCGTGGGCACCAGCTAGTTATCTAAAATTAATAAAAACCCATACTGATATCTTAACTAAGTAATACCTACCTATTATTCTCGTAAATGCGAAAATAAGTTTATTTGTTATGTTTTAACATTATTTTTATAAACATTTATTAAGATTGTTTATGATAGATACCTACCATCTATCATAAAAAAAAATTATAACATGATTATAACACTAAATTAGAGGTCCCCAATCTTCCCAATCCCCAATTGCTTTTTGTATATGGTTTCTTTTTGGAAATATCATTCTTATCTTTAATCCGTAGTACTTTGTTCTTTAATTAAAAAAACTATAATTGATAGAAGAAATTATTAACTAATTTTTTAAAAGTATTGCATGGAGTTGAAATTTTCAAAAATCCTTCCTTAGTGGATGCTTATGTTATAAAATAAAGCTATGTTCCAAATTTAAGCTTTCTAGACTTAGTACTTTTGGCTGTGCCTTGATAGTCAGTCAGGACAATCGATTTTATAAGTATAAAAAACAAATAGTGTTATTCTTATAAAGTAAGTGAATTCATTCAGTGTGCAATGGAATAGGTCAGATATCAACACAAAATTTTGATGTGTTACAGTCAGCGAACCCATTATGTCGTTTAGACCATTGCAACTTCAGAGGAGACACAGTGGCACCACTAATAATAAACTATAATTAAAAATTATAAACTTCTTCCAACTTTCTATTGAGCCCAAACAAGCTATTTAAGTTGCTGAAGAATTTGGTATCCTGCAGATTAGTTAATGCTGCAGCATCAGGCCAAGGTCACCATGTCATGGAAATACCATCGAAGTAACACTATACCAAATCTCACATCAATCAAACCTGTGGAAGTTAGTGAAATCACTTCTTCAACTAGTACCTAAAAGGGCTGATGATCTTGAAATGCCTGAATAGATGAAATAGATTCATAAGCTATAGCTAAGAAGCTAAGAACTATCTCAATCCAAGACAACTTACAAACAAAAAAAACTCTTCAAAATTGGTCCATCCGCTTGGGAGCTATGAGTATAATGGCACAGACAGTCACAGAGATACACAGACACAATAGGTCAAATATAAAACACTACTCTTTTAGGTCAGGTGTTAAAATCTTTGAAGAATTTTTTAAATGGTCAACCATGGAAAAAGATTATGCAAAGGAGTGCCACTTCTTTAATAGTAAAATTTAAAGTAGCTTTCCACATTAGATAAACGCTAACTCCTCCTACAACGGATTTTGATGCGGTTTTCACCATCAGTTAGATAATTTTTCATGGAAATTTTATATTTTTTTTATATTTATATAAATATAAATATAATAACACCTAATTAAGTTTCTTCCTGGGCGAAGTTTTGGTACATTTTTATTTATTTATTTATTTTATGCACTGACTCCCAAGATACAGGTGTCCAACCTAGTTCGGGAGTTAGAGAACTATTATTCCTTATAAAAATTTGCACTCATTAACAATATCTGTAATTAAACTTGTGTAAAAAAATGTGTTTTTGTACAAATAAAGATTATTATTATTATTATTATTATTATTTCAGACATTTCAATTCCATATTTAAAGGCTACAACAACAAAAATCATGTGTATTAAATGTTTCTGAGAGTAAATAATTTGAATATGATTTTGTTTTTCTCATTTATAAAAATCACTCAGTAAATTTTAACTTATGTTGTTGCAAAACAGCATACATCTCAGCTACAGATAATGAAATATTGAAAATAAGTACCTGCCTACATAGAAAAACATAATAAGCAGTTAAAATAACAGTTTAATAATAAATATGATTTAAGGAAATGTGGACTACATTTTAATTAGTTTTTTCATGTTCCTCAATATTTATATTGTTTTAGCATCACATGATTTAATTAATAACTACTTTTTCGAATAAGATTGTTAAGTTGTTTGTTTAGTTTGTGTAAATTTCAAAATTAAGTTCACAGCCAATTTAGTACCTGACTAATTTCCTATTAGTTACTTTTTATTTCAAGTTATTAAAGACAATGAGAGAAATTATTTGTTTTCTCTATAATTACCTTCCCACTGACAGTTAGGTACCGGTAGGTATGTGTTGTGAAATCAATTTTTTATTAAATAAAAGTTAGAAATTAGATAATAGATTATCTATATTATAGGTAGATAATCTATTATCTAATTTCAATGTAAGTGTATGTTTGTCCTTTTTGAACTCCTAAACCGCTCAACCAATTTTAATTCAGTTTTCACTATTGGAAAGAGGGATAAACGGGGAAAGTTTGTATATATAAAAATATATCCCAGGCGAAGACGGAAGCGAGTCACTAGTTATTTATAAAGTAAAAAACTTTTTTTAATAACCTAAAAATCAAAATGCATACAATAATCAAGTAGTTAGTATTCTTATAGGATTTTAAAGGTAAGGGATGCCGGAGCCCATTTACCTATCATACATTCCTGCCTTGGTTCTACTATTCTTTACTATGGTTGGTAGCACACTTGCAGCACCTGTTGTTTTGCTTGTGTACTACTGTAGCCACCTACCATCAAGTGGGCCGTCAACATAATAAACAAAATAAAAACATTAGGTAAGCCCTAGATAATTATGGTATTAATTATAAAGTAAAAAAAAACATATAAAATAACCTAAAAATCGAAGTGGCCAAACAAACAGTATTCTTATAGGAATTTGGGAATTAAAATTTGGAATCTACAAGAACTTATAACTCCATTTTTGTGTTCCAATTTTGAAAATATTTTATGATAACATATTTACTTGAACACTCCGTTTTCACGGTATTTAGAATTTGACAGTTGCTATACCTTTCACTTATTTACAAGTGCATAGAGATAAAAGGTCACGAGAACTGCCCTTTGCCCTTAAATGGTCTAAAAAGGTCGTCAATACTCACAAAAAGGGAAGTCAAAGTTGGCTGGCGGCCACAACCGGCCAGTTGCATGCAAGAAAGCATATCTCCAAACGCTGTTTCATCTCTCCACCACAATTACACCAGGTAAACATCCGTAATGCACACAAAACACAATAATTCTTTCGTAAACTTTCACGCTAGGAATGCATTAGACATAACTAGAAAACAAACAAATAGCGAAAACAACACTCGACACCAAATAAACACTTGAAATCCATCACAGACTAAACGGCTCACGGTGCACTAACCCATATTATTCGGACACTATAATATTACTGTGTAATCAACGGAATTATTACCAATTTACGGCACCGCGTTCCACGTCCGTTCGCCGCTCTGAGAAAATAGTAAAACAATTTTTGAAAGCGCCTAGACGCTTGGCCGTGGGCCTTTCGAAAAAGTAGAAAATATAGTCGCGCGCTAAATAGGAAAATCGATCAGGCCGCCCGTCAACCGACAAAACTGAACTATAAAAATAATCTATCAAAAAATTTATTAAAAACGACATCATTTCTAGTTAAAAACTGCTCGCCTGCGAGGTTCACAATCTGACAAGTCAAATTTTTAACATGACAACACGTCAGATTTGCGAAGCCAGAAGGCTCATACGAATCCAACGATAGTTCTACACCGTCTCAAATTGGTCGGGTTATATTTGAATTTAAACGAAAATCAACCTTATGTCAACCAATACTTGTGACTTTCCTATTAGGCGCTAATCGCGAAAAATACGAAACGGATACGAATTTTGTTTGTAAAACTTACAAGCAATAATAATCAGTGGATTGGAAAATTCCAAATTAATTTTGTGAGCGGACACGCGCGGGTGTCCGTAGTCAGAAACGCGAGACACTGTTTTCGAAACATTGCCTCGACTCGACGTCATTTTTGGCGTATTTTGAGTTGGTACGTGAACGGGAAAACTCGAAAGCATTCGGATGCGAGAAAGAGACAGCAATAAGATCCACTCACACAAAACTGAACTTTATGGCCCTTCATTTATCATACAATGCTGTTTTAAATTCCCATCGCGCAGCCGGAAAGTTAATGAAGCCATACTATTTTGAAGTTTTTCATTACAAACGTATAGATAGTAGGTTACCTAGAGCTAAGACGGTTGTTTTTATGTATATTGCGTGTGTATGTGTGCGTGACTTCCCGTATGTGTAGTTATCGCATGATGTTGAAAATTGTTTATGTGTGCGGTTTTTCTACATTACATATAAAAATTTGTATCTATTCTACCACGAGCGGGGCTTAGCTGGCTTACGAAATCAATAATCTAAAAATTCATTTTATATTTTTGAGCATCGTCATGCCACACCGGTACGGATAGACCTACTTTTTTATAGGCATGGCACTTTGTACAGTAAAACTATGAACTTAGTTTAGTATATACCTACCTAGTTTTCTAAAAGTTTTTATTTAGTATTTGAGGTTTAGAAACGTTTTACCTAGATATATTAATTTTCAAAAATAATATTTCTAATATAGTCAGCTAGCTTGCTTGGGACCCTGCCAAAATATATACCTATAACTTAGTTTTAGATATAGATTAGTCGGAATTTTTATATTATATACTTACCTACCTATAATAAAACCTAATTAAGTTTTTCCTAGGCAAAGCCGGGAGCGAGTCGCTAGTCGAATCATATTAAAAAGTTATAAACTAACCCTTCGACTTTCTATTAAGCCCAATTACGCTACATGTTGAAAAATTAGAAATACCAACCACTGAAGAAACAATACTTATGCCAATTTTCACATCAATCGAACCCGTGGAAGTTAGTGAAATCCCTTCGTCAATTAGGAAATGGGCTGATGGTCTTCAAACTCTCTAAGACATATAACATCATAACACCCCGTTTTTGCGTCGTGCGCCGGGGAATAAAAAAAAATTGAATATCACTGGCCGTTTTCTATTTTTATTTGAAATTCTGTGTTATTTTATAATTGTCAACAGAGGTGTCGATTACGGTAACAGTGTCACGAGTTCAATGGTTTTCTTTCCCATCTCAAGAATGCCCAACGTGCCTAAAGAAGTTTTCACTTCAAAAATGTAAATAAACAGAAATTAATTCTGAGCTAATGACGACGCTTAGCTTAAAGGGTTAGCTTGAGGACTGTTGACGACGATACTCGTATATGACAGTTTTACATCCTTCGAAAAAGGCGCGAGCAATTTCTCTATCCATAAGTTAGTGTTTTTGTCTGCCATGCTTGATTCCCATGCTTTAATTAGCCATTTTAATATCCTATTGAAAACTTTCTACGAGTATTTCTGTCAAAACAAAATTCTCATAGCCTATGTTTTTTTTTATATCAATATTATTCTGTACAATAACAAGATTATAAGAACCTGTTTTTTTTTATACGCTCTGGTGCAATGAAATCGCACATGTAAACATTTTTTGAAAAATATTGTAAAATTTTTTATACATATATTTTTTACAATGGGATGAAAGGTTATTTCAATACCTATTCAATGATACCATATAAGCGGTGATAAGTTTACCTTATTGCTGAAAAGAAAAGCAATAAACCCCAATAACACACAAGAAAGGCTATTATGCCGACCATGCCTAGGTTAAGGATAAAGGGATTATTGATAAGGATAGGGGGCAGAAGGGCTGCCCAAATGACTGTGAAACGCAGTGTGCTCTGCCAATACTTTCCAAATCCAGACCACAGTCAATTTTGAAAAGTTCATTTCCAAAGTAAACCCCACTGGGAATCGAACCCGGAACTCGTGAGACGGACTTGTGAAAAGATGTATTTAATTATGGAAGTGATTTTTTAAATGTAGGTCATTAGACAGGTTGATTGTCCACTTGATGGTATGTGGCTGGTTGACGTAGCTTGACACGAGCAAAGCCTGTGAGGTGCTGTAAGTGCGCTGCCGACTGGCAAAACTATAACAGCAATAAATATTGAATAAAATCATTGCTCATATATTTTGTCAGGCGTTATATTCTTTGTTTTTCAAGGCGGACAAAGTCGCGTGTAAAAGCTAGTCTATACTAATATTATACAAGAGGATTTGTATGTTTCTAATGAATAAAAACTACTGGGCCGATTTTAAAAATTCTTTCACCTATTATAGAAAGCTATAATTAGGTACTATGAGCGTGTAACATAGGCTATATTTTATAAAAAGTTACGCGGGCGAAGTCGCGTATATTATAAAGAGAGAAGATTTGTATGTTTGTAATGAATAAACTCAAAACCACTGTGCCAATTTTAATTATTTTTTTTTTACTTATAGAAAGCTATTATCAGGGAGTAGCATAGGCTATAGTGGCCAGCCAGCCAGATTAAGGGTTTATTTAGGAATAGATAGGGAAATAAGATTTGGCATCCCTTACGCACTCACCGTACAGTACAACAACAACAGTAAACATTCTGTTATTTCAACGGTGGTCTTCTGTAAGTGGATGGTTACTGCCGCCAAATGGGCTGCCCAAATGAATCCGAAACGTACACCGAAATAATATATCTCGAAACGTAGTTTGTCCTAATTGCAAGTAGTGACAGGACAACTAATTCAAAATTGACAAACTGCCAATTTTGAAGATTTCATTTCCAATGTTGGCCCTGCCGGGAATCGAACCCGTGACAATGGTCACGGGCGACGTGACAACGTCACGTGTTGCAAATTTATAAAAATTTCAATCTGTCAATTCGAATTTTAATTCGACGAGCCAATAAAATCCGTCGAGCGATTAAGGTGCTTGTCTCGCTTTGACTTAGGCCCGATTTACACAGGCGCAGCAAAAATCGTGCGGCTTTAGTCACCCTTGTAAATCCCCCCTTAGTCAACTTTGGAAATTAACTTTTCAAAGATGTCTTTGAATTACACTGACTTGATAACATTCGATGATTAAAAAGACTATCTTTATTTTCAAGTATTAAAAAATACTTTCAACTTAAATAAATATCCATGAAACCCCATTAACAAATTACACGATATTTTCCCAGTAAAATCTATAATTTCTTCTCACCTAATGGTACAAGTTTCAACAGTTAATACGAATATAATTAAAAACTGATGGCCTGATACAAAACAAAACCGATTAATCTCCTTTCATGTGAATTTAGTAAAAATCAAACATACTCGCCGGTTCGAACGAGTTAATTCCCGCAAGTAGTCTAGTAACTCAATGAGAATTGTCAAGGATTGGAACTTGGAACTCCCTGATGTGTTTCCGAGCTCATATAAACCAAATGTTTTCAAAGTTCGAGTGAATAGGCATCTTCTATGTGAGCTTGATCCATCATCGGCCTGTTGCTGATCATTGGTGTAGAAGCCATGTTGCTTGTGTTATAGGTGACGTTAGCCACCTACCATCAAGTGGACCGTCAGCCTGTCTGCCAACCTTAACATAATAAATAAATAAAATGATTTATAACATATTATTTATATCTACTTTGTTAGGGACGAATTCATGAAGGAGAAATAATTTTTCAAAATCAATCAAAAAGATGCTTGTCTATAAAGTACATACATAAAAATATTGCTGCCTGCAGTGGAGCGTAATGTTAAAAATCTATTTTGGCGAAAACGGGCCGCATTAATATTTTGGGCTTCCGTCTATGTATGAGTGAGACCACACGTACAGGCTCCGAGGACGCATTGAAAACTCAACCATATGTCCGCAGTTTAGAGCCGATTTTCGTTCGAATGCAAAGTTTATAATACAATTTTATATCGAGTTCCAAATCCAAAACGGTAGGTACACACACGCGCCGTGTGATCGATTTTCGAAATGGCGCTCAACTTCGAGGAACAGTGCCCTGCCCCTCCCGCGTATTACACCCACCCCCTAAGACGTCTTTTCTTTTTTTTTTAACTTCTCAAATCCCAAAGGCAAAGAAAGACTCCCTGAAATCTTACATGCCAGTTTCTCGTACAATATTCAAAACTTTGTCTGGGCTGAAATTATATGAGAGGGCTACGTTTCTTTTAAAATACTTAGACATTTAAACAAAAGTATGCTCCAGATAAGGCCTCGCTGTGATCTCGGACCTGCACATCACCGCTGATGGTGGAATCCGGGGGGTTTTAGTGGGTATTCCCGGTGATAAGTCACTTCACCGGGCGAGTCCCACACTCCCCCCTCGTCGACTGTCCCCGTCGACGAGGTATAGTGCGTAAACGTCATTTCCCCTCCTAGAAAAAAAGGGTATCCGGGTTCGATTCCCGGCTGGGACAACTTTGGAAATGAACTTTTAAAGTTGGCTCTTGTCTGGATCTGGATAGTATTGGCAGTATTAATTTTAACCATCTTTATTTTACCTTTACATTACTGCATCGCTGACTTTGATAATACATTAAAAATAGTTCATCAAATATTAGTATCTAATCTGTAAATAACTTAAATCATAAATATAATATAAATCATAAATCATAAATAATAATAATAAATAAATAAATAAATAAATAAATATAAATAATTATAAATAAATAAATAAATAAATAAATAAATATCTTCACACATTCCACACAGCACCATCTAGTAGGTATAACCATAGTTCCACAGTAAGCAACTAATGCTTGTGTTATGGATACCAGACAGTTGATATACAACATAGATTACTTATTTTTTTTAAATACATACATAATTATTATAAATAAAAAACACCCATGACTCAGGTACAAAGGTAAAAATGTTAACACATAAACATTTGCCCCTAGCAAGATTCGAACCAGCGACCGTTTGGTTAACAGCTAGGGTTACTAGCCACTAGACCAAACGTGTCGTCCATCATGTAATATAATTTCTCAGATTTTTTGTTATTTTTATTTGTCCTTGATTTTATATTGCGTTGAAAAATTATTATTAATATTATTCCAAGTCCGTTATCCTTAATCCTACTATGAGCGGCAGCGCACATGCAGCACAATGTTTCTGGGAATTATTTTAATTTGAATAAGGGTACCATATTATGCCAAAAAGATTCTTTGATCCTTTAAAAATAATCCATACTATACATACTAATATTATAAATGCGATAGTAACTCTGTCTATCTGTCTGCTACCTTTTCACGCCTTAACTACTCAACCGATCATCATGAAATTTTGCATTCACGTTGTCAGGGATACAAGAAAGGATAATTATGTCCTTTCATCTTTCATAAGGTACCTTTTATTAACTTAACTGATCATTAACTTAGTTACATTACATTTAACTTACATTTAACTTACATTTAACTTACATTTAACTTAGTCTATGTTATAATAGTACTTGCTGCTGTTTTCATTAATCAGTAACTGAACCATACAACGACGTTTTAGGCACCGACAGTTAAGCCTTTAACCCGAACCCTGCGCACCAGAGATGCACACTAT
Organism: Synanthedon myopaeformis; assembly: GCA_944738685.1. Classification (NCBI taxonomy): domain Eukaryota; kingdom Metazoa; phylum Arthropoda; class Insecta; order Lepidoptera; family Sesiidae; genus Synanthedon; species Synanthedon myopaeformis. The sequence goes on from OX122942.1 coordinate 2,079,566, forward strand.
CTCTATTGACTTTAGCTATCGAGTGGTATAATTAAATATTTTATGTGGACGATAGATAACATGTAGATACAGCATCAAACTGTAACCCTCCGTTTTGTTATCATCACTTTTCTAAATTGCCTCCCACTATGGAAGCATATTTAAAGACGTCAAAAAATTAACTCGCCGCGTCGAATTGGTACAGTTGATGACGATCCATTGGTCACACAACAACTGTTAGAATATACTTAGTTTAAGATGGGATGTAGCCTCTCTCTGTGTGCATTCCACTGACTGTATATTAAAATAGATTAGAATAATATTTTATTTGTAGTTAATTCAAATTCAAATTCAAATTCAAATTATATAGTAAGACAAACACAAACTTCCCCCTCACAGACCGGCTCCAACTCAGCATTATGCAGATTGTAAAAACCTGCACTGGTCTTCCGTTACGTCACGCACTTACCAAAAAAACTCCAAGAACAAAGAAAATTTCAAAAGTAAAATAGTTAAAATTAAAATAAAACCTATAAATATACAAACAAAAAACAGCTATATTTATACAAAACAAGAAAAAAGAAAATATCATCTACTACGAAGAAAATCAAAAATACACTGGACCGCAAAGGAAAAGGGTCGGTTAGAAAATCTTCAATATCTTCAAAAGTATCTTTCCTAGCTATAAATGAAACAAAGACTAAATTAAAGAATATTTTAATGTGCTCAAATAAAGATAAAATTTATTTAGTTTAACTTTAATTTAGTCTTTATTTCATAAAGCTAGGTCAGGTACTTTTGAAGATATTAAAGATTTTCTAACCGACCCTTTTTCTTTGCGGTCCAGTGTATATTCAGAAGGCACTAATCATTAAACAATGATGAGTACTATGATGAGTTGTTCCAATTACTTAGTGCCTACCGGGAGTTTTTGGGTTGTTCCAAACAGTTCTACTATTAGAATTAGAATCACTATTAGAATTCTATGATAGAATTGTTTGGGCAAAAAAATTCTAACTAGTTCTACTGCACAGTATGACAGATTCCACCGAACTGCGCTTTATTTTGGCAATAATATACTGCGGCTTTGAACAAAAAGAGTAAGCGTCGTAGAAAAAAGTGGCGCTTACGACGTTTTTATCGCGAGAAAATTATATCCTATCAGCGATCGTTGAATCGTTTGATTAAATTGATTAAGTATTTTTGTTTAGTTTTAAACTGAACAGCAGCGTATTAACCAAAACTTAATTGAATACTTATTAAAATTAACCAGTATTTTATCAATGGTATAATTATGTCAAAATAAAGGAAAACTTCTCCAGTACATTAGTATTTTATGCCTAAATCTTAAAAAACTCACCAATATTTAGAATTGAGTTTTAGGGTACCTTTTAAATTTTCCTACTTTTAATATAACTCTTTATAATAAGCAGTATAATGATTTAAAATTTCAATTGTCTTTATTAGTTACAAATACTTTTTTAGCCCTGCTTCCAATTGGATAAAAAATATTTAAATAGCAATATTATTATCATTTGATTCTAGACACGACAATGTACCTATGACCCGTCGGATGAGTGGTTAGAGTGTTTGCCTTAACTAACGCTCTGTTTCAAGTGTCTTGGTTCGATTTATGGCAGGATCAACTTTGCAAATCACTTTTCAAAGTTGACTCTAGTTTAGATTTGGATAGTAGTGGCAGGGCACGCTATATTTCGCAGCCATTTGGCCAGCTCGTCTGACGGCAGTAGCCACTCCCTTACAGAAGACCATATAGTGAAATAGTAGCATGTGTGCTGTTGTGTTTCGGTAAGTGAGGATGCCAGAACCCATTTATAATCCCTCCCTTATCCACTATGGTTGGCAGCGCACTTGCAGCACCTGTGGCGTTTGCTTTTGTTATAGGCTACGGTTTTTCTGAAATCTGAATGAAAGGTACCGTATGCACTTTCTTGTATCCCTGACAACGTGTATGCAAAAATTCATGATAATCGGTTGAGTAGTTAAGGCGTGAAACGGTAACAGACAGACAGTTACTTTCACATTTATAATATTAGTATGGATATTTGAATGGAATATTAGTATCGAAGTATGGATGACATTTCTGAAAATTAAATACCTACCTACTTTTGGATCACACCTCATAAATTACAAAACAATGAACCCAAAATGTAATCTCTATGCTAAAAAACCTCTATTTAAATGGAGCGTTCTTACGGTTATTTGATTTTTTTAATATCATGTCTTCTTTGAATTTTGTCCCGGTCTGTAGACGGATTTTTGCGGGGTGCGTGGCGAGGCGAAGGGGGGGGCGGTTATAAAAAATTTTATATCTTCGCGTCTGCGTGGCAAAGGAAAAATTTTTTCAAATCGATAACCATGGTCTGGAATGTGTGTCCGCCAGTCCAAGACGTATTAAAAAAAAAACTAAGGATACACATAATTTGTAGCCCGAAACTACTTGCAAAGAAAAATCTTTTTCGTGCTTGCATTGTGTGGAGTTGACTTTTTTTAACTACCTACTACTCTTAGCATGTTTATATTTGCATGCGGCTTTCGTCATTATATTTTGAACACACTTTGAAATTCGAAATCTAGGCAGCCGTTTTGCTGCAGTGTAACCAACTCCTTTTTTAGAGACCAACTCTTTGAAAAGGTATGAGACTGTCGCCACATTAAAGTTGACAATCAGACAGCTTACTGGCTGAAGTTAGTTATCTAGATTTTTTTAAACCGCCCTTAACATTGAGAGCAGTCGTCAGCCCGTCTGACGGCAGTAATCGTATAAACTGTGAAACCTATCAGTCTGATTTAAAAAAATCTTTTTGTATTTAATCATTGATCTAAACTACCAACGTCTAATAAATATACTTATATAGTTTTTGTATTTAATAGCCCAATTTTTAAGGAAGGTTATTGGGTAAAATTGAACGACTGGTGAAGCCGCGGGACACAGCTATAGTCTGGATATAAAGTTGTAAGGAAATATTGTTTGATTTATTAGTTATAATTAAAAGGTAAATTTGAGACATCTTTTTTAAGCTTACACGTGTCAAGTCCATCTGTGTTTGTGAGACTGTTAATCCTATACAAAAACACACATGTATAGGAAAAAATCGCTAAGTCAATGTTGAAGTTAAAAGACTTCGGGTTCCTTGGGAACAATTATTTTTAACCCCCGACGCCCTACGCAAAAAAGGGATATTATAAGTTTAACGTGTGTTTATGTCTATCTGTCTGTGGCATAGTAGCTCCCAAAGAAAGAAAGAAAGACATTTTATTTAAAGAAGGACACAAAATATCTACATCGATGCAAAATATACACACATGTTTCCAATAAGTACAATTTTTAAACGCCGACGCCCGACGCAAAAGAGGGAGTGTTATATGTTTGACCTATTTGTCTGTGGCATCGTAGTAGCTCTCAAACGGATGGATCTATTTTGATCCGTTTCTTTTGTTTAAATGCTGACTTGATCGGGATTGGATTTTGATAAAAAAAAAATTTTCAAACTGAAAATGTTGACCGAAAATGCAGATACGAAAAATATTTTCTATAGCTTTTTAACTTCAATGTGTCCTGAAAAAACCCTGCGATTTATTTTTAATAGTGTCCAGAATGTTTAAAATTATCGTTTTTGCTGAAAATCGAGATAACGGGCAATTTTTCATTTTTTCCCTTAATTTGAGTTTAAACGGTTTTTTAGCAATAATCCATATTTTTTCATTTAAAGCTTTTAATCATTAAAAAATAAAAAATAAATTGAAATTTCTTTTTCAAAAATTTTTTTTACACGTTAACGATGCTTTCCTGTTGTAAACAAAAATAGTTGATTGCCTATCTAGGGACTTTTTTTACCACCGGCATTAGCGTTACCCAAAGCGTACCATTTGGAGATTGCACGGTGGATTTACGCTTTTTTTTGCGCGTGCGCGTGCGCGTGTATATCCGTATGTGTGTATGTTTGCGCACTTGTCTGCTGTCGCGATACTGAATTGAGATTGATAAGTTTGGAGTCGTTTAAACCAAACTAACAGACTGGCGAACTTCGTTTATTCAAATTTAAATTCAATCTAATATTAAGTATCTATTTACATATTATATGTTTTATATTTTACATATAAATATACCTATATACATAATACATATAGGTACAACGGATCTTTTGTTAGGTATATAGGTATATATAGCTATCATTACAAAGTATTACCACGTATTATAATTATTAACTTAACAAGAAATCCGTTCAAAAACGAATCAATGATGAAACGGTACCCCAAAAATGTACTTACTAACTGTATATATATAACACGAACACATAGAATGAGATAACCACACAGAGAAGTTATTTTTAGACATCACTATTTGCCTTATTAACTAGTATAACATGACCTCTCAAACCTCACATTAAACATTCAACAAGGGCTCTTAAGAAATTGGATTTTGAGACTCGCCCTATTATCCATTATAGAAAGACCTCATGTTAATTTAATATTTCAAAGAGATTAGGGACCTTTTGAAGTTGGTTTTTTTGAATGGAGTCTGACATTCGTTTGACCTTCGGTCACGTTTATTTGACAATTTGTTTAAAAATTTTTTGAATTTATTTTTTTGTGATCTCAATGTCGTCCGTCGCACACTTTATTATTAGTTGTTCTATGTAATGTTTGTGGTTTTTTCCGTAACACAATATCTATATATATTTACCTATTTAGGAAATGTGATACGTACCCCATCGGTGGTTTTTAAATTTTTTTTTTATTAGATACGGGTTTGCTCTTGGCCATCATCTAGCCATGTAGCGAAGATGAGGCCTATGATGAAGCGAGTTCACCCAGAAGATGCCGAACTTTGAAAATATTTGGATTATATGAGCTCGGAAACATAGACGCCGGCAGGGAGTTCCAAACGAGTTCCAAATGTTGTCGAAATCTCTCAGACACGACGAGTCTGAATGTGTGATGGAAGAAAGGGGAAGGCGGTATGAGCTCATGCAGCTCCTGAGCTCACTCTCCGAAGTACATCTTATAAAAGACACATAGACAGGCGATTTTGCGTCTATGTTCCAGGCTCTGCATCTTAGTTTTTAAAAGCATACTACCACCAATGAGCTCTGCGTTCCACCGAGTCGAGTGCGGCAAGTTGGTATTTGGCTGACCCATCCCAAAAGTGGGAGCAAATAACCCAAAGAGACCAAAAGGATGATCTAAAGGGGTAATCCGCTCTGCGACAGATGTGACCGACCTTAATACTCAATTTTCATATTGTATCTCAACATGTCTGGTGTATAACATGTGTGTCAATTATAAAAAAGAATGAAGGCAAAAAACAGACCAAAATTGATCGTAATTTTTAACGAGCGATTCTAAAAATAGCTGCGGTCGGCAATGACTTTCTAAATTTGGCGCAAAACCGGGTCTTACGTCAAGAAAACGGTACAAAATATATTATTTATATAAAAAGCGGTGTCCAAAAAAAGCTTTGCATAAAAACCGGTTCAATTTGGTTTTTTGTTCACCGCTATGCTATGGCGACCGCTCGACTGACTGGCCATTTATAATAAACAAGAATCATAATTGCATTGGTATTCTATTTTTAAACGACAACAGTGTCATCTGTTTCTCCAAAAATAGTTATGGTCTGGTTATGGTCTATAATATTTTAAGATTATTAGGTATAAGTAGAGTAAACAAATCATAAAATAACAATATTAGAAATCCTAATCAGCTTTGGAGGAATTTAAAAAATACTTTATTATTCAAGTGTACGAAAACGCTACCGTCTTTCTTTGACAATCCTGACATAATAAATAAATAATCATTTTTGAACATTCCTGGCATCTCAAATCCTTCTTTTTCAATTCTAACATATTTTGAATACCATAGTAACGCAAAGTTTCACATTGAAAAAATTAATTTACAAGATTTGATTAAAATAATTACCAAAAGCGGAAGGTTGTGATCTCATCACTCTGGATATGTTGTTAATGACTTTCCCATTTACGGTCGAATCATTCACACACTTATTAACACGTCTATTAACACTGGAACATTTTCGGATGTTTGGAAACAGGTGATTGTGCGTCCTTTACCTAAACACTCCAACCCTATAAATTTAAAAGATCTTAGACCAATTAGCATTTTGCCATGTATATCCAAAATCTTAGAAAAGGCAGCATGTGAGCAGGTAACTGATTTCCTTGTTAAAAATGATAAATCTTTTGCCTCAAGCACAGTCGAGGTTTAGACAACTGCACTACTGGACGTCACTAATAACATACTATGTGACCAGGATAAAGGAATGTGTACAATTTTAGTATTGCTTGATTTTTAAAGAGCATTTGATTCTTTAAATGTAAATCTTCTTCTATCTAAACTTTCTTACTATGGTTTTGTCCGCAACGCGGTGCAATGGTTTGGTAGCTATCTCTGCGATCGATTTCAGTGTTAAGATTGATCGCTCTGATCAATCTTAACACTCATCTGTGTCTTCATCTTGTCTTCATCTGTGTCCAGATCTTCATCTGTGTCCAATAAATTGCCAGTAAATGGAGGAGTTCCTCAGGGATCTATACTGGGTCCTGTTTTGTTTATCTTGTATACTACCGACATAGTGGCGCACAATAATAACTGTAAATTTCACATTTATGCAGACGATATTCATTCAGGTTTATATATTTTGCATACAAACCTAGCGATATAGATGGGGCAATAAACAAACTCAATGAGGATGTTGCGAAGATCGCTGCTTGGTCTGCAAATAATTGCCTACTCCTCAATCCAGGTAAATCCAAATATTTAATCTGCGATAGTAAACAACAACTCTCTTCTCTTACACAGTCTGTTTCTGTCACGCTCTTAGGTGAAATTATAGAGAGTAAATGAAGCGCGGAATTTGGGCTTACTGATGGATGTTGAATTAAGCTACCAAAAACATGTTAGTAATTGTACGAAGGATTGCTTTTATAAACTCAAAATTTTATATAAAATGAGATCTTATCTAACCGAGCAGCTACGTGTTCAACTCGTTGTCTCTTATTTTATCTAAGTTTAATAACATGGGCACGGTTTGTGGTCCGTGCTTCCAAAATGCTTGTGCTCGTTTCCGTTTTGATATTCCTTGGCGATCACATGTGACTCCATATTTAAATAAGCATAGTATATTAAAAAATCTGTGATTAAAAATGAAGCATCGCCGCTAACTTTATCTGGCGTGCCTTATGTTTGGCGTCAATAAATATAGGGAGCCTTCTTATCTCTGTGAGAAGTTGTCGTGGAGGAATGTTCATCCTCGCTGATCTTCGACGCAGCTAGTAATAGAGCGTCACAGTACTGCTGCCTTTAGAGGTAGTTTTCGATATACTTCGTCAAAGTGCTGGAATAACATCCCGCCGCCTATTAGGGAACTGCAAAGTACTAATAATTTTAGAAATAAATTTATATTTGAACACCAAAAAAGCGAGAAGCAACTGCGGAACGACACCAGTGCCTACTGATTTTTTTTTCTAGTAGATGATATTTTCTTTTTTCTTGTTTTGTATAAATTAAATATAGGTGTTTTTTGTATTACCTATATATTTCTATTATAATTTTTTTTAAACTTTGTTTGTTTTTGGAGCTTTCATGTATTATGTTTTGTTTAGTAAGTGCGTAACCTCACCATCGGCTCTAACGGAAGACTAGCGCAGGTTTTTACAACCTGCATTATGCTGAGTTGGAGCCGGTTTGTGGCGTTTGTGTTTGTTTTTATATATGTTAGGTACTTATGTATGTTCTTAAATGTCCTTTACTAGACATAAAATATTATTCTATTCTATTTGTATTTTTATATTTTTGTTTGTAATGAATAAACACAAAAACTAATGGACCGATTCTAAAAAATTATTTCACCTATAGAAAACGACATTATCAGCGAGTAACATAGGTTATATTTTATAAAGAATCGCGGACGAAGCGTACAACAGCTAGTAATGAATAAACTGAAATCAATTAAGTATAGAATCAGTCTAAGTATATTTATATCGGACGGGACCGATTTAAAAAATATTTTACCTTGGGAAAGCTACATCATCAGCGAGTTACAGGCTATGTTTCATAAATTTAAGCGGGCGAAGTCGCGTCCAACAGATAGTTTATACTTACTAATATTATAAAGGGAGAAGATTTGTATGTTTATGATGAATAAACTCAAAAACTACTGGACCGATTTTAAAAATTCTTTCACCTATACAAATCTACATTATCAACGAGTAACATAGGATATATTTTATAAAGTTAAGCGGACGAAGTTGCGTGCAACAGTATAATAAAGGGAGAAGATTTGTATTGTCGGTCTCACGTAAGTTAATTGCCCGCGAGTATTCTAATAACTGCCACAGTGGTAGTGGCCAGGACACACAGTACGCACAGCCGACGGCCGCCGGGGCCGGAAGGTTCTCGAGTGGAGGCCACGGACCGGCAAGCGCTGCGCAAGACGTCCACACTGAATGTGAACAGACGATCTCATTAGGACCGCGGTTTAACGGTGCCTCCGACCGGTCCTATTGAAAAAATTTTGAGGGATACCTATGTCCAGCAGTGGGCGTCCAAAATAATAAAATAATGTTGAACTCATCATGAACTATCATGAACTATAGTTATCTAGAAACTACACACAATAAGTGGGAATTTGTGAGGTAGCGTGTCTTAATCCCACAGCCCATAGACGACGCGAGGAAACACCGTGGGTTTTTTTTAGTGGGTATAAGTCCCACATTGCCCACCGATCACCCCATGGCCGGTGGGGATATGGATCTCAGATTTTCCCACGCATAAAAGGTCATAATCTGAACCCTAGGGAAGAATTTATTACTTTTATAAGACACATGAGCGAAATTGCGTAAGAACAAGTAAAATAACGAGTACATGATTTTTTGGTTTTAGGTGGAATGCACAAAGCAAATAGCAAAAACGAACGAACCGTATCGCAATTACAATAAAATATTATCACCAAATAGATGAAACGTAAAAAAATACTGTAGTATAACCTGATCACTTGAAAATGATCACGGCATATCAATGAACTTGTCTTCTTATTAATTTTGTTTTTCCATTATATTATTGACTAGTTGTAGCACGCAACATCGTACCTGTAACTTTATGAAATATAGCCTATTTTACTCGCTGATAATGTAGCTTTACTATAGGTGAAAGATCTTTTAAAATCGGTCCAATAGTTTTTGAATTTATTCATTACAAGCAAAAATATAAATCTTTTCTCTTTATAGTATAAATACTTTTAATTAAGCCGTTTCTGAGATTAGCGTGGTCAAACGGACAAAAATTCTAAAAACTTTATTTAACCTCAGTAACATAACGTGTACAAATTGTTTTTTTGAAAAAACAAAATTAATATACACACACGACTCGTTTACGATTTTATTATATTAGTTGTATAGATTATATTAGTTGTTTGATGCTGATAAGATCCTCATACATATGGCAGTTCTCTCCCACCTCGGAAGTTTCAACCTCTTTTTAAAAGTAGAGAAATAAAATTCGTGCATGTTACTATTTTAATGTCAGTATTTAAGCGACTCATGAGATTCCGTAGGTAGTATGTACAGGAATGCGTCTATTTAACGGCTTCCCTCAAGTACGTTTTGCTTCATACAACTTCATATTTGACTGTTTAAATCGACGACAGAGAGTGCTCATTTTGAAGGGATCGTGTTATAACACAAACCGATCAAATAAAACAGCGCGGCCATGAAATGCAAACTAAATAAAAAATACATCTTGGACTTTCGAATCCAAAGCATTATTGCGTCATAAATTTTTTTGTCGGTCGACCTTTTGAGTTTTTTTTACCGGTATTTTGTCAGCACCGCGAGCGGCGGAAAATTTTCAACTACTCGATTGGTTTGGTTGGCCGACTTTTAAAACCGGACTGTTTTAAAAAATAATATTTTGTTATCTATTTACTACTTATTATTTTTATATTTATTTATGTAAGTATTCATTCCTTTTCTTAATTTTAATTTTTTTACAATATAATTAGGTATATAAAAACAATAAATACTACCAAAAAAACTAATTTCCCAGGTAAGGCCCTGGGAAATTAGTTTTTCCCAGGGCCTTACCTTAGGCGGGGCAAGGCCCAAGCTACCTGTGATTAGGGGGCTTCAGAGTGACGAACCTCCTGACAATACGCGCCGTAACAGAAGTACCGCCTTCTGTATCTGTCCCTTGACCCAGCCTTATGAGAGCCTCTTGAGGTGTTGGTCGAGGACTATAATTGGGACGATGATTGCTGAATCTACATCCCACATGGCGTGACATCCCTCGTGAGCCAATTATATGTACTTAGTAAGGTTTTCTGTTTAAATTTTCACGAGGCTTTCGTCATGCGGGACAGCGATGTCAACAAGCATCGTCTGGCGCTTTTTATATTTATAATTTTTATAGAACTACTAGCTGACCCCGCAAACGTTGTTTTGCCAAAAAAAAAAATTTTTTTGGGATAATATAAAAAATATGTAGTTTACAACCTACTCTCAGACCTACCGAATATACACAAAAAGATTCATAAAAATCGGTCAAGCCGTTTCGGAGGAGTTTTGTTACAAACGCTGTGACACGAGAATTATATGTGTAAAAGATTTGTCTAGATATCTTTTTTGTTATACATATTAAAAAATTACATGTCACATTGTGTCTCCTCGATGAACTCCTAAACTACAGAACCGATTTTGATAAAACTTCGTAATTGTGTGTAATTTGGTCCAACTTAAAAGATAGGATAGTTTTTATCTCAATTTATAGTATTTTTTTTATTGCAAATTATATGAGTTATAAATTACCTTACACCGCCATCTGTGAGAATCTCATGGAACTCACAGTTGTTTTAAAACTTATTTTAAAAGCTATCTGTGATTTCCATAAGTTTCGCACAGATGGCGGTGTATGGTAATTTATCAGCTGGATTAAGTAAATATTTATTATAAAAATTGCACCCTGGGCGAAGCCGAGAGCGGGACAATTAGTATCTATATATATAAAAATTTCGTGTCACGTTGTTTGTCGCCGATGAACTGCTAAACTACTGAACCCGATTTTAATAAAATTTGCACACTGATCAATTTGCAGTTTGATCCAATCACCGAGATCGGTCATGGCGGTTTGGAATATGCGATTTAAGAAACCTCGGTGTCGGAAGAAGTAGAGGGCCGTGTCGTCTGCAAAAATGTCGTTGATGTAGATAGAGGGTTGGAGATAGCTGAACCCTGCTGGGTCATCATATTAGTCACACGCATGGGTTGGCTATTACCATTATTAGATGTCATTTATGTAATTTCAGGCTAATCTGAAGACTTGTTGTAGTTGTAAACATTTGTTGGAATGATTGGAACATAATTTTCAATAACAAAAGATATTGCTTTTATAGCATACCCAATGATAGATCGATTATTATTTATGTAATATGACCATGGATTATATTATTGAACAAGCACGGCACTGGCTACCTTTCTTCTATGACAAACTTCATATATGAGTTTATATTTTCTGTGGTACTGACGTATATAGATAGTGTTCTGTGGCGGTAACAATGACAAGAGCAGTCAACGATGCAACGATGTTTCGAATTTAATATCTTAAATTTTTTATTTTCATAATTATTGCAATTGCCACTTTGCAACAAACAATGATCTCAGCTATATTGGCAGTCCGAAGAAAAGTAATTTTTTACATTGTTGCTTTTTATGAGTTTCATTTATCTTTGAGTTATTTACAAGAAAACATCAAGAAAATTATAAGTCGTCAAATGAATCGTCAAACTTATAATTCGTCAAATGAAAGATGCTTATCGGAGTTCAGCAAAATATCAGTTAAATGGTAAATTTTGTTTTCTATAATTAATTTTCAAATTAAGTATGTTAGGTTTAAGAAGATAACCTCAGTCAGGCAGGAGAGGCTGGGCTTGATGGAAGGTTATTCCGATTAGGGCTTGAGTCCCGGAACATCTCGCTTATAATTTACTAGTTGTTGCACGCGACTTCGCCCGCCTATTTTTTTTTTTAATATAGCCTATGTTACTCGCTGATAATGTAGCTTTCTCTAGGTGAAAGAATTTTTAAAATCGGTCCAGTTATTTTTGAGTTTATTCTTTCTCTCTTTATAATATTAGTATGGAAAAGTCTATTTTAATTAAATTAGCAAGGAAGTCTGTTACTTTCATTATATATCATTTACTAGCTGGTGTCCGTAATTTAGTACGTGCTGTAGTTCATTTTTTTTTTTAAACCCACAGGAACCTTTTTTTTTATTTATTAAAGATGGGTTTGCTCTTGGCCCGCTCTTAGTAGATGAGAATGGAGACTCAGAAAATGCGTATTCACTTGAACTTTGAAAAGATTTGGGTTATATGAGCTCGGAAACACAGACGAGGGCAGGGAGTTCCAAACCTTGGCAGTGCACTAAATAAAGGATGTTTTAAAGAGCTTGATCCGAAAAAGAATGTTTTCGACAAGATTAGGATGGTAACCGGCCGTATGTCTGACTGAATGTCTACATGAAAAACTTAACATTTTTCCAGGATAAAAAGTATTTTATTATTCAATTCAGGTAGTCATCAATACCTCATTGAAAATCAGTAAAACCACTAGACGGGCAAACCTTTAACCGATACCCGAAAAATGCATGCTTCTGACATGCAAAGATTTATGGACATTATGAAGAATTGTGCCGCATTGAGGAGGCAATCTGTTTTAAGTCAGGTAATAAATTCTTGAATTAGAATTAAGTTTACATGTATGTCATTTCACCCTAACTGGTGCTCGCGATTTCATCTGCATTGAAAAATTCAAAATCTAAGAAAATATATGACATATTTTATCGCTGTGACGCTCAATATATTCTAATATTATAAATGCAAAAGTAACTCTGTCTACCTTTTCACGGACATAGGGTACCTTTCATCCAGAAAAAAAGTACTGTTCCCGATTGATAGTCTAAAAATATAAAGCATTAGGCGCCACTGTCGCGTGGCGGCGCCACCGTCGTCACAGCGATAATGACGTCAGGTGTTATTACTTATATATTTTCTTTTTGAATGCGGACAAAGTCATAGGCACCATATTATTTTTAAACGGTCCGGTTACTGAACATTTTTTCAGAATAAAAATCCATGTAATAATCTATATGTGTGTCAAATTCCATCCAAATCCGTTCAGCTGTTTTGTTACTCTTAATCCTACTATGGTCGGCAGCGCGTTTGCAGAATCTGTGGAGTTCCTTGTGTTATAGGCGACGGTAGCCACCTGACACCTATGTAATGTATGGGGGTATTTGGTAAAGAGTAGGTATAGGTTAAAAAGCAACTTGTAAATGTTCAGTCTTTAAATAAAGTCATAACCGTCAAGTCTACTTGTGCATTATTTATTACCAATCACTACAACCTAAAGGGTTAATCAGAATAATTGAATAGTTTTGAAATATTGAAAGAGAATTTAAACAAACACTTTTAAACTATCTTATCTTATTTTTAATTAATATTTCAGAACCAGTTTGATTACCTTCAGAGAGAGTGCAAGAAAGTTAGGCAAGATTGTGATGATGAATTGAACAAGTTGAAAAGAAGCTAGCTCAGGTAGAGCTTAAGCTATAATAAGTAGAACTCTAATAAGTAAGTAAGCAAGTAAATCTCTAAGTAATTAATAGTTAACTAGAGCTCAGCTTTGAGGATGATAATTTTAGGATAAGATTAAACAATCTTTAATTTTTTTATTTTTATTATAATATGGATAGCCAACGCAACAATGTACATATAAAATTCAAAACAAATCGCACAATACAGTTCAGCTTGCACAAGTCACACTTACAGGCCACCACAACATGCATATTCATTGCTTCTTAGGCACATAATAATATTCAATTTAACTAATCATTCATACATATTCAAAATCTTATGTGCACACACATTGCCCATAGATACCCCCCCATAGTTTAGAATTAATAATTAATGATTAACTTGGGTAATATCTATTAAGTCCTATACAATGAAAACCGGTAAGTGGCAATATAGATAGTAATATTGTATCTGTTACATGTTTTGTTTTGCTGTAAGGTTTTTGTTCAAAATATAATAAATAAATAAGTAAAGGTAGGTATGCAAGACAGATGTTCAATACACTTTTAAAATGTACTGTGTCAGTGAAACGTTAAAGGTTGGAGTTATCTACAGATTTAATTAAATCTTAAATTTAAAATTGAACATCTCAGTTGGAAAAAAAATGCATTTTCCAACTGAAATGTTCATCTACAACAATACCCAGAAATTTATTCGATTCATTAGGTGTACGTTTTCTTTATCTATAGGGCTGATTATCACATAAATAAAGGATTTTCATATCTTGACACTTTATTCACTGTAACTTAATCTAAATACAATTAAACTTATTATATTGCGAGCAAGACAACATACTTTGTCATAGAATAGAATTTAGTTGAAAATTAAACATTAGGTATAGTTCGGATAATGAAAAATCCTTTAGTATCTTTAAATATTTAATTGAATTATTAAGGCGGGTGTTGCTTTCGCTTTCTTTTTTGCCCATTAGGCACATTTTTGCCCTCTGCAGGTGTATTGAGTCGGATCGCAAACCCGATGACATGCTTGCATTCGATGGAGTAAATTGACATTTCCTGGATTGCACGTTTTTGACCATACAAAAATAGTGATGTCACCTAATTGAACTTATTAAAAAATTTACTAACTAACTAGCAACCGGATAGCGTAACTATCCGGAGCTCCAGGGTGGTGTTGCGGCCCCCCCTAAGTGGGTCATGACCGTGCAGTGGTGGGGGGGCTTAACCCTCGGCAATCCGGGCGGTTGCAGGGGCCGGTGGGGTCACCGGCCTTTGCTTGGCTGATCGGATTGTCGCTGGGGAACAAAGAAGACCCACGTGCGTGTGCTCCGAGCGGGCTCCGACCATCGGAGCTCGTAGCGCAACAACAGTTTGGAGGCTCCAACTGACTGTTGGAGCTTCACAGGTCACCGCTCGCTAGGCCGAGGATCCGTACTTGGCCCACGTGGGTGTTGGCCGGTGAGAGAGGGCACCCCCGGTCCTTGTGTGTTGAACCGAGGTATGGGTCTCGGTTCTGCGCACAAAGACCGGCGCGGGTCGCAGCGGGCGGATTCTCTAGGATAGCTCTTTCGCTCAGTGGTAGTTGGGCAACGCACGCGAAGACGGAGCTCTACGGCAGGGAAGGACCGTCTGGCAGAGTACTACAATAGCGGCTTTGTGGAGGGTGGTGAAGACCCGGTAGTACCTAGCCGGGCTAGTAACCGCCCTCTGCAATCGTCCGGAAGAGTGAACACCCGGCCTCGCCACCCGGCCTAGTAACTCTTCCGACGATAACACGAGGTGGAGCCTGTCTCCATCTGAAATGTCAGGCGGAAACCCCCTCTGGGCCGTCCACCCTTCCACCCTTAATGCCGTGGAGATGAGTGGTGGAAGCGGCCTCCGACTCTGCGGTAGGTTGTGCCGCAAAGTAGAGGTTATGGGGTGCTTCATGAGTGAAGCCCCTCGCTGACTGCTCGCTGCGAGAGGTAAGTATAGGCGGCCTGTGCCGCTTCGCCCGGGGGCGGCGGACATGGGGTCGTCCGCCGTCATCACAGCACCGGGCAACGAGGGGAGACGTGTTGTGTGTTTCCGGCACGTCTCTTCACGGCGCGGAGGTCACACTCCGCGCTTAATCGAGGTGGAGCCCGGAAGTGTGCGGGCCTCGTCTGGCGGGGGGACAAGGTAGCGTGTCTTAACGTTCCCTAACCCCTGCCCATAGACGGCGCGAAGAAACACCGTGGGGTTTTAGTGGGTAGAAGTCCCACATACCCCACCGATCTCCCCATGGTCGGTTGGGATCTGATTCGCAGATTTCCTCACGTTAAAAAAAGAAAAAGGGTGGTGTTGCGGAGTTTCATATGAAGACTTCATGAACATTCTTGTTCAGAAGTCCATCCTCAAATTCAAGTTTTTTTATTCACACCTTTTATTATAAGATCTGGTGGAAGGAAATTACCAATTGCATTACAACAGCCAACGATCGTCATGGTCTCACCTTTCTCGGCAGGTGTGACTGAATTGACGACTTTTGCACTTTTTTTCTATGACTTTTTCGGGTTTATTATTTAATAATATTGAATTCCGAATTCATCCATATTGTAGATCCTTTCTGGTTTGTCCAACAGATCATTTTCGGTCAGAACTTTGATCAAAAGAAGTTATTTACTTCTTCTTCTCTACTAAGACCTTTAACTCTAGCCACGGATAAACCTTCAGCTTGTCTGACAGATAGCTCCGGATTTCGTTCAATAAAACTTTTGAACCATGCACCTCCAGCCATTTCGTTTTCTTGGTCGAAATTATGTTTTAGCTCTAGCTTTTCAGCAAATTGATAAGCTAACATGCGTATGGCTTGTCTATTTGGGGGAAATCCTGCATCACCAAGCTTGAGAATGTGCTTTACTAGCCTTTCCTCGTTGTCAAACTCCAAAATAGGATTTTGGATTTAAAAAAAAAAAATACGTTAATAAATCGATCCGATTCAAAAATTGTCAGATCCTATGCTTTCGATCTGATTTTCCAAAAGATCGGATCGGATCGGCGCATCCCTACTTGACAGGTGTCGTTTTCTGCGCACTCGCGCCATCTTTCCGAATTATAGACTTTATTATTTTTATTACGGAAACGGAAACATGCCAATGCATTATTCACATCGCTAACTTCCGGTTCCATGACCATCAATTTCGCTTTAATGGCGTCCGTTGTTATCAACATTCCGGAATGTTCGAATCCACTCGTTACTTATTCCAAAACCCGTTCCCGCCAATTTCTGACCAGCTTCAACAATTTGAGTTACATACGATGTCATCGATGTGCAGTTTTCAAGTCGAATAGATATAAGATTTCTCAATAGGCTAATTTTTCTCGTAAATCCTGAGTCATCAGTATTCTCAATTTTTCCCACAACTCCTTCGAAAGACGTTGGCCCTTTTTATTCTATAACGCTGTTGGTATAAGGTGGACCCAGCTTTCGAAAAGAGCCTTTCGGAGGGCGTTGATGTTGCTACCACGCTTAAATAGCGGATGGCAATAGTTTTTAATTTTGGATATGTAGAAGCAATGACATTAGTCCAAAGTTGCATTGGATCTTGTTTGAGATCACCACACAAGGGAGTTTTCAAATGATAACTTAGTTTTGTAGGCATACCAGAATCTGTTTCACTCTGAGTTGGGAGACAAGTTTTTTCTTACACAAGTTTGTAATGGTTACTCTATAAATCGTCTTCAAAATTCTTGTCCTGCTGTCCCTCATTATCAGGACATTCTTCGTCATGAACCTGGTCTCCTGCTATGTTTAGTAAATCTTTTATATTTTTGATTGCCTTAGAGCATGCCACCAGGATCTTGAAAGTGGATATTTTCAAACCTCGGGTCTAGTAAGGTGTTTATAGCAAGAATGTGGACATGTTCCGATGGTAGTAAACGTTTCCTTATCTCGTTTAAAATGTTTTGTTTCAAATTTTCGGCTGCAACCTAGTAATTTTGGCGTTGCTGGTGTTTTAGACAACACATTACTATTTTCTAAAATATTTACAAATTTCTAACTAATTATTGTTCGAATAAATGTAATCGTCTTTCTTCCAGCCTTAATTCTATTTCCCTTAGGCTATTTTTTCCCCACTCATTTTCCTGTAGTAAAGCCCACCATTCACAGTCTGATCTAACAAAGGCTTGCCTTGGTTGTTCTGACTGCGTTTGTGTGCTGGTCCTTCTGCGTAAAGGAGATTTCGAGTCATTCAGCACACGACCTCCTCTCCGTCGCCGACGAGGTGTAAAAGGGCAAAGGTGTGGGCCTGCCATTAGACAAAATTGGTGGTAATGGTGGCGTTCTGGCGGCCGGGCACACATCGCCGTTCACCAGACCTCTCTGGGATCTATCCATCACATGCAGGGCTGAAAAATTTAAACGACAATAAACAGTATTACAAATTTTACTCTAAAATGTCATAGGTATGTCTGATTCTGTGACTGGTTCTCGACCAATGATTGGGCTGCTACATCTTGTAGCTTCGCTGTCCAGCTTCTCTTCTCGACTCTCTCTTACGTACAAGACTGGTGATTGGACAGCCATATTCCAGTCTCCCACTACTAAAATGAATAAAAGTTAAAACCACTTTTAATATAATTATACAAATGAACCAATTCACTCAGTTAATTAATAGTCAATAAATATAACTTAGATTCTAAGTGAATCTATATTCAGTGGTTGTTACTTGAGAACCATGGTTCAGTGAGAGGATAATTATGTGCAACTTACAGTAAGAAGCTTCTTGCACCGCTGGAATTGATGACGGTCCAGGCTCTGTATGTTCAACCTGTAAATTAACAATATATTCATAAAACTTAGGTATTAAGATAAGGTAAAATATGAAATGAAAATGATCAAGAATAAGAAGAACATATGAGCATACCCCTTTTTTTTTTTTTTTTTTTTTTTTTTTCAAGGGTAAATTCGTCATGAATACCCCAGGGGCCTGGGGTGGCCCCGTGGGTTATGTCGGACTCCTACCGACTAAAACCACCTTGGCGTTCCTTCGCCCTGTCTGGATGGTGGGGACTGGAGAAATGAGATGACGTCCGTCCGAGACCCCACCGACAGTTGTCCGAAGTCGGACCAATCGCAGAGAGCTTTCGCTCTCTTAATTAGTGAGACTTACGGCGTATCCGGAACAGCCGCAGGTACGCCGTGCAATCGTGGGGACCTTGGGCGAGCGATAGTTACCCCAAACTATCGCTCAGGTCACCCTCAGGGGGGTTGTTGACGGTCGCCCGCCAACCGTCTCCGCCCTGTTCTTTTACGGCGGATTGGCTGAGAAGAGGGATCAAGCTCTCTGCCCCTCCGCCGTCTCCTTCTGCCGCATTACATGCTCGCAGAAGGAGAGCATAGCCGTCCACGATCTCTCACTGTGGACCATGGCCTTGACCATGGTCGGGAGCGAGAGGTCGGGTCCCAGTATGCTGACTAGTTCGGCGCGTTGCGTTGACCAGCCACCGCACTCAGCCAATGTGTGCTGTGCGGTATCCTCACCACTGGGGCAGTGGTGACAAGCCGGCGTTGGCTCCCTTCTCGCGACATCATGCAGGTATTTCCCAAAGCATCCATGCCCTGTGAGCACCTGCGTGAGTCGGAACGAGAGGGAGCCGTGTCTTCTTGAGACCCACTGCCCCAGGACAGGCAGGATCGCCTCAATCGTGCGGTGGCCAGCCTTAGCATCGGCCAGCCTTTCTTCCCAGTCCTGTAGGACCCGCTGTTGGGATTGTAGCTTGCAGCGTTTGACTTCCTCTGGCATTAAGATTGTCCCACGAGCCCGGACCGCGGTTACCTCTAGGTAAACTGCAGTGAGGGCTCGCGCGTCTAAATCCCAGGGCGGCGTGCCTGCCAAAACGCATGCCGCTTCGAAGGATACAGTTCTGTATCCTCTTGCAATCCTTACGGCCATGAGCCGTTGTGCCCTCTGGAGAAGCCTGACACTGTCGGCAGACAGGTCATACGCCCATATGGGAGAGCCATAGAGTGCCATTGAGCGGACGACGTTGGCGTAAAGTCGTCTGCAGCTGGCATTCGGGCTTCCCACATTCGGGAGTAGTCGACTCAAGGCTATAGCAGCCCCTACTAGCTTGGGAAAGAGAATCCGTATGTGGTCTTTGAATGACCAGCGACTATCGAGTGTCAATCCTAGGTATTTTAGGTTTGACCCGATTTTGATAGCTACGCCACCGACTGTGAGGCGGAAGCCGGCCGGTGGTGCGTTTCTGGGCCCATGAAAGACCATAGCTTCTGACTTCTCGAGCGCCACTTTCAGGCCCAGGCGCCTGATGCGCCCGACGACCTGAGCGACGCCCGCCGTAGCCAGTATAGCGGCCCTTCTGTGGGTTTTTGCGCGCGCGGTAACGAGCGTGTCGTCAGCGTAACAGGTTACGTCGACGCCTTGCAGGTTTGCGCCGCGCAACACCCAGTCATATCCTATGTTCCATAGGAGTGGCCCGAGGACTGACCCCTGTGGGACTCCGCACGAAATGCTTTTGCTGCGCCAGCCGTTGGGCGTCTGGTACATAACGGCGCGATCGGCCAGATATGTACCAATCGTTTTCTGCAGGTGCCTCGGGACGCCATGGTATTTTAGCGCTTCCCGGATGCAGCTCCAAGGCAAGGTGTTAAACGCGTTGGCTATGTCGAGGGACACCGCCAACACCACCTCGCCCCGGGCAATTGCCTGTTCCGTCAGCTGACGCACTCGCACTACTGCGTCGATGGTGGACCGGCCTCGGCGGAAACCGAATTGGTATTCACTGAGATCCGGACCCGTCAAGTCCAGGTGTTTTGTGATCCGAGCAGCGATTATGCGCTCGAAGAGCTTACTGAGCTCATCAAGCAGCACAATGGGCCGATAGGCAGATGGAGATCCGGTGGGCCGACCCACCTTATGGATCAGCACAAGCCTACCGACCTTCCACCGCTTCGGAAAGCAGCCCTGTTTCAGGCACGCGCTGAAAAGGTTCCTTGCTCGGTCTCGAAGAGAGCCGAGGGCCAGAACCACAGCACGGCCAGAAACTCCATCTGGTCCGGGGGCAGTGTTCGATTTCTTGCGAAGTCGTAACAGTGCCGTGTCCAGCTCAGCGTAGGTGACTTCCGTGGAGGCGTCATCTTCCTCCGTTGGACTATCATTTGCACCGGTCGTTTCGAAAGGTGGTACAGTGGGATTCTCTTCTTCGGGGAAGAGCGACGTGATCACTCTCTCTCGAAGATCAGGCTGTAACGTCTCCGTGAGTGGCGGAGCCGAGGGACGAAGTTTGCTCCTGACCAGTCTGTAGGGTCGCCCCCACGGATCTGCATCTAGCGAGTCCAGCATCTTGTTCCAAGATCTGGTCTTTGCCTCCCTTATGGCACCCTTAAAGGTCGACAGGAGTTCCCTGTAATCGGCATAGAGTGCGTCCTCCCGAGCCAGGTCTCGGCGACGATATCTGCGGGCCCTGGTGTAAAGGCGTCTGGATTTAACGCATTCACGTCGAAGGTTAGCCAGCTCCGGCGTCCACCAGTACGCCTGTCGTCGACGAGGCGTACGTGTGGGCGCACGGGGCATGGCGGCATCGCAGACGTCTGTCAGTGATTCCTTGAACCGTTCTGCCTCGGCCTCTACATCAACTGTATTGACGTCGGGGGAACGTAGCCAGGATTGCACTATAGCCGCCTCCAGTAGTAGCTCCTTGTTAAGAAGTTTGTGGGCCCATCGTGGGCCACCTCCGTAAGCGGAGTGATGCGCGCCTACTCTATTAACCGGTCGGAGGGAGATTCCGAACCGAATGTATCGGTGGTCAGATAGAGTCTCGGTGTTCATCACTGCCCAGTCATGGACACGGCGCGCGAGAGCGGGACAGGCGAAGGTGATGTCCACGATCGAACTGCCCCGATGTCGCACACACGTGTTGATCGAGCCTTTATTCTGAATACAGAGATTGGTCGCCACAGCCCACTCTTCTAGCAGACATCCACGAGCATCCGTGACCGGGCAACCCCAGGCCGTTGATTTGGCATTAAAGTCCCCAGCCACGAGTATCGGGTTTGGTCTGCTACGACCCATGAGGGCTTCAAGTTCCATAAGGGAGCGCTCAAAAACCAAGAATGCCACGTTTGGGGAAATATAGACTCCGATGACTACTATGCCCCTCACCCGGACAGCAACGAAGCCGTCACCCCTTCCGACGGTTTCGGGCGGGAAGCCATTAGCGGGGTTGGTGACAATTGCCACCCGCCCGCTGCGGTCACCCGTCCAGTTGCCGCCAGGCGGAACCCTGTATGGCTCTGATACGACTGATACATCAATTGACCACTGCGCCGAGCTTTGTAGAAGTAAATCTTGAGCTCGTGCGCAGTGGTTGATGTTCGCCTGAAGAAATCGTAGCGCCATTATTGGGCTACAATTTCCATTGTCGCCGTATTCGCCTCCAGGGAGGGGCGATTTGCCTGTTGCGAGGGGGCCTTGGGGCCATCGCAGTTCGTGCCTCTCTTCCTATTTCCGTGAACTGTTTTGGTGCAGACGCTATGCTCCGCGGCCTTGTTCTCTGCAGAGCAGCGGAAGCAGTGTGGCTTGTTTGTGCAGCCAGCCGCCTTGTGGCCTGCTTGTCCGCAGCGATAGCACTGCTCACTGCGGTCTTCAGGGGCAGTGCATTGCGTCTTCGTGTGCCCGGGCTCCAGGCACCTGTAGCATTTGGGTGTTCTGGGCTCGAGCAGCTTTACCTGTGCTGAGACCCATCCTACTAAAAGTCGGCCATTCTTGCCTATCGGGGCAGCGAAGCCATGCTGTTCCAGGGCCCAGACCCCGGCGAATTTCGCCGCAGCGGACAGCTTCCACTGGGCAGCCCCCTGCACGGGCCACAGCCTCCGCCACTTCGGCAGGAACGGCCGAGTCATCTAGGCCCGAGACGCGCATGTCTGCGCATTTCTCGGGTCTCGTGACTCGGGCGACATCCGGCCCGAGTGTTTCTTTGATTTTATCGGCGAGGGCATTGGCCTTTTCGCCTTTATCCACTCCGGTTATCTGGATAAGTCGTCCGCCGGAGCGGGCCTCTCTGAAGCGCAGGTGGTCAATACCCAGTGCGGCTAAATCAATTCTGCCCTTCATCTCAGTGAGGACTTGATTATACGTAACCCCGCCCTCCACAGCCTGCGGCTGCAATGTGATCATTACAGCCGCAGTGGTCGGAGTGCGGAGTTTGATAGGTCGCTTCGCCTTTTTAGGCTCGCTCCCTGTTGGGTTTGCCACCTGGGTGACCCGCTTCTTCTTGAGACCCTTTTTGACCACCTTGGTCCAGCTTTCCTCCATGCTTTTAGGTGCAGGGGGAAGGGGACGTGGTGTCGGCTTAGCTACGGTCTCTTGGGCCTTCTTTCGTTTACCTCGGTTTTTCTCCGAAGCCACGGGGACGGGTTTACTATTACTAGTCCTTTTGACGGAAGGCACAGCTGCGGTTTGCGCCGTGTTCTTGCCGTCTTCTTCCGGTGCCTTCGCCCTCTTCTCGTGTGCCAAGAGAGGGCGGTGCATCGGCGCGGGGTTTAGGCGCGGCTCGATTTCTTGTAGGCGCAGACCGAGCCGTTCGTTAAGGCGACTCATGATCCGCACCTCCAATTCATCCCATGAAGCCGGCAAGGCTTCCGGAGGTGGCCTCGCGCTGGTGTTGGGAGACTGCGTTACCTGTTGGACACAGGCTTTCACCTCGTCAAGCTCCTTTCGAAGCTCTTCCAGCTCAGCCCGCAGTTTGGCGTTCTCCCGTCGCAGCACGAGGGTGTCCTCGTTAATGAGCCGGTCCGACAGCGTCATTGCGTCTTCTGCTATGGCGTCGATCGCCTCTCTTTGGGCCTTGACGTGGGTGCCCTTAAGCCTTTTAGAGGTGTCCGCAATCTTCGCCAGCACAGATATGCTAGACATTATCCTTATTAGGAGCTGTTGGGACGACTCGGAATCATCCGCGTCCGTCTCAATGGCTCGTGAGCGAGTGTTTCGAGTCTCAGACACTAGGGCGAGCAGTTCTTGCTCAGCCCAAAGTTCTTTCTCGGCCCTCTCTGCCCGAACTGCGTCGGCTTTCGCCTTAACGCAGCCGATGTACTCTCCCGTGGTTGGCGGGCGACCACGGGTTTTCTTCGTGGAGGCGGAGGGTCGAATGGACCCTTCACGCTCGCATATGAGCATACCCCTAAGCCAACCTCTGGAATGTCTACAATTCCTGTAGCAGCTTGATAACCAATTAAATGGAGAACTTTTTCTTCCAAGCTGCTCAATTTACTATTTAAAGCAGGACCACCACCAGTTCCCCGTGCAGCTCGGTATAAGCGTGCAGCTTTCTTTTTCGTATTGTTTTTGTAATCACTCCAAACCTTTACTCCGCCAACATATAACACAACAAGAACGAACCACATGTTTGTTTATGGTGAAGCGAAAGTTGTACATGAAAAGAAAGAAATGTTAATAAAAAGCATAAGGAATGAAATGAATGTAGAGTAATGAAAGTGGTGCCAAATACATACTTTTCGCCATTTTTCAACAGTCTTCGTATCGCCAGTGGCATCCGCATTCAACAGTTGAGTTAATTCTGCCCAACGTCGAACCGTATCCATCCGTCCCTGTGGCCCCTCTGAGGGTTTGCTAAGGTCCCCGTGGCTACCAAAAAAAAAAAACATATGAAAAAAGAGCACTCAAAACCAATCAAACAATTAATCATTTATTTATTTAGTAACATGCGATTACAAAGAATAAGAAAAAACAGTGAATTAGAATAGGCTAAATGCAGTTTTCGCCGGTACTTCATTTTTAATAAACCACGCTTGTTTAGATAAGGTGTGACATGAGCTCTCAACGGTATGTCAAAACGGAACCGTGCGCAGGCATTCTGCATTCTTTAACTAAAATTCGCGGACATAATTAAGCTTAGATAATAACAAGGACTCTGTAAGTCGAATACGAACTTCTTCAGTAAGGAAGGGTTTTGCTCTGTACAATACTTTCAATTTATAAAAACTATTGCGTACTGTAACTGCAACATGCTTTTTGTATCTTAGATGGCCAAGGTTTACGCACCTCGTACAAGCGTTCCAAATTAACAACTTCAATACTCACATTAACAAATGCCACTTAACTAACCCACTTCCACTTTAACTAACCCCTTGAAATGATACAAATCTTCACAAAAACAGGCTTAAAATTTTTCGAATTCAATGTCGAACTCAAATCAAGATAATAAGTTTAAGTATATGAAATAGTTGTACATACCTTTCCATATATTCCACCAGTAGTTGGAACTGAGAAGCGCTTGATCTCATTTTAATTTTTAATAGAAAAATTAAATTTTTGTATAACCAAACAAAGAAACCGCGGCCTGTGCACAGCCCAAACACGGGGTGACATATTTGAAAGTTGAAACTTCAAATTGACATTTGTTTGACCTATATTTTTGGGAATAATTTATCTTTCTGTCTTTCAAGTACATATAGTTAAAAAGAGATAGCTTTATTGAATGTGAAGTTAGATACATACGCAGTGTATACCAACATGACCATTGAAAACTACATAAACAATCGAGTTAACGTTATCGAGTAGAGTAAACTTTAGAGAAACTTATGGTGAGATTTATATCGAAAAAAAAAAAAACATACGATGCTCGTTAGTTCGTTATCGGCAAAAGTAAAGTAACTTAATTCGATAGCGACTCATGGTAGCGCTACTTGTGTACTCGTGTTCATGTCACAGGGCCGCATTTGGAAGCGTGTAATTTAAAAATACGTAAGAATGTAATTTAATGAGATGTTTCATATACAAATGAAACAAAAAAATAGTACATGATTAAATTAATATTTAATAATAATCCGCGGTTTCGATTACAGCTGTTAAAGAGAAACTTAACAGTGTTCTTAATAATAATAGTTACTTCAAAACTAATTGTTTTTATTAAATTATATACATACTATTATTATCTATTATTTTCCCTCAAATAAAATAAACTTATGGCTTGAACTTTTGTCGCTTTGTGATTGGTTGTGTCGATGGATCTGTTTTTGCGACATAATGTAATCGGACGTGGATATATTTGTGCACTATCGGTCTCATCAAAATGCAATCTGTGATTATTTTTGTATGGACCCCCTTCGGTTAAAAGCCTCCTCCGAGGCGTACCACTTCTATTCTTTCTATATTTCGTTCGCCCATTTGACTTGCGGGCGATATAATTTATTTATTTGCCTAAAATATGGTAGTAGGTTAGGTGGTGTTACAGAAGGAACATCATGATTCGCCTTTATATCACAGGCATGCAAAAATTAATTTAACAAGAGTTCAACAAAATGATAATTAGTATGATTATGATTATGCAAAAACTCATACTTACATTATTATTTTCTCAGGTTATGTTATATTTTTCAAATCGTTAAATAAAAATACCAGTTTTGCAGCAGCAACTTTTCTTCTGACCATTCGTTTTAAACAGAAACCGTTTTCTATTTAAAACAAGAATGAGATATTTTTGAGAACCGACTCCGAACTGATACCGTTTCACTGACACGATAACAGATGGCGCATCGATTAATGTAGTCTTAAAATAAAATTAATTATAGATCTGAATACTTACATCTCCGATAAATGATTTCGTCGTATGACGAATTACAATAAAATTTTGCCTACTGTTAAAATAAAATTTTACTATTTTTTAAAACAATGTGTAGTTTATTTGATAGCTGTAATATGTTGTTTAACGTTTGTTATATTAAACACCTAGTAGCTTGCTTCTAATTATTTATTATAATCTTATGATACATTACTTAATATATTTTACAAGTCACAATACGATACGATTAACAATAGCCCATAAGTTTATGATGTTTTAAACACAAAAGTCTAATGGAATAACTTAATGGTTTTGAGATTTTTTTTGTTATTCTGTGAACAAAATGTTATTGCTATGATAATTTATGTGTACCTAACAATTCTTGTTGCTGTATTTTGGATAATTTTAATATCTACTTAGTTATGTAAAATTTTATGTAATTATAATTAGCTGAATGAGAAATCTGTGTTAGTTTCATTTACCTACTGACTTCTCACGGAAAGTTTAAAAAAGTTGAATATTATTTTCCAATTTGTTCAACTGGTTGAACTTTCTGGAATAGATATCCTAAAACATATTTTTCAGTACGACTCTCACCTCCTATAGGTCGCGCGTTGTTTTAAGATCGCTCAGCGAAACTAGGTACGCTACCCATCATGGAAGGATTAATCCTTTAACCGCCAGAGTCGGATTTATCCGACATTTATTTTCATGTCCATTTCCTATGTATATACAAATTCCTCTACTTGTATAATGTTATTTTTTAAATCATTGCGTTATTAATTCTTTAAAAAAAATACGAGTCAAGCGCTAGGACCACTCCTATAAAACAAGCGGTTACAGGATTAAGGATAAGGTAAGGCAAAAGAATTATCCTAGTAGAATCCCATGGGATCCTAGTCAAGAAATTCCCAATTTGACATTTTTGTTAATGTCAAAAGCGAAATAAATGCTGACTGTAATGGCTCAAATATATTGGATATTGCTTATTTATTATTTATTAAACATTTAGCCGCCAGAGTAGGATAATTATTTTAGTGTCCATTTCGCCAGAGCCGGATATATAAGACAAATTCCTCTTACTTAATTCATCGAGTGGCTTTCTCTTTAAAAAAATTACGAGTCAGGCGCTAGGGGCACAACTCCTACAAAACCAAGCGGTTAAAGGGTTAAATAAAAATTGTAGACTTGTGTGAAATGAAAAAAAAAAAAAGTCAATTGCAATAATGTACATTTTAATTTTTACAGTGACCTTTCTTTTAAATGCTTTTCTTTATGAGCGCTCACAATAATTGATTAAAAATTATGGAATAAAAAAAAAAGTTATTTTCGTCATTTTTGCACTTCGTTTTTCCATCGGTCGAAATGTGAATTATTTGAAAATGCAAATACAAAATACCTATTTTTATTTTATTGGGTTAGTCCAAACAGTTCTAACGATTAGGACAGATTGAACTCTGAATAATTTTAATGGAACATGTCCACATTGTTCTACTATTTTTATAATAGAACAAAATAAACAAAAAAAAAAGGAATGAGTTCTACTGTTGAGTATGCGATATTGCGATTACCCTCCAAATAGTTCTACTTATTATTTCTCCCATATGTATGTAGACTAGCTAGTATTATTTATAGTACTTTATGTAAATATATTTAGCATTTGTAAAATACAATTTTTTTTTAAATGTAGTTTTTTTTTTAAATCCCACAGGAACCTAACATTTTTCCAGTATAAAAAGTACCCTATATTATGCTAATCCACTTTGTTACATAAAGTGTAATATTTTTTTTTAAATATTTAATGTACAGACATGTCTTCGTTTACGATTTTATTATAAGTAGTATAGATTTTTTGATTAATTTTTCATTCGTATTTTTTTAAAAGTTAAAGTAGACAGACAGGCTGAAGATCCACTTGATGGCAGGTGGCTACCGTCACCAATGACACAAGCCGACCATAGAAGGGTTAAGGATAAGGAAGGGATGGGACGACCTTACATTTAAAAAAAAAATCTCCTTACTTGTGTTGTTTAACGAATTTTGCATCTGTTTAATGACATTTTAGTTTTGTGAAATTATTATAATGGTATCTACACATAGACACGACATCAAAGATGAACGAATTCTCTATTGTTAAAAATCAGTTAAATAGTTTATTTTATTTGAAAAATTTTTGCATTTATTAAACTTTTTCATTTAAAATTTTTTTTTTCTAAATTTTGATTTGAAACAATAAAATAACCGAGCGTTTGCATTTTGAATTCAAATACATTTTTTAATTAAACTATTTCCTTTTTTCACATCTCCAACTGTTGGCATAAACATTTGAGTGTGATGTATGAATGTTCATTTATTTTATTTATTTTTTAAATAAAATGAGCTAACACAATTTATCGCCTATTGATACAGAGAACAAAGTAATAATAAGATACATTTAAAAATTTCTCTAGAGGAAGTGTACACAGACATAATATTTACATGTGTGACGTTTTTTTTTGTAACGATTAAATCAATGTCCCGACTTTTTTGTCGGGCAACTTTTCAATATCCAGATTAATAGTCGTCGACGTCGTACAAGTTGTCGATTTCCTCGTCGTCCAGTTGCATCGACTGGAAGTCCACCTTGTAACGAAGCAAACCTGCAAATTTAAACTATTCGTTAAAAAAAAAAACTTCAACATTATTTCTCTCTTTTATAGCAATTTCCATGCTACAAATCGTTATGTATTTTATTTTTTATTTTATTTAATCGAGATACCAACAGCACATCAAAATGTATTGCATTTTGCTTGTGTCTAAGGATTGTATTGTAAATGCATTTTGATAATATGCCCTTTTGATATAGGGGATCATTCGCTAACTAGTAAAGACAAAATGTCGCTGCAGGTCGAGTCATAAATTATTTTATGCACAGTAATGTAGGCACGTGCAGGCAAAAGACGACGATTCAGATTCCGATGACGACATTTAATTTAAAATTTGTAAATACATAAAATATTTTATAAAAGTTTAAACTTCTGTTAAGTTATCGATAACATGTGTAGAATTTTGTTTCAGTACTGTACCTATGTATCTATTTTTTTTTTAATATTTATTTTGTATATGGAACTCTAATTCTTTAAATATTTATGTATATTGTAAAAAATTATGTATAATGACTGTTTGTTCATTATCGACAAGTACGCTTGTTGTTAATCACTGAAGTTCCCCATAAGGCCTCTTATAAGTGTAAGGGAGAGCGCCTGTACTCCGCTCTACTCACTCGTTTTATTGCCGCGCCTGCAGCGAGATTTTGTCCCTACAATAAGGTCACGTTGCTAATAGGACGAGCTGCTATGTTGCGTTCTTCTCTATTAACGACAGCTTTTCTCTCACATTTAGAATTTATCGTTCTGATATCATTCAATTCATTCATTCGTTAAGATGTTGACAGGATAACTTTGTCAAAAAATTAGTTTTTTATTTTTATTTTAACGCCGAGTGTTACTAAAAAAAAAACACAAACTGATACTAGTCAAATTATAAAACAATATATTTGGTTAGTGACGTAAAAGAACATGCGGTCTCAAACTTACACAAGCAAATACAACAATTTCAATATATTCAATATATAGCATATTCAATAACTTCAAGTCAAGAACAATTGGTTCACATAATACTTTATTATGCATCTCAGATAAAATAAGAACTAAAAATAGAGCTCTGTGGACGGCAGAGTGAAGCAGGTAAAACTACTCCTTCGCCTTGTACTGTCGGGGTAAGAAAAGGTTCGACATTGCTTGCACCAAGGAAATTATCTTTCATGCCAAAATTTTATTTCAAACGTCTGTCAGTTGTCAAAAGGTACTTACTATAAGAGTCTAAAACTTGATTTAAAGGAATGAATTTGAAAACTGACGAAGGTTTTCGTACCCCGACTGTACATACATACACGCACACAAATGCGATCAAAGATCAAAGCCTCCCTCACGTTATAAAAAATATTTACTAGTGAAAATGTCGAATTGCATAGTGAAAACGTTTAAAAACCAGGTTTAAAAAAATTAAAAAGCAGGATGGAATCACATTTCACACGTAAGTAAACTTGGAAATCAATATTTTCAATAGAAATAAACAAAAATTGAGGTTACAGCTTGAAAGACAAAATCTCAATAGAGTAAACGGCCTACGCATATATACATGTTTATAAAACCGGCTTCACTCACTATGTCGTCTGCAAAATTCTGTCTATAGTTCTTATATGGTTCGAGTTAGACATAATAGTATATATTTTTCATCTGTTATATATATTCTATAATAGGTATAGACGTTTAATGAGTAATTAAAAAAAAAAGATATCAAACATGACGATGATGATAAAAAAAAAAACAAGAAAAAAAATCAAAGACAATTAAATTGGTTCAATCAAGCCTTTTTTATGTTAAGGTTAACAGACAGGCTGACGGTCCACTTGATGGTAGGTGGCTACCGTCGCCTAAACACAAGCATGAAGCAACGCCACAGGTGCTGCGAGTGTGATGCCGACGATAAGAAGTATTTATTCATAAATTCATAGTAAAGAAAATATTTCAGAATAAATAGAATTCAAATTCATAACGAAATGTGTCTTCCAGGATTGGAAAAGACCTTAACATGAAATGTAATATGAAAGATTTAATTTACAACAGTCGTTACAACTACCTAAGCATTTAAATAACACACAAAATATTTAAGAGCCATTCAAAAAAAAAAAAAAAAAAACCACACCAAAACGATATTAATGTAATAATAGGACATTACCTCAATCCAGGGAAAGCATCGGAAAATTTTAAGCAAATCAAAGGATTAGTTGAGTGAGAGTAACTGTAATGTGATTTTACCCAACGTTTTATATTCAATATACACTCGTATATAAAACACTGTATAAGTGTTCTGGATGTAATTTTTTTGTTGGGTCAGTAAATGTAGCTACCACAATCATTATAGCTGCTAATATTGTAGAATACTATAATAGTTACTCAAACCAGCATTAAAAGATTTCAAAAATAATATTAAGTGGCGAGAAAAATTTGCAAATTTTGTTTTAAGTACTCTTAGAACAACCAAAATAATCTACTGGTATAATTTTGTATAGATAAGAATACTTGAATTTTATTTTTAAATATTGTTACTTGTTAAATAATAATAATAAATCGTTGAACCACACGTTTTCAAAGGAGTGATACTCTTATTGCTTGCAGCAGAAGGTTGCTTTTATAAAAACTGTCATTTTTTACCCTATCAATAAGTGAGCAAAATGGCTTAAATATGTTAAAGTGTCACTTGTTCATTACTTTGTACACTTATCATGTAACAAGACTACTTTTTCCGTTACAATATCAAACGTCAACGTCAGTCGTCAGTCAAACGTCAAAGTAGTCTGCGTTTGTATGTACACAGACTAGTCTAAACTAGGTCCCAACCAATCGGAATTCTCCCATATCCTCTTACAACGTACATAATAAAACACGCATCACCATTGCAAACTTTTTATGTAGAAGCATACATTAGTTAAAACCGTTACATCACTTAGAACCCTCTTCGCTTTCACTAAAATAAATTCGTTATTCAAAAATTATTATTCTTTAGACTATATAAATCAAACCTTAATTACTACATATGACTAGGGGGGTTAAAAGCTAATCTAATTAATTTAAAAAAACAGTTATTACTCAAAAATAGATAAGACTGGATATACTTAAATATTTTAAAAATTCAATAAAGTGGGACCAATTTATTGACGTAAATATAGAATATCAATCGACAAAGACTGGTTATTTATTTCCCGCTTCCCATCAAGGCTCTATATACCCGAACAATTATTATTGCATTTTTGTGCGTGTTTGCCAATTCTTTATATATTCATTTCCAATTAACAGTTTTAAATGTTTTTCAAGGCTCGCTTTGTTAGCAACGATACAAAAATACAAAATATCTCGAGGTTACATTACGACTTGTTTCACTTCTTGAATGATTTAAATCGAGTTTTTAGATGCAAAGATTTTGAAATCTTTGAGATATCGGTTGCTTTGAGCATTAAAAAAAAAATACAAAACATCTCAATGTATTAATAACTATGTGGATTATTAGATTACTTCTCGCCGGCGTTTATGTAAACAAAGAAACATGACAACATATGTTTTAATGTAATAATTTTTGTTGGATTTTTCATATTGATTGATTTTTGATTTATGGTGAAGTGTTTAGCCTTTTTAAGTTTTTTAATCTTTGAATTTTTAGGAACTGTAATATTTTAAAATTTATTTTCCACAATTCTGCAAAATAAACTGTGCAGACAGTTTTTTTTTAAATTTCATGTTTTTTGTGTAAAAATTGCACTTTATTCTACATCAATACCCATTTTTTGCAATTACTTAAATCATTGCTTTCTGACAAATTCCTATATTTATTTCAATGTATGCTTCTCTATTATATGTATGTTAATTTAAAATCGATGTAATTAGTGTATATATATATATTTATATATATGTATATATAGTTTAATTAATATATTATAATGTATGTAGGTAATTTTTTTTTATATATAATATAATTTGATTCGTAACACACACCGACGACGCGTTGAGAAGATCTTTTTAAACGATTTTTAACTAACAATCTTCATATAGGAATCTTTTGGACGATCTAATATATTAAATTATTTAGATATGTCTAAATAATTATTATGATTATTATTCTTATTATGATAAGAAAAAGTTAAAAATAACGTATGATGTCAAGAAAATTAAGTAAAATATGGACAATCAGAGTTAAGTTGTGTAAGGAGCTGTTGTCGAGGAAGAAATGAAAGTCAAAACCGAACTCTATTTCATACAAACGTTATGACAGTCGATATAGCGACACTTTTTTTTTTGCGCATTAATTATTATTTTATCATATTTTTGCGCATCAAATATGGAACGTTGAATTAGTATTTTCTTTTTGGCTCAATGTGATTTTTTAAAACTGTACCTATGAACACTATATCAGTAACATCCCCTATAGGGGACTCAAATTTTGAGATTTGTTAGTTAATTTTCTTGGACTTAAACTGCCCAAGCTCGTCTAGAGAGGTTTTCACTTAAAAAAATTTAACTTTTTTAATTTAAACTTTAAAAAAAAAAAGTAAACTCAAAACTCCATAACGCGTGGCGTGGTGTGTCCCCATCAATTTATATCCAATGGCGTACTTTAGTGTTTTTGATTTCATAGCATTGTATAGTTTATACTAGTTAATATTCATGTGTATAATATGTTGTTTATTTTTAATATTTACGCTCTCACTACTCGAATTTAAGGCTTCAAATATAATGTATACTATTGCAAAGGCATTTTATGGTAGTATCTGTTTCATTATTACTTTTTTTTAATTTCTTTAAAAAAAAAAAAAACCAAAACTTCAAGAGGGGGGGCAGAGGTCGAGTTTTCTAAGGGAATAGAGCTAATAGTAAAAATTTACGCACTGGGATTTCTAGACGAGCGATCAATAAACGCGGCGTTTTTTTTTCTGTCTATAAGTAATGGCTGATTAAAATTTAGCAGAACTCGTGGTTTTTTTTTTTTTAATTTTTATTATTATAAACAGCTTCATATTCAATTCAATATATTATAAAGCTAGAAAATTTGTATTGTTCTATGTTTGTAATGAATAAACTCAAAAACTAGTGGATTGATTTGAAAAATTCTTTCACCTATAGAAAGCCATACATTATCAGCGAGTAACATAGGCTATATTTTATAAAAAAGTTACGCAGATGAAGTCGCGTGCAACAGCTAGTGTTGTATGATATACCGTTGTCAACAAGAATGCGTGATGCGACTAGAAATTTATTTTCGGATTTTTATTCAGAAATTTTATTGAAAAAGCAATTTTATAGATTTATGCAAATTTTAGAAAACTTGGAAACTTTTCATAAAATTTATTTTTGTGGTTCATTTTATGTCCTATTGGTTATTTTTAAACGAATTTTTTTTTTCTTCATTTAATATTATCTCCTATAAGTAATTTTGAACAGATTATTTTCCATTCGCCCATTTTGAAAGATAAATTTTTTAAAAAGTATTATTGCTATATCAAAATGGGCTAGAATCGTCTCGAAATACAAAAAATTCAACAAAAATATAATGCTGTCTATACCACGAATACTGCTGCGTTTAAAAAACGCCGCGTTTCAATCGCTCGTGTGTGTGTGTGTGTGTGTGTGTGTGTGCGTGTATAGTGGTCAAAAATTAACAGGGAAAAACTTATGCAAGCAATCTCTCTTATCTCTATTGTAATCTTTAAATGGGCTTTCTAATTTTTATTTATTTTTTAATTTTTTTTAAAATTTTATTTTTTCTCTCAATAGTCATCGAGGTCAACGTCGTCAAGTGGCTCGTCCAGCTGGAGCGATTGAAAGTCCACTTTGTATCTTAATATGCCTGTCATGTTTGTGTTGAGTTAGAAAAGTTTCATCATTTCCGACACATCCCACCGGTGCGTTCCGAGCAGCAAGAAAAGGAGAGAAACACACGAGTCAATGTTAGTTTTTGGTTGCTTTATACATCAATGTATTACAACTATGGATTTCGCACGCCATACAAAACACTAAGAACTTTATGGGAACAATTAAAAATTACATATGTGTTTGAGCATCAACTCTGTCGTCTGTCATTTGAAGAAAATGTGACTTTACGTCAACACATTGGACTTTAAAATGAATAGTACAAGTTGGTCGTTACTACCTTTTACCATTGACCATTTATGTGCCGCTTTGGCATTTGTCACGCAAATTCCAT
Organism: Synanthedon myopaeformis; assembly: GCA_944738685.1. Taxonomy (NCBI): domain Eukaryota; kingdom Metazoa; phylum Arthropoda; class Insecta; order Lepidoptera; family Sesiidae; genus Synanthedon; species Synanthedon myopaeformis. The sequence goes on from OX122942.1 coordinate 2,114,531, forward strand.
AGTTTTAGTACTTCGATGGCTTTATAATAATAATAGTTCATACATGCATTAATACTAGAATTTTTGAAAAGGCCTCACTATAAAGAGCTTCGCTCAGTGCTAAGAGTCAAGCTACTCACTTAAGGCTAATTCGCACTAGGCTAGTAATTTAGTTACTAAATCACTTCATTGTAGTTTCAAAGGACCGTTTTGATCCTTCGAACCGGATGAATCACTTTTTTTTATTACATTCAGATATAAATAAATCTGAACAAAAGCTCCCAGATATTTTTTTCGAGTTCATTTGGATATCCAGATAAACCCAAAGAACAATAATCTAGTCAGATTAGTATGCTAATCTCACTTAAGACCTCTAAATCTATGCCGGTTTAAAGGGGGGGGAGAGTTTAATAAGCTATAAAATATTAGTAAATGATCCATATATACTGACCTCCTATACCTCCGAATCCGCGCACAAACTGACTGCCCTCCTGGCTCTTGTCAGTGATGATCTCGAGTGTGGCACCAAAAGACTTGTAGTTGTTCGCCAACCACTCCAACAGTGGTTGACACTCAACTAGCTCAAGCTCGACTCCGGTCTGTAAACATTACACCAATTCATTAATTCATTAATTGTGTAAGGACGATTTTCCCCCCTTATTTTTAACGTTGAGAAATCCTCTTAGATACCCGGCAGTGTCCCCTACACTGGGGACACTACCGGGTAGTGTCACTGTACACTGGGAACACTGCCCGGCACTATCATGTCGCGGGGACGTTATAACATGACATCGGTGCCCCGCCACGGCTATACAGCGCGGGGAGGGCTACGCTCCCTGTCGGAACCTCGGCGTACCCGAAAGTGAGAGATACGCAAGCCATCTCGGCGTACCCTTAAATGATAGGTACGCCAGCCATCTCGGCGTACCCGAAAGTGAGATACGCAAGCCATCTCGGCGTACCCTTAAATGATAGGTACGCCAGCCATCTCGGCGTACCCTTATATGATAGGTACGCCAGCCATTTCGGCGTACCCGAACGTGGAGGTACGCCAGCCATCGGCGTACCCGAAAGTGAAGGTACGCCAGTATATATAATAAATTATATTTTTAAGTCATTTTTATTTAACCTATTATAATAATGTCAATTGAACTACTGGGACTTTTCTTATTCCAAGTAGTTCAATTAATTGATGTAATTGAACTAGTGAGACTTTGCAGAACGCTATCTACCATGAAGTCATTATAAGATGACTGTGTTTTTTATAAGATGTAGTCAGATGCTAGCCAAGAGTAAACCCATTTCTAATAAAAAAAAAAAAAATATACTCACATCCTTGTCCGTAAAATGTGATTTGTCTTTCTCTTGCTCGGGGGTGAGATGGAGAATGGTTTCTTGGTTGGTCGCGTGCGATTTCAAAACGTATCTGAAATAGCATTAACATAATTATTATAATGCATTAGCGAAATTTATCCACAAATCATAATTAAAAAAATAAAAACATATTGTCTCAAGTCACAACAATTAAGTGTTTATATTAATACAGCTCTGACACAACATCAATCCATACTATACTAATATTATAAATGTGAAAGTAACTCTTTCTGTCTGTCATCAAGTAGTTATTTTGACATTATGCACAAACAGACGCTTCAATTCATTAGTATAGTATAGATATGGATAAATTTGACATACCTCTGTATATCCAAGTTCTCCCAACAGATGAGCGTTTCAACTGAACCCAATTCTAAAGCGCGAAGTGTGTCGTCCACACCGAAGCAATATTTACCAGTGTCCTAAAATGAAAAATTATTTCCTTTTAATAAGCCATAAAGTTTTTTCTGTACACTCCCTCTCCCTCCCTAAACGTTACGTAACAAACAAGTGACCATTTTTACCAACGAAAAGGGATGCCAACTTGCGAGAACAAAATAAAAATGACGTACAATACACTCGAGGGATTCCCTGTAAAACATAAATGAAAAGGGATGCTGATTGGGAGATTTTAATATCCTAGTTTTTTTATTTAAATAAAAAAAAAAAAAAGTTACGTAACGCGTTGTTCAAAATTCCCCCTCCCGCCCCTGTAACGCATCGTAACGTTTTACAAGACAGTTTTTAGCTAAGATTAGGTCTTTAGGTCTTATTAACTTAATCTTAGTCTTATTTATATTGTTACATATATTTTTTACATAGTCCATTGTTTTCTTTTGCACCGGTAGCACAGCCGATAGTCGAATTTAAGTATAGTCACATAAACTGATCTGTGCGCTTGCGCGTGACATTCATTCATAGTGCTCTGCCGTAGATTCAATTGTTCAGAGAGAATGTTCTGGAATGTCGTTACGTCGTTCTGTGACTGTGTTAATTTTGACAAGTAGCGGTAGCGCGGTTTCTTTTGGAAATTTCTCGAAGACCGAGGTCATAAAAGGGCCTGCGGAAAGGCGGGAAGCCCTTTTCCGTCGGCAACCCACCTGAAGAGTGCACATTAGAAGTTAGCTGTTGTTGTTGAGCCACCTTCGAAATTTCATATTATTTCAAAATTAATCGAGTCATTTTATCGATAACAGTACTACTGTTTATTGTTTTATTGTGTGAACCTCCAATTGTGATAATTGGTAAGTGTTTTGTTCGTTATAATTGCTTTCCCAATTTTTTTTTATTTTTAAATGTTATAACTTGGTCGACGCGTGCCGTCTCAATAGTACTTTGTTTGCTTGTCTGGCATAGATTTTTGTGTTTCTTATTAGAACTACAAGCGATGGTTTATTTTGATAGGGATATTTTATATTTTAATTTTATTTTTCCCATTTTAATTTTTTTTTATTGACGATGGCGTCCGCCGTATTTAGCTTATTAATTTTGTTTTCGACGCCATCGATTCAATTATGCATTCAAGTATAAATTACCTAACTATCCGCTTATATTAGTTCTGTGTATATATTCTAGTCTTTGCCCGATACCCACATTTAATTATTAATTATTCCTTATACCTGAAATAAAATCGAATTAGATTCCTGGAAGGATTGCATAATAATGTACTTTATTCTAAGGCGTTCCTTCGATCATTTCAGGAGGTTTTTTTTTATACCCACAAATTTTATCGATCAACTACTTGCTGCGCGTTGAGAGCGAGCGAAACCGTACGTCCCGCTAGTCATACGTCGCGCCGAGCTTCGAGTCCCGGCGAGCAAACCCGCCGCGCCTCACTAGTTCGTCGACGTCGACAGCGTGATTCCGGAGGCTGCTTAGTCGCCCGACCGCGCCAAGTTTGGCTATTTTTTTTTCTTTTACTCTTTTATTATTATTTTATTTTGAAATCGTTCGGCTCGGATATACCTACGACTTAAATATACAGCTACTTTACGGTATCGGCTCTCTTTCGGTGGTAAGTCTCGATCAAATCTCCACAAACCCCTGGTCCCCTTTTTTTTGTATTTTTTTATTCTATTCCTGTGTATTTTTTTTTCTCTCGGTTGCGGTACAATCCGCATCCGAAATTGTTAATCTTTTCTAGCAATATATTTGTATAGAATCGAATTAGTAAAATAAAACTATCATTTTAAACTGACTTTTATTTTAGTAGTTTTTTTTTATTGTTGTTGTCTGCCTGTCCGCCACACTACCGCGGAAAAGGTGTAACAATAATTTGGCGCCCGGAACAGGGACAGCGGTAATTTGTGGAGAATTGTCTAGTCTTCGGCTTAGGCAAAAATTGGATCTGAGACTTACATTTAAATTTTAATTTTTTTTATCTTTTATATTTTTTTAGTTACCCTAAAATTTTTTTTTGTTGATACAATTCATTTTTTTATCCACCGAAGGAGACCGTGAGGTGCCTTTAGGTTTGTGTTGCCGCGGAAGATAGTGGGAGAAGCTGCATCCTCAGCTTCAGCCTTTGGTGAAAGTACCACGCACGTGCCCATACAGCCGGCCTAAGTTTTATTGCCCGGTGGGTATGTGTCCCAAAGGAACCCATCCCCTTCCTATTCCATCCTTACCCTTAATCCTTATCCTCCCTACTTACACACCTTCCCTTACCCTACCTCTTCCTTATATTCCTTTTTGGGGGGCAGTTTAGTTTTTTTTTTTTTTTAAATAAAATAGTTAATTTTTATCATTATTTTTTTTTAATCTTCAATGTTAATTTTCGCTGGGGGTAAATTTTGTTAATGCCACAACACAAGCGCAACCGCACCACCAAATAAGGAATATATATATTATTTTTTAAATTTGTGATTGTTTTTTTTATTATTTAATTTTTTTTTGTATAACTTTTAATGTTAATTTTTTTTTTCTTTTATTAATTAATTTTTTTGAATAACTTTTTACTTTTTATATCTTGTATTTTTTTCGTGTGTTTTGTTAATACAGGAGCAGTGGACGACTTATCCCCGACGGAGAGCCAATTATTTTAGTAGTCCATTACAATTTCCATTACAATTTTTAGCTGTGCACACTGGTCGTGCAATTTTGCACACTCTTCGTGCAATATTTGGCCCAGTGTTGACATCATTTAAAGTTAGACTTTTAATTTTAACTAGTAGATTTTAGGCGGTTTTACTTGCTAATTACACATTCATTTTTTTTTAACTTCAATTATTCTTTTCTTGACTAGTGTGGGACGAACGGCTTTGGTTTTTTTTTTAAATTTACTTTTGAATGATATTATTTGCGATTAACTAATAGAATTCACGGTTTTACGTGCGACTTTAATTTTTAATTTTTTTTACATTCTCTTTTAACTTAGACTATTTTCTTATCACATAGTTGCGAGCGGCTTTGTTTTTTTTTTAATTTACTATTTTTTTTTTTTGGCGATTGTCTTTAGTTTGCCTTTCCGTGTAATCCTTCAGTTTCATTTTCTATTAAGTTTTTTTATTGTTGTTCCCTCTTGACTTTTCCCCGTTATTTTTTTTTCCTCTTACTTTCTCAATTTTTTTTTTAATTATTATTTTTTATACTTTATGATTAATTTAACCTTTGTGTGACAATGGAAAGGCCTATTGCATACAACCTTTTGAGAAAGGACGAGTTATTGTATGAGGTTTCGATAAGGAATGCCAAACCCCTTAATACGGTGGAGGAGCTTCGAGTCCAGATTCGGGAACTTTCGCAGTCGATTCCGGCTGACGAAATAATTGACACCGCTTATAATTCCCAGGAGGAAATAGAAACCATTAGTTCAAAATTAAAGGATTTAAGAAAATTGTTAGAGGGTAACCCCCCTTACAAAATTTTTGGCAGGGCTAGGGCAATCGCACATCACTTGTTCCATCGTCTGAGTAGGGTGGCCTTGGATGATGATCCTAATATAATAGTTTTACAACGCGACTTAGATGAACTTTTACGGAGAATAGATAGGTTGTTTGTTTCATTTAGAAAATCTATAGAAGAAACCAATGAGGGAGTTAGTGAGAAGTTGCCTTCGGTGGGAGCCCCGCCGGAAGTGGCCATTGTTAACGACCGGGGTGTACAGAAGTTAAATCTTCAATATAACGGCAGGACTTGTGTCCGTACTTTTCTTATTCGATTAGAGGAGCTAGGACAGTCGCGTAATATCTCTGCAGACTCGTTGTATCGTTCTGCGGTGGAGTTGTTTACTGACCAGGCGCTGACTTGGTATCGCAGTGTTCGGGAATCACTGAGTGATTGGAAGGGATTGCGCCAGCAGCTGTTGAATGAATTCTTGCCGCTGGACTGTGACGATCGTCTGTGGAATGAGATAAGGAGTCGAACCCAGGGTTCCGGGGAGTCGTCTTCTTCTTACATTTCAACCATGTTAAATTACTTTGGGAGATTGTCGGAGGCCGTTTCGGATAGTGAAGTGTTACGTGTTATTAGAGGAAATTTACATCCTAGATTTGTGACGGCGTTGGCTCTGGAAGATATTCCATCGTTAGAGGTGTTGAAATCAAAATGTCGATTATTGGAAGGGAGTCTTTTGCGCGCGTCATCATACAGGGATCCGCCTAGGGTTGGACCCGCGACACTTGTTCCAGAGCTAGCTTATAAGGGAAAGAATTTTCATAGAGTGGAAGCGGTACAGGAGGCCGGACCTAGCCGTTCTGTTTATTGCGTTCGATGTCGGACTTCCGGTCACACATTGGTTGCTTGCCGTTCGAGGAAGGTTGTTTGTTTTTCGTGTGGTATGCAAGGGGTCACCTTGGCTCACTGTCCTACTTGTCGACCTCCTAAGTCAGATCGTCCTATTCCAAAAAACTAGTAGCGACAAATCGCAGCGAGCAGTCGAAGTTACATCCCAACTTCGATTCTTAAATCATTTTAGCTTTTTGTAAGATCGCATCGATTCGTAGCGAACCGGTAGGGGATGATAGACCTTTTTTTTTTTTTAATGTTAACATTTTAGACCAAAGTTATTATGGCCTGTTAGATTCGGGTTCCGTTGTGTCCATTTTGGGAACCTGTTGCTAGCTGATTCACTTACAGAGGGAACCTTTCCACGGAACCATTGGAATTGTCTAGCGCCTCGCGAGATGAGTATGCTACACGATTGGGGGGTTTGCGCGCTGTCTTCGCAAATGTGAAAGAAGCCATCGCAAAAGCTCACCATCGAAGTCAGCGTTACTACAATCGAGGACGCCGGCAAGTAGAATACCAGATAGGAGACATCGTGTGGAAACGAACTTTTCCCTTGAGTAACGCGGCGAATCATTTCATGGCAAAATTGGCTCCCAAATATGAGAAGTGTCGTGTAGTAGGGAAGCCTTCCCCGTTAGTTTATCATTTAGAGCGGATCTCCGACGAGAAACGTATTGGTGCTTGGCATGTCCAGCATTTTAAATCGTAAGAAAGATATAACTTAATTTTTTTTTTCTTCTCTGCTGTCGAGTTTTCTTTGAATAAACGTTGCAATAAGTCATCCCGTTACTGTCCTAGGGTTAAGGAATTGCTTACCTAGACATCTCAGAGTAATCCTTGACTGAGACACCTCTTCCTTATAGTATGTATTATATCTTTATTATATTTATTCTAATAGCTTTTCGAGCGGTTGGGTAACTCGTTAAATAAGCCTTATCCTGAAGCGGGTCGCGACTTCTAAAACAAGCCATCGCAGATTCTTCCTTCTACTCTTCCTTTCGAGCGGTTAGTGACTCGTTAAATAAGCCAAGGTAGTGCATAAGTAGACTGCGTTTTTTTTTTTTGCACACGTTGTGTGCAGAATATTTTTTGAGTTTGATAGGGTGCGTTTGTAAGCACGGGATTGTGCACGTTGTGCATGCTTTTGTGCATATTTTAACGCCTACTTATGTACTCACCCCCACTCAGAGCGGTTTGCAACTCTATAAAAAATGAGCCTTTTGCTACTCTCTTCCGTATTTTAACTCTTTTGTAATTGTATGAAGTATATCCTGTCTTCTCTTATATTTATTGTATGGTATTTATGTGTATCTATCTTCTTCCGGGCGTTCTTCCTACCAGTACATCGCGCAAGGTTTAGTGATGTCCTGCGGCAAGAGCGTTCCGTTTAGTTTATTATACAGTATTTTATCTATTTTATCTTCTTCTATTTATCTTATCATTATAATTATATATGTATTTTATCTCTCAGTCAAGCTCACAGTCTTCTTTTGTTAGTTATTTTTTTTGTTTTCCTTTTTTTTTAATTTTTTTTTGTTTTCCTTGGTTAATTTTTTTTGTGGTTTCCTTTTAATTTTTTTTTGTTTTACGTTTAATAGTTCAATTTTAGAGTAGGCTATGTAGCAGGCCCTTCTGCTGTCCTCCCGTGTGGTAGAAGCTGGGGACCAGCCTGAATTTTCCTCCACCAGAGCAAAATTCTGATGGCTGGGGGGGTACTGTTACATATATTTTTTACATAGTCCATTGTTTTCTTTTGCACCGGTAGCACAGCCGATAGTCGAATTTAAGTATAGTCACATAAACTGATCTGTGCGCTTGCGCGTGACATTCATTCATAGTGCTCTGCCGTAGATTCAATTGTTCAGAGAGAATGTTCTGGAATGTCGTTACGTCGTTCTGTGACTGTGTTAATTTTGACAAGTAGCGGTAGCGCGGTTTCTTTTGGAAATTTCTCGAAGACCGAGGTCATAAAAGGGCCTGCGGAAAGGCGGGAAGCCCTTTTCCGTCGGCAACCCACCTGAAGAGTGCACATTAGAAGTTAGCTGTTGTTGTTGAGCCACCTTCGAAATTTCATATTATTTCAAAATTAATCGAGTCATTTTATCGATAACAGTACTACTGTTTATTGTTTTATTGTGTGAACCTCCAATTGTGATAATTGGTAAGTGTTTTGTTCGTTATAATTGCTTTCCCAATTTTTTTTTATTTTTAAATGTTATAACTTGGTCGACGCGTGCCGTCTCAATAGTACTTTGTTTGCTTGTCTGGCATAGATTTTTGTGTTTCTTATTAGAACTACAAGCGATGGTTTATTTTGATAGGGATATTTTATATTTTAATTTTATTTTTCCCATTTTAATTTTTTTTTATTGACGATGGCGTCCGCCGTATTTAGCTTATTAATTTTGTTTTCGACGCCATCGATTCAATTATGCATTCAAGTATAAATTACCTAACTATCCGCTTATATTAGTTCTGTGTATATATTCTAGTCTTTGCCCGATACCCACATTTAATTATTAATTATTCCTTATACCTGAAATAAAATCGAATTAGATTCCTGGAAGGATTGCATAATAATGTACTTTATTCTAAGGCGTTCCTTCGATCATTTCAGGAGGTTTTTTTTTATACCCACAAATTTTATCGATCAACTACTTGCTGCGCGTTGAGAGCGAGCGAAACCGTACGTCCCGCTAGTCATACGTCGCGCCGAGCTTCGAGTCCCGGCGAGCAAACCCGCCGCGCCTCACTAGTTCGTCGACGTCGACAGCGTGATTCCGGAGGCTGCTTAGTCGCCCGACCGCGCCAAGTTTGGCTATTTTTTTTTCTTTTACTCTTTTATTATTATTTTATTTTGAAATCGTTCGGCTCGGATATACCTACGACTTAAATATACAGCTACTTTACGGTATCGGCTCTCTTTCGGTGGTAAGTCTCGATCAAATCTCCACAAACCCCTGGTCCCCTTTTTTTTGTATTTTTTTATTCTATTCCTGTGTATTTTTTTTTCTCTCGGTTGCGGTACAATCCGCATCCGAAATTGTTAATCTTTTCTAGCAATATATTTGTATAGAATCGAATTAGTAAAATAAAACTATCATTTTAAACTGACTTTTATTTTAGTAGTTTTTTTTTATTGTTGTTGTCTGCCTGTCCGCCACACTACCGCGGAAAAGGTGTAACAATAATTTGGCGCCCGGAACAGGGACAGCGGTAATTTGTGGAGAATTGTCTAGTCTTCGGCTTAGGCAAAAATTGGATCTGAGACTTACATTTAAATTTTAATTTTTTTTATCTTTTATATTTTTTTAGTTACCCTAAAATTTTTTTTTGTTGATACAATTCATTTTTTTATCCACCGAAGGAGACCGTGAGGTGCCTTTAGGTTTGTGTTGCCGCGGAAGATAGTGGGAGAAGCTGCATCCTCAGCTTCAGCCTTTGGTGAAAGTACCACGCACGTGCCCATACAGCCGGCCTAAGTTTTATTGCCCGGTGGGTATGTGTCCCAAAGGAACCCATCCCCTTCCTATTCCATCCTTACCCTTAATCCTTATCCTCCCTACTTACACACCTTCCCTTACCCTACCTCTTCCTTATATTCCTTTTTGGGGGGCAGTTTAGTTTTTTTTTTTTTTTAAATAAAATAGTTAATTTTTATCATTATTTTTTTTTAATCTTCAATGTTAATTTTCGCTGGGGGTAAATTTTGTTAATGCCACAACACAAGCGCAACCGCACCACCAAATAAGGAATATATATATTTTTTTTTTTTTTAAATAAAATAGTTAATTTTTATCATTATTTTTTTTTAATCTTCAATGTTAATTTTCGCTGGGGGTAAATTTTGTTAATGCCACAACACAAGCGCAACCGCACCACCAAATAAGGAATATATATATTATTTTTTAAATTTGTGATTGTTTTTTTTATTATTTAATTTTTTTTTGTATAACTTTTAATGTTAATTTTTTTTTTCTTTTATTAATTAATTTTTTTGAATAACTTTTTACTTTTTATATCTTGTATTTTTTTCGTGTGTTTTGTTAATACAGGAGCAGTGGACGACTTATCCCCGACGGAGAGCCAATTATTTTAGTAGTCCATTACAATTTCCATTACAATTTTTAGCTGTGCACACTGGTCGTGCAATTTTGCACACTCTTCGTGCAATATTTGGCCCAGTGTTGACATCATTTAAAGTTAGACTTTTAATTTTAACTAGTAGATTTTAGGCGGTTTTACTTGCTAATTACACATTCATTTTTTTTTAACTTCAATTATTCTTTTCTTGACTAGTGTGGGACGAACGGCTTTGGTTTTTTTTTTAAATTTACTTTTGAATGATATTATTTGCGATTAACTAATAGAATTCACGGTTTTACGTGCGACTTTAATTTTTAATTTTTTTTACATTCTCTTTTAACTTAGACTATTTTCTTATCACATAGTTGCGAGCGGCTTTGTTTTTTTTTTAATTTACTATTTTTTTTTTTTGGCGATTGTCTTTAGTTTGCCTTTCCGTGTAATCCTTCAGTTTCATTTTCTATTAAGTTTTTTTATTGTTGTTCCCTCTTGACTTTTCCCCGTTATTTTTTTTTCCTCTTACTTTCTCAATTTTTTTTTTAATTATTATTTTTTATACTTTATGATTAATTTAACCTTTGTGTGACAATGGAAAGGCCTATTGCATACAACCTTTTGAGAAAGGACGAGTTATTGTATGAGGTTTCGATAAGGAATGCCAAACCCCTTAATACGGTGGAGGAGCTTCGAGTCCAGATTCGGGAACTTTCGCAGTCGATTCCGGCTGACGAAATAATTGACACCGCTTATAATTCCCAGGAGGAAATAGAAACCATTAGTTCAAAATTAAAGGATTTAAGAAAATTGTTAGAGGGTAACCCCCCTTACAAAATTTTTGGCAGGGCTAGGGCAATCGCACATCACTTGTTCCATCGTCTGAGTAGGGTGGCCTTGGATGATGATCCTAATATAATAGTTTTACAACGCGACTTAGATGAACTTTTACGGAGAATAGATAGGTTGTTTGTTTCATTTAGAAAATCTATAGAAGAAACCAATGAGGGAGTTAGTGAGAAGTTGCCTTCGGTGGGAGCCCCGCCGGAAGTGGCCATTGTTAACGACCGGGGTGTACAGAAGTTAAATCTTCAATATAACGGCAGGACTTGTGTCCGTACTTTTCTTATTCGATTAGAGGAGCTAGGACAGTCGCGTAATATCTCTGCAGACTCGTTGTATCGTTCTGCGGTGGAGTTGTTTACTGACCAGGCGCTGACTTGGTATCGCAGTGTTCGGGAATCACTGAGTGATTGGAAGGGATTGCGCCAGCAGCTGTTGAATGAATTCTTGCCGCTGGACTGTGACGATCGTCTGTGGAATGAGATAAGGAGTCGAACCCAGGGTTCCGGGGAGTCGTCTTCTTCTTACATTTCAACCATGTTAAATTACTTTGGGAGATTGTCGGAGGCCGTTTCGGATAGTGAAGTGTTACGTGTTATTAGAGGAAATTTACATCCTAGATTTGTGACGGCGTTGGCTCTGGAAGATATTCCATCGTTAGAGGTGTTGAAATCAAAATGTCGATTATTGGAAGGGAGTCTTTTGCGCGCGTCATCATACAGGGATCCGCCTAGGGTTGGACCCGCGACACTTGTTCCAGAGCTAGCTTATAAGGGAAAGAATTTTCATAGAGTGGAAGCGGTACAGGAGGCCGGACCTAGCCGTTCTGTTTATTGCGTTCGATGTCGGACTTCCGGTCACACATTGGTTGCTTGCCGTTCGAGGAAGGTTGTTTGTTTTTCGTGTGGTATGCAAGGGGTCACCTTGGCTCACTGTCCTACTTGTCGACCTCCTAAGTCAGATCGTCCTATTCCAAAAAACTAGTAGCGACAAATCGCAGCGAGCAGTCGAAGTTACATCCCAACTTCGATTCTTAAATCATTTTAGCTTTTTGTAAGATCGCATCGATTCGTAGCGAACCGGTAGGGGATGATAGACCTTTTTTTTTTTTTAATGTTAACATTTTAGACCAAAGTTATTATGGCCTGTTAGATTCGGGTTCCGTTGTGTCCATTTTGGGAACCTGTTGCTAGCTGATTCACTTACAGAGGGAACCTTTCCACGGAACCATTGGAATTGTCTAGCGCCTCGCGAGATGAGTATGCTACACGATTGGGGGGTTTGCGCGCTGTCTTCGCAAATGTGAAAGAAGCCATCGCAAAAGCTCACCATCGAAGTCAGCGTTACTACAATCGAGGACGCCGGCAAGTAGAATACCAGATAGGAGACATCGTGTGGAAACGAACTTTTCCCTTGAGTAACGCGGCGAATCATTTCATGGCAAAATTGGCTCCCAAATATGAGAAGTGTCGTGTAGTAGGGAAGCCTTCCCCGTTAGTTTATCATTTAGAGCGGATCTCCGACGAGAAACGTATTGGTGCTTGGCATGTCCAGCATTTTAAATCGTAAGAAAGATATAACTTAATTTTTTTTTCTTCTCTGCTGTCGAGTTTTCTTTGAATAAACGTTGCAATAAGTCATCCCGTTACTGTCCTAGGGTTAAGGAATTGCTTACCTAGACATCTCAGAGTAATCCTTGACTGAGACACCTCTTCCTTATAGTATGTATTATATCTTTATTATATTTATTCTAATAGCTTTTCGAGCGGTTGGGTAACTCGTTAAATAAGCCTTATCCTGAAGCGGGTCGCGACTTCTAAAACAAGCCATCGCAGATTCTTCCTTCTACTCTTCCTTTCGAGCGGTTAGTGACTCGTTAAATAAGCCAAGGTAGTGCATAAGTAGACTGCGTTTTTTTTTTTTGCACACGTTGTGTGCAGAATATTTTTTGAGTTTGATAGGGTGCGTTTGTAAGCACGGGATTGTGCACGTTGTGCATGCTTTTGTGCATATTTTAACGCCTACTTATGTACTCACCCCCACTCAGAGCGGTTTGCAACTCTATAAAAAATGAGCCTTTTGCTACTCTCTTCCGTATTTTAACTCTTTTGTAATTGTATGAAGTATATCCTGTCTTCTCTTATATTTATTGTATGGTATTTATGTGTATCTATCTTCTTCCGGGCGTTCTTCCTACCAGTACATCGCGCAAGGTTTAGTGATGTCCTGCGGCAAGAGCGTTCCGTTTAGTTTATTATACAGTATTTTATCTATTTTATCTTCTTCTATTTATCTTATCATTATAATTATATATGTATTTTATCTCTCAGTCAAGCTCACAGTCTTCTTTTGTTAGTTATTTTTTTTGTTTTCCTTTTTTTTTAATTTTTTTTTGTTTTCCTTGGTTAATTTTTTTTGTGGTTTCCTTTTAATTTTTTTTTGTTTTACGTTTAATAGTTCAATTTTAGAGTAGGCTATGTAGCAGGCCCTTCTGCTGTCCTCCCGTGTGGTAGAAGCTGGGGACCAGCCTGAATTTTCCTCCACCAGAGCAAAATTCTGATGGCTGGGGGGGTACTGTTACATATATTTTTTACATAGTCCATTGTTTTCTTTTGCACCGGTAGCACAGCCGATAGTCGAATTTAAGTATAGTCACATAAACTGATCTGTGCGCTTGCGCGTGACATTCATTCATAGTGCTCTGCCGTAGATTCAATTGTTCAGAGAGAATGTTCTGGAATGTCGTTACGTCGTTCTGTGACTGTGTTAATTTTGACAAGTAGCGGTAGCGCGGTTTCTTTTGGAAATTTCTCGAAGACCGAGGTCATAAAAGGGCCTGCGGAAAGGCGGGAAGCCCTTTTCCGTCGGCAACCCACCTGAAGAGTGCACATTAGAAGTTAGCTGTTGTTGTTGAGCCACCTTCGAAATTTCATATTATTTCAAAATTAATCGAGTCATTTTATCGATAACAGTACTACTGTTTATTGTTTTATTGTGTGAACCTCCAATTGTGATAATTGGTAAGTGTTTTGTTCGTTATAATTGCTTTCCCAATTTTTTTTTATTTTTAAATGTTATAACTTGGTCGACGCGTGCCGTCTCAATAGTACTTTGTTTGCTTGTCTGGCATAGATTTTTGTGTTTCTTATTAGAACTACAAGCGATGGTTTATTTTGATAGGGATATTTTATATTTTAATTTTATTTTTCCCATTTTAATTTTTTTTTATTGACGATGGCGTCCGCCGTATTTAGCTTATTAATTTTGTTTTCGACGCCATCGATTCAATTATGCATTCAAGTATAAATTACCTAACTATCCGCTTATATTAGTTCTGTGTATATATTCTAGTCTTTGCCCGATACCCACATTTAATTATTAATTATTCCTTATACCTGAAATAAAATCGAATTAGATTCCTGGAAGGATTGCATAATAATGTACTTTATTCTAAGGCGTTCCTTCGATCATTTCAGGAGGTTTTTTTTTATACCCACAAATTTTATCGATCAACTACTTGCTGCGCGTTGAGAGCGAGCGAAACCGTACGTCCCGCTAGTCATACGTCGCGCCGAGCTTCGAGTCCCGGCGAGCAAACCCGCCGCGCCTCACTAGTTCGTCGACGTCGACAGCGTGATTCCGGAGGCTGCTTAGTCGCCCGACCGCGCCAAGTTTGGCTATTTTTTTTTCTTTTACTCTTTTATTATTATTTTATTTTGAAATCGTTCGGCTCGGATATACCTACGACTTAAATATACAGCTACTTTACGGTATCGGCTCTCTTTCGGTGGTAAGTCTCGATCAAATCTCCACAAACCCCTGGTCCCCTTTTTTTTGTATTTTTTTATTCTATTCCTGTGTATTTTTTTTTCTCTCGGTTGCGGTACAATCCGCATCCGAAATTGTTAATCTTTTCTAGCAATATATTTGTATAGAATCGAATTAGTAAAATAAAACTATCATTTTAAACTGACTTTTATTTTAGTAGTTTTTTTTTATTGTTGTTGTCTGCCTGTCCGCCACACTACCGCGGAAAAGGTGTAACAATATATATATTCCATAATCTTAGGGTTTATAGAATACATTTATAATTGATGAGTTTATTTTCTTGGCTTAGTGACTATTGTCTACTATCAACCAATACATAAATCAACACTTTCAATGCAATAGACAGACATTCAATCAAACAATATTATATAATTTCAACAGTTTTTTAACATAACTCACCTGTGATATTTCATCAAAGTATCTGCCAATCAATTTCTTCTCCTGTATAAACTTGACATTTTGCAAAGATTCAGCCGCAAGTTCTATCGCCTGATTGAATCCGTTCTCACCGCCGTAAGACACGTCCACAAGTTTGATGATCTTCGCTTGGAGACGCTGAAATACAACATTTATACATTACCATCGACGGCATGTCATCTAAGATTCGCTGATGATGATGATGATGATTCTCCTAAGCGAAACAGCAAAAGATCTCCAAGAAATGTCACAGCAACTAGTGAGAACAAGTGAAGTAGTGGGGACTTAGAATGAATACTGGGAAAACAAAATTAATGACTAACCAACTGCAACAACAGATACAAGTAAACAATAGTTTCATACAATATAATATTGACAGCTGTAAATACCTAGCCCAAATAATTTCAGCAGATGATCAAACACAGAAAGGAATTGAAAGTCGAATATGCAACTCTTGGAAAAGGTACTGGTCACTCAAGGAGGTAATAATCAATATACAACATGTGTATACAACATATACAACATGGGCTTTAACTGAAAGGTATATGAAAGCTTTAAAAGTATGCCAAAACAGAATGGAAAAGAGTATGTATTAAACATAAAATTAAAAGACAGAATTAGACTTTCAGTTATCAGAGAAAAGACAAAAGTAACAGATATTACATATTATACAGTAAAGAGATTGAAATGGATCGGAGTAAGAAAAACAAATGGTCGAATAATGTGACTACATGGTTACCTTCGCGATGGAAAGAGAAGAAAAGGAATTCTAAAAACAAACAAAAGATTTATGAAATGTCAAACTGTCGCAATCCCAATATTATATAATAATCCGTGTCAATGGTTTGTCAATAAATTTTTGATTTTGTGTTAATTATTGTAAAAAAATGATGAAATATCAACAATTTTCAATGAGTTACATGTTCAAAGTGTATCTTTTATATTGCAAGATGTTTTACACACAGCATAGATTGTAAGATTAGGTTGGCAAGTCTCGACTTTGATAAGTGTGTGTGGATTTCGCACGCCACACAAAACACTATGAACTTTATGGAACATTTAAATTTAAGTGACATTTGCGTTGAGCACGAACTCGTGTCATCAGTCATTTAAAACCAACCAAACTTCTGTCATTTAAAGAAAATGTGACTTTACGTCAACACATTGGAGTCTAAAATGAATAGTAGAAGTTGGTCGTTATTACCTTTTACCATTGACTCCGCCATGATTTCGTTTTAGGCGTACTTTTAATGTGCCACTTTGGCATTTGTGACGCAAATTGGTTTAGATGACCATTTTCATGTGAATACAACTAACTCACCGGATCAAACATATCGGACTGGGAGAGTTCAGTCTTGAAGTCAGCCGAGCCGGCGAGTATGAGGCCGGCAACGTTTGGTCGGTCCGCACTGATGAACAACTGTGTGGCCACTTCGGCCACCTTCCTGACATAGTTGTGACGCTTCTCCATGCGGAGACGGGCGAAACGCAGAGCCGACTGACCACCGCGGCCGTGCTTCTTGGGCAGATCCACTGTGAACTTGTGAAGTACCTGAAAAACAAAAAAACAAACGGGGGTTTACTATGAACATCAATAGGTCGAATATTAGGGCATTTCGTATTCTGAAATCATTCATTTGAGATTTAATTGAAGTTTTTTATATATTATAAATGAATGAAACGAAAAAGAGGAAGACAGAATCGTAGATGGAAAGATGATATAAAGAAGGTAGCAGGAGCAACATAGAAGAGAAAAGCACAGGACAGAAAACAATAGAATTTTCAATTCAAACCAGTAGTTCCTGAGATTAATGCATTCAACCAAACTCTTCAGCTTTATTTATTAATAGATGTTATGTTACAAAAAACCACTTACCTCTCTCGTATTCCCTTGCAGTGTACCAAACAAGGCTCCATTACCATCCATCACGATGAAACCAAACTTGTTGTCATCGGCCAGCAGTGCCGTTAGGGCCTCCGTGTGAAACTTATTATCGCACAAATAGAGAGACGTGTTAATAGGTTTGAACGGTTCAAAATCAATGTTCACTTTCTTTTCCTTGCCTTCTTCCGTGACTATGGTACCGCAGTAAATCACCAGACCGTTTGGTGGCACTGGAAAAGAAAGAAAAAAATAAATAGAAAAAGGACAAACGGCCACACTAGAAAGTGGTTGGTTTTTGGTCAGTAGGAATCCGGCACTTACACCATCAAGTGCAAAGGATCAAAGCTTGTATTAGAAGAATCTATATATACAGTAACAAATAGATTCAGTACCTTTAGTGTATAATTTCAGTCGATGTTGTACAGAAGTGATAGCGCCCAACACAGACAAACGATTGACACGGGACTTAATGTTGGATGCAGTACCAAATTCATCAGCCAACATCTTCGACACACGAGATATCTGATCCTTGGGTGGTATGATGAGAGATATCATTGATGTGCCATTCCTGTAATTTAAAAAACGCATTTTATATTTTGTGGCTTTCATTACTTGAACAATGTAAAATATGCATTTTTTTTTATGTTAAGGTTGACAAACAGGCCAACAGTTTACTTGATGGTAGGTGGCTACCATTGCCTATAACATAAGCAACAATATAGGTGCTGCAAGCGCGTTGCAGACAATAAAAGGATCAAGGATAAGGGATAAGGAGGGGATGGGCTAATGAGCTCTGGCATTCCTTATTCACTCACTGAAACAAGGGGATGGACCTTTTTACTACAAAGGGATGGAAAAAATATTTTGGCTTAAATATATATTTAAGGGCTCTGGATTAGCAGTTCATTTAGCATTCTAGGTTAATAGTAAACAATGGGAATGTATCAGTTGTCATAAGGATGACATCATTTCCTCATTTTGGAGATTTTAATTAAAAGTAAATACCAATTTTAAAAAGAGATAACCATTGATTTAAAATAAATTGAAAAGATTTAAATTAAAATATTTTAAAGCATAGACAAAAAGATTCAAAGTATATTAGTATTCAGGAATAACAATCAATATAGAGCATACTATAGTAGAGTATAGATATCCATAGCAGACTATATCCACCCCCAGGGTTCGAAGTCGACATACAAGTGGTCTATGTGAATGAAGAAAAAGAATTGGGGGTACATTATAGTGGATCTCATTTGAAAAGGTCTTAAACTTTAATTTTGATTTTCCAAAAATGTAATAAGACACATACACAGATTCCCTATTGTATGTGTTTTTTACTGTTGTAGGTATCTTCAGTCAACCAACACCTTTCCATAGTTAGTCATAAAAACACATGTGAAGTTGATGAATTTTCAAAAATGCAACATTATCTAAGCAAGGGGTCTACCTAAACCCGTAAAACATATCAAGTAGTCTGTGAGACAATGGTCAGATTACAATAGAGGTCCATACTAGGAAAGAGTTGGGGATTTTTTAACAGGAGTTGGATCAATCACACTAACTTCCACAGATTCGATTGATATTTGGTGGACTGTTACTTCGATGGTATTCCCATGATATGGTAACATTGAGCTGATGCTGCAGCATCAAGTCGTCTGCAGAATACCCAACTTATTATAAACTTAGCAGGCAGATTATAGCGTATTTGGGCTCAATAGAAAGCCAAGGGTTAGTTTATAATTTTTAATTATAGTATAGCTTAGTCATGTTTAAATCGGACAATGGCAAGCCTACTACAGTATAGACGATTTCAAGCATGTTTCTTTTTCCACATGGAAGAAGACATTGTTTAAAAATAAAGCAAATATGATGCATTTTGCCTATAATACTTTTGATTTTACTTATTCGATTGCATGTCTGTCGAGGTTAGATTTTGCGCATGCATTCGGAGCGCATGTGTCAATAAATGACGCAGCCTTGTTGGCAATTTAACGCAATCATGTGTCCAAAAATTGGCCACGAATGCACGAAACATTTAAAGAATGCGGAAAAACACTTCAAAAGAAATAATATAAAATAGCGCTCACCCCCTAGCCATTTCCAAGCTTTTGATCAACTTTTTGATCTTCCATATTTCTACGTTGCGATCGGCCGACGATTCTTCAGACATTTTGAATTAGAGTCACTTAAATTAAATCACCACAAAACAGCACTAATAAAGTTTAGTTGTAAATAATCGAGTCTATAAACACACAAAACAGTTTTTCAAATAATAAAACACGGAGAAAGGCAGCCCAAATCGCGGCACAAACTGCTCAAAACCAGATCGAACCGGACCGGACGGACGAGACACTTTGCGACAGTCACACTTTCTAGTTCACATTTAAGGTGACGTTCACGCGAACTTTTCTTCTGGTGCGAGGATTCTTGGATTTCTTCTTATTTCGGTTACCCCTAAGCATGTGGGACGCAAAATTCAGACATTACAGGGTAAAAAGGTGACGTGACCAAACGATGAAGCGAGCAAAGCAAGCAAACGCCTCGTCGTCGAGTGGAGAAAGAACGAAAGAACGGAACGGAACAGTGTTGCCAACTTGTTACCTTGATTTTTGAATAGCATTCACCCAAAAGAGAGGGTGGCTAAAAAAGCTAAATAATTCCACTCAATTCAATTATAAATAATTGAAAACTTTAATATTAATCGAAATTAAATGTAAAACAGCAAGAAACCCTTTTCCTTAAAAAGAAATTAAAAAAAAAAAAAAATTACTTACATAATAACCAATTCACAATCAAATTATCAAACCACAGAATATATTATGTCTGAAGAGGTTTGGTGTACATTCAAAATTATAAGGTATAAACATTGCAAATCTTCTTGAGCTCTGACCTTGAGCATCTTTCGTTTATGCCGACTAGACTGTTGAGAGACTAGATTCTAAGAGTGGATATGTTTTTCCTAAAAGTTATTTTGTTATTAAAAAAAAACATACTACCTATTGAATTTTTTTTTTCTCAGTATCCTTTCTTACGGTCGGAATAGTGTGAAACACTGAAAAATGCTTAAGCAAATCTAACTCGAGTTGCAGGTAAAGTAAATAGCTATAACACAAATGACTTAACAATACTCTTCTACATAATATATAACTCGAGAAACATGATATAATTGTTCGAGTGAATCAATCGCAAAATCTAACTAGAATTACCTACATCATTATTAGATATATAAGACAGAGGTGCCAATTGTCTCAATAACGTTTAAATAATGAGAAAGGAACTTAGTAAAATTTATTATTTAGTATTCAATATAATTTAAAATTATAAATTGAACTAATATCAGGAGCTATGTGACATGTCTATTGATATTTAATTACCACAAAATGCCACAAATAATGATAAACTAAATAATTATTGTTATTTGATTATCTTTCATGGGTGGTTGAGGTTGAGTATTGCATTTTAACTATTGGCAAACTCCGAACTATCTATCATGTGAATTGTGATGTGAACTGTCAGACCAGACTGTCACTATTGTCATTGCGAGTTTTTGGAGGTTATGGTTAAGCAATATTTGGCCCAAGAGATTTTATGAACAAGTTTATGATAATATAACTGAAATCAGTTTTTAATGCAATTAAAACTTTTCACAGTTAAGCACAAGTGCGTTAAATAAACAGGCGATGTCTTTAACTCGACTAATAAGTTCTCGTGAATAAACCACAGTGTTTGAATACGATGTCTTCAACAGTGAGATTTCGGTCGATTTTAAGGGATTTACGCTTTATTAGGTTGTGGAATGCTTGGACTCGCGATCACTTTGTAAACACAGTGGTTAAAAGGTGTAGAAAAGAGCTTACAGTCAGAGAAGTGTGGCAGCGATTCCGGCAAACCGTATTTCGACCGCGCAAAACAATTTTGTTATCTGTGACCGCAGCTTATAGAGGGAGAGATGATGATTTACCAAGTTGCGACATCGATATCACTGACGAAGAGATGCAGGTGAACGATGCCTAAGTTTATGTTTAAAAAAATGTGAATGACTTAAATAGAATGCTATAAGAACTTAGAGTAGAATTGTAGAAACTTAAGTTAGAAGTGATTAGAATTCGATTTGAATCCAGTATCTGGATAAAACTATAGGATAGTTTTTATCCTAGAAAATTTTTAGGTTTTTGTAAAATATTCAAAAAATGAATTACAGCGCATAAGGAGTTGTGGACACCACCTAGTTTTAAAATAAACCTCCAGGCTCTCTATACAGTCTACTTATTTGATTTAATATCAATTTTTAAACGTATTAAAGACGAGTGGACATAAAAAATGGTATCACAGACTTTCTTCGATGAAAATAATATTCAAATATTTGAGCTCCCTTGATATTAGTAGTATATATAATATAAGTATATGACTACATATACTAATATTATAAAGAGATCAAATTTTGTAATGAATAATACTGGAGCGTATTTAAAAATTCTTTCACCTATAGAAAGCTATGTTATCAGCGAGTAACATAGGCTGTATTTTATAAAGTTATGTCAACAGCTAGTCGCATGCAACAGTTAGTTAATAACAATTTGATCTCTCTACTTACCATCCTAACAGATAGTGATAATTTTTTTTTAAAATTTTTCAGGCACTCATTGCCGATGTGGATGACATTAATGAGTTGTCAAAGATGACTCTGTACTGTCCAGGCTGCCAGAAAAGAGCGGTGATAGATAAAAAGCAACCTGGTGTGGTATACTGCCAGTAAGTATATTTTTTTTATAATGGTAGCAGGCTGGACACGACATATGCTCAGGCAACCAATAGAAAAATGGACGAAAAAGATATCCGAGTGGACTCCAATATACAACGCCAAAAGGAAGAGAGGTCAGTAACTCAAGAGATGGTCAGAATAAAAAGGACTGCCAGACGAAAATGGATGAGATTGGCTCGAAACAGACTGGAATGGAAAAAGTTAGAGGAGGCCTATGTGTTGGCAAGACACACTTATATGGAACTGGACTGATGTGCATTATTTACTAGACTGATGTGCATAAAGGCTATTTATTTATTTATTTTTTATTTAGCAGGCAGTCTGGTCAGGCACTTAATGGTAGTTGGGATACCTATAACAACACATGAAACAGGTTTTTTTACACAAGTCACTATGTAAAAACTATGTTATAGTGTATGTTTTATAAATCCCAGCTTCCTGTAACACGTGTCTGTTGCATTTTCCTGATTTTACTTTCACAAAACCAAGCGGTAAGATGTCAAAAAGTCAAACATTTTTATATAAAACACTATTCCAGATGTACTGGCGCCTCCGCTCCCGAGGGCTCTGATGATGGATGGGAACCTTATATGGAAGCCGAGGATGTTATCATATGGCGGAAAGAGTACAAACCTAGTCAGGGACTTTATGCATATAAAGGTATAACTACTTCTAAAAGAATTTATTGTCTACACGAATATTATGAAGAGCCTCGCAACCGGCTTCACTTTGCTGTCCACACAGGGCTCTATATATTTAGTTCTTATTTTATCTGAGTGTTTAAAAACAAATCCGCAGTGGGAGTGGCTGGTGCCTGCGACTTCGTCTGCGTTGAAAAATAAATTATTTGGCCAGGCTTTAGTTTTTTATTTTATTTTAGATGATCCCTCGGGAACAGTACTTTTTTTTTGAATGAAAAGTACTCTATGTATTTAGTATGTATCCTTGACAACGTGTATGCAAAAATGATGATTAAGGGAGCGTTAAAGTATTACTTAACGCAATATTTGACGATTTTTAACCCCCTCCCCCCGTAACGCGCCGTAATGTTTTTCTGTACCCTCCCTAAACGTTACGTTTAGGACCAAGTTTACAAAGTGACCATTTATACCAAAGAAAAGGGTTGCCAACTTGGGAGAACGAAATAAAATGACGTACAATACATGAGAGAGATTCCCCTCCCACCAGGGACAAAACATCGTAACGTTTTACAAGAGATAATTGCTTTTACGTTATACTTGAACGTCCCCTAAGGCGTGAAAAGGTAACAGACAGACAGAGTTATTTTCACATTTATAATATTAATATTGATTTTCAGTGTATGGCCGATACAAGGAGGTATCAGCGAAAACGTTCGCCGCGATTCAAATCGACGGCGTCTATAGGAGAGTGTGGGATAATGCAGTGGCCGCCATGTCTATAGTGGAAAGGGAAGCTAACGGGATAAAGGGACAAGCGATTTTGCACTGGGAAGTTTTGTGGCCGGTGAGTACTTACAGAACACGATGCTCGATGGCTCCAACCATGTTTCTCAAAGGGTTTACCTTAAGGTTAAACTAGTCGGCGGCTCGAACTCATCGGTGGCGTCTAACTTTAACTGCCTAGCAACAGGTGCCTAACTGAATCATTTAATTCAGTAGCGACCTACGTAAGATTTATCACTGACTGTTGAATTTCAGAGATTATTCGCTAATCGAGACTACGTATACATAAGGAGGCATAGAGAGTTCTCGGTCAAATCCAAATGTTTACCTCACAAGGACTCCCTGTTTGAATCCTCCACCGATGATCCCTGTAAATATAAAGATAAAACTGAAAATGTCAAGCAAATCGAAGATGACGAATGCGAAGACGAATCCGATGATAAATCGTTGAGAAGTGACGTCACGAGAGAAGACCAAGAGCCGTTGAAAGACAACAAAGTGTTCATAATTATTTCGAAGTCGTGCCAACACGAGAACGTACCGGAGACCAAAAATGCTATCCGTGTAACTGAGTATTGGAGTCATATGGTAGTGAGATCTTTGGACGGGGATGAAAAGGTATGTATCCTAAGGCTATATGTTATATATATATATATTTTTATACTATTATATATACAAGAATATTTACTGAAATCAAGGTCTTCTAGTCACTCTATTCCTAGTCTCTATAATGATGATTTTATTTGGTTATTCTAAGTTGCATGGTTTAGCTACAATTACGGTTTAAGTAATACCTTGACTTAAGGACATTAAATCGAAAACAAACGAAGATCGAAGTCTGATATTAGGCCATGGACATAGGATAACAGGACCGCTTACTTGAAAAAAATGCATTTACGAAAATGAACTGTATTACCAATAGTTAAAGTATATTTATCATCGGCTAATTCGAGCAAAGAGTTAGCCGAACTGAGGCCGTGTGTCCCTTTCTTACGTCTTCCCAGACTAAAAAAATGTATTTCATTAAAAATTTAGATTTGTCACACGGGTGAAAAACGCGTTCCAACACTGCCCTAAAATCGGTGGCAATATCGGGGCAGTGATGGGGATCTGCCTAGATCGCTCCCTAGATCGACTCTAATTATGTTTACGATTTGCTCAAGGCGATCAAGGGAGCGATCTAGGGGGCTCCCCACCACTGCTCTGATATTGCCACCGATATTAGGATCGTGTCTAGGCGCTTTTATATATAACTAAGTAGAGTCATGGCCTATTTTTTAACATGAAGGAGCTAGCGTGTGACATTTTGTTACTAAAAATGGTCGAGTTCAATAAATAATCTAACATTTCACGGAGTCATTGCTCCGTTTATGGTACATTGTGTCGTTCTCATTGGACTCACTGTGCGTGTCGCATGTTCAGCCGGGAATGGAATTCGTGCTGACTTACTACGATGAGCCGGCGGTGGGCGGTCTACCGGCCGGTGTAGCCGCGTGGGCTACCGGTAGAGCCGCGCCTGCCTACCTCCTCCGGATGAGGGCGGCCGCCAACAAGTACGAACAATGGCTCAGAACCACCCAGAGACAGGTGAGCCATTAATCGCCTTCCATATTGTGTCAAATGTTTGGTGTTGAACGTTTCATTTCCCACTCATTCACTCCCATTATTCTTTTTCTTGCGGTGCCTCTCCGATTGTAAATCGGCCGCCGTAAGAATGCACATTTGACGTTTAGCAGATTGACATGTGCTACTAGTGAAAGGCATAGTATAACAGAATTAGGTGCCATTATCGACGCACATTTTGGAATTACAATCATTCATATACAATTATTATTTTTATTAAAATAGCTGTAATGTTGACATAACTAACAGACATTTAAATTTTAAGAAAATAATTGTATTTTGTATAGTCTGTGGATTAATAATTAATAAGGAATTTCAAAAACCCTTGCCAACATCCTCAAAAGTGATGAAAAAATTCAAAATTAGTATCAGTGACTCTAGAAATTATTTTTTATAACATAGTTTTCCGACTCATAGTATGTATTTCACTAATCACTAGATCTACAAAAATAGACTCCTGGCGTAACCTTGTAACATCGTAGTAAGGATTTGAGAAATCGCGAAAAAAAAATAGTGAAATCTTAATTATTAACTAACAGTTTAAGAGTTAAACGTGTATAGGTTTTACTTTTATAGTAAAACTATATCACATTTTGTTTTAATTAGTGACAATGTAAAGTTGAAATATGCTCGCCGCTTCAATGTTATCCCGGACGTCCGTCATGAACTGTCAAATGTGCATTCTTACAGTGGGCGGACTATAGTCATGAAGAGGCTTAAGGTCGACTTGATTAATATTATAAACTAATATTATAAAGAGAGAAGATTTGTATGTTTGTAATGAATAAACTCAAAAACTGGTGGACCTATTTTGAAAATTCTTTCACCCATAGAAAGCTACATCACCAGCGAGTAACATACATAATTATATATATTTATATAACTCCTAAATGAAATCTTAAACTACTGAACAGATTTTGATAATACTTCGTAACTACATTATGTGTAATTTGGTCCAACTAAGATAGGATATTTTGTATTTTGAACTCGGGCGAAGCCGGGAGCGGGCCACTAGTAGGCTATATTTTGTAAAAGTTACGCGGGCGAAGTCGCGTGCAAAAGCTAGTTATAAATGCGAAAGTGTCTGTGTATGTCTGTTACTGGCTCAATAGAAAGTCTGAGGTTAGTTTGTAAATTTTAATTTTTTAAATATAGCTTGTTTTCTTGTAAAACTTCAGCTCGAACCTGATTTCACTCCATTCGGTCCTGAGAAATTATCACACAAAGAAAAGGAGAGATTGCGTCGTAGGGAACAAGATATGGAAGTGAGTTTATTAAAAATATAATTATTACTAGAAAATTTGAATTTTCTTTTAAAGCGACGTCATCAACATCATCATCATCATCATCATCATCATTATCATTAATATAATCATTATAACCATTATCATCATTATCGTCAACGAGAACGACGACGACGACAACGACAACAACAACAACAACAACACCAACAACAACATCATCATCGTCATCATCATTATTGTTATTCAATAGGACAAGTCGACCCTTGGCCCTTATCAGGTCGTCTGTCCACCTCGTGTGTGGACGCCCTAATATACCTTATGTGACCTTATGTCCTTATGACCTTATGACCTTATGACCTTATGACCTTATGTGTAAACACCAAAAACTTACTGAACCGTTGGTTTATATCGGTAACTTTGGTCCGTCTACGGATCTACTCATTTTTGATTCGATCTCATAGTGCAACTAACTATGAAACTTTTATTTTGAGACACTTAGAGGAATTTTGGACGAACAACAACAATAATATTTCGAACAACATATAACTTAGAAATGAGTCTACAAGATTCCGTCCAAGATAAATTAGGCCTTTTTTCAATGTAAGGGCGACGGACAGGTTGACACAAGTATAACACAATATATAACACGCGCCTATAACAGGTGGTGCAAGTGCTCTGGCGACTCTCTGGTAACACAACAGAACACGTGCTGTCATTTCACGGTAGTCTTCTGTAGGGGGTGGTTACCGCCGCCAGATGGGCTGCTCAAATGACTGTGAAGCGCAATGTGCGCCCTATGCTACTACTTACTGTTACACGTCCAACTTTTTTACAAAGTTAACACTGCCGGGAATCGAACTCGGGTACCCCTTAAACAGAGCGTTAAGACAAGCTGCCATATAGCCACTCGTTCAAAGGACTCAAAATAAAATTAATTTTGACAAAATTATAAAAAAATTACAGTCATCGAAACAAGGTCCCGAGTTGAACGGCGGTGACACTCAAGATCAAGCGACACAGACGGACACACAAAACGGTACAAAAGTACAAATAGTGAAAATGGATAAGGCCGTGGACACTAGGGAAACGTCCGTCGCCAAGAAGGTGAGTTAATATCAGCCAAAACATCTTCCATACTATTGTAAACTAGCGTTGAAAAATAAAGCAATATAACGCTTGACCTCTCGTTGCCTGTAACAGGCATTTTCCAGGCGTTACTTTTTCACTTTATTTTATTTTAGACGATCCCTCAGGAATGGTACTTTTTTTTCTGGATGAAAGGTATATACACTATGTACGCTCTAAAATTCGTCTTCTGCGCAGGTACATCCCTATGCCTTATCAGTTGGGTACTACTGTACAAGTGCTTAAAATCAAACATTTGGCATTCAAGGTCACGCGCATAGACACCGATTGAGTAAGAAAGTTAAGATCCGTATCCGTATCCGCGGATCTTGACACCAAATATCCGTATCCGTATCCGCGGATCTTGACACCAAATATCCGTATCTGTATCCGCGGATCTTGACACCAAATATCCGTATCTGTATCCGCGGATCTTGATACCAAATATCCGTATCCGCGGATATTGACACCAAATATCCGTATCTGTATCCGCGGATCTTGACACCAAATATCCGTATCCGCGGATATACATTTTTAACGATCCGGCACATCACTACTATAGCCCAGTCGGGCTGCCTAGAGTTTGTTCCACTATGTTTTCAATTGACATTTGGTTTTTCAGGACTCTACCACTTGCGATGGAGACATGGAAAAGTGTGATGATGAAGACAACGGCGGTTGGTGGAGATATTTGTATCCGTTTTACTATTTCGTCTAAAGAAGCGAAATCGGCTGAAATGGTTCGAATCAGCCGATCAAGCATATCAGCTCAAATCATAAAAAAGTTCAGATTTTTCTTCCCATTTTTACTGTCAGTAAAAAAAAACATATTAGGTACATTTTATTGCAACATTACTACTTAAATAGGAAGTTTTTAATGGTACAATTTCTTTTTTGGAATTTTATGGCCTGGTAACTAGACCCTTAAGTCAAAGCACTGGTACAAAATATGCATGTACTGGTAGCAAAAAAAAAACATTACATAAACATTTCTATGGCATAGCTGGTGCCCGCGACTTCGTCCGCGTTGTAAAGTAAAAAAAATATATAAGCAATATAACGCTAGATCACTTGTTGCTGTAACAATTTGGCCAGGCGTTAGTTTTTTTTTTTTTTTTAATTTTATTTTAGACGATCCCTCGGAAGCGGTCCTTTTTTTTCATGGACGAAAAGTACCCTATGTCCTTTCTTATCAAAATTTCATGATGATCGGTTGAGTAGTTAGGCGTGAAAGGGTAACAGACAGACATACGTAGTTACATTTATTTTCACATTTATAATATTACTAAAGTATGGATTGTGTTCAATATTTATACGCTTCAATGTCGTTCAAACTTATAAGAGTAGTGAAAAAAGTCAAGTTCTTATGTCGGACGGTTACCAATATTATGAAGGAATGCCTTTAAGGCCATTTATGCCTTAAATGCCATTTATGTCTTAAAGGCCATTTGTCTTAAAAGCCATTTATGACTTAAAGGCCATTTATGCCTTAAATGCCATTTATGCCTTAAATGCCATTTATGCCTTAAAGGTCATTTATGCCTTAAATGCTATTTATGTCTTAAAATCCATTTATGCCTTAAATGCTATTTATGTCTTAAAGGCCATTTATGCCTTAAATGCCATTTATGTCTTAAAAGTCATTTATGCCTTAAAGGCAATTTATGTCTTAAATGCCATCTATGTCTTAAATGCCATTTATGCCTTAAATGCCATTTATGTCTTAAAGGCCATTTAGGCCGTAAATGCCATTTATGCCTTAAAGGTCATTTATGTCTTAAAAGCCATTTATGTCTTAAAGGTCATTTATGTCTTAAAAGACATTTATGTCTTAAAGGCCATTTATGTCTTAAAGGCCATTTATGCCTTAAAGGAGCTTGGAATGATGTTGATAGGACATTAGTCACAGTGTCCACAAAAATCTGCTTTCGAGACGTCCAAGGCATGCCGCACACCAGATGATGTGCTAATTATTGGCCATATTCCTTTAGGCGACATGAGCGGTGAAACTTTACAGCGCTTTTAACTTTGAAAATCATGGCCCGATTTCGATGAGACAAAAACTATAGTTACTTGCAACGAGGACGCGCATTAACATGGTAACATGGTCAGGGTCAGTGCTCTGACCCTGACCAACAAACCTTTCAGACTGGTACAGTCGCACACGAAATAGTTTAATTGCTGCTTATTATCTTTGTAACCGTTTTTGGAACAGAATACGTGGTTATCACGTGCACCCAATAGTCACCCAAAGACACCATAAAGAGGCTATGACGTGTAAGACCACATAAAAAAAATCTAAGAGATAGTGAAAACTATCTCTAGGCCTTAGGCCGCCAATACTGCAAGTGCTTAATGTGGAGAAACAAATATTCTACACTATTTACTGTATACTACTCAGGTGTGCGGCTTGCTTAAGGGCCAACGCAGACTAGTGTCTATTGTTCGCGAAAGACAAAAATTACCGAAGTTTGAAATAAGGGTCAACGTAGACGAGGGATTTTATTACGAACTGTCATTCGTCTGTGCAGACCCTAACTAAACGATTGCCAAAACTCAGCTAAGTGAGAATATAATCCAAAGTCTAGTTAAAGTTTTGTAAGTCTAAGTTAGGTTTAAATACACATTTAAATTTAAGATGGCGCTTTCAGAACGGGGAAAGTTAGTAATAGAGGTATTTGGGTGAATTTATTGTCTCAACTTACTTACTATATTGCGAAAAACTACTTATTCAACTCGCGAAACATACGCCTATACATTAGAAAAACATTTTAGAAAAACCTATATAGATTGTAACTATTGACATAGCAATTTTAAATGTACATTATAGCTGGGATGTTTTCATAGAGAAACATTGTTGGCTTTTAATCAGTAACTACAAGAATTCAATCCGCGAAAATGTGATTAATTCTGAACATTTAAAAAAAATTAATTATACTAGATACAAAAATTAATTTCAGTTTTTTTTGTTTCCATCCAAACCTTCATATTATTTATAATTTGTTTCAAATAAATGTTGATAAAAGTTCGCCAGAGTGACCCCGTACCACTTTATGCGAGATGTTTGCGAAGCGTTATCGCTCGTCATACAAACTGTCGCTAAGGTGACTCGCATATGCGTTTCGTAGTAGATGGTCGAGTCAAAGGTGAATGAAATTTTGTACGCATTTCTTTCATATGGTCTATAGAATAGGATAAAGTAGGTGCCATTTTGAGTTTTATATAGCATTTAATGTTGCTTTTATTTAATATTAGCTGTTGCACGCGACTCCGCCCGCGTAACTCTATAAAATATAGCCTATGTTAGGTACTCGCTGATACGTAGCTTTCTATAAGTGAAAAGATTTTTAAAATCGGTCAAGTAGTTTTTGAGTTTATTCATTACAAACATACAAATCTTCTCTCTTTATAACATTAGTATTCATACAAACAAATATATATGAAGATATCTGACATGTTTTTGAATAACTTTTTTGGATATATAAAAAAAATGCATTTTTTAACTGAATCCTTTTGGGGTTGGGTATATTTTGGTGGCGCCATATTGCGCTATATATGTTGCGCCATATTTTGGTTTATTTTAGAATTTCTGTGTCATAAAATCCCTGTTTTTCCTCATAAAATACAACTTTAAGTTAACTCTAAGCATTTACAAACATATACACATTCTAAATACACATAATTCATACACATCTCAAATAACATCTCTGCACGCAATTTTTCTAAAACTATTTGATTTTTTCATATGTTTTCCAACGATATGGGAAAATCGTAAGCCGCCCAAATTTTTTGTAGATATTTTTTTCTAATTATGTAATTTGATTTTCTACTCGATTAAATTTCACAAATTTTAATCAAATGGCGCGTATTAGAAATATATGTAAGTTTTGTTTAAAAAATAATAATATTACGATAATAATAATTAGAAATAAAATAAGCTTTTTAGAAAAAAACGTAGAGCACAAAATTATATGTTTTTATTTTCTAATTAA
The DNA here is from genome assembly GCA_944738685.1 of Synanthedon myopaeformis. Classification (NCBI taxonomy): domain Eukaryota; kingdom Metazoa; phylum Arthropoda; class Insecta; order Lepidoptera; family Sesiidae; genus Synanthedon; species Synanthedon myopaeformis. The sequence continues at coordinate 2,145,835 of OX122942.1, forward strand.
TTATATTATTTATATTGTGTTAAGATGTAGTCAACAGAACGCTATTTTCAACATATTATATACTGGCTGTTGCACGCGACTCCGCCCGCGTAACTTTTTTTTATAAAATATAGTCCATGTTACTCCTTAATATAACTTAAGATTAGCATTTAAGACTACCAAGAATGTAGTCTGGTTTCACAGTGATAAAATTTAGCAATAAAATAAATAGAACTAAACATATATACTTGGATGTTTTTACTAGTGCTTTATTTGGAAACTTCTGAGCAGAATAATAGTGTACAATATAATAAATACCAGTAATAAACCAGTGTACAATATAGTGTACAGTGTACACGGACTCGGGGTAACCTCGGCGTGTACGCCATAATAATAGTGTACAATATAATAAATACAAGTCATAAACCAGTGTACAATATAGTGTACAGTGTACACGCACTCGGGGTAACCTCTCGGCGTGTACGCCATAATAATAGTGTACAATATAATAAATACAAGTCATAAACCAGTGTACAATATAGTGTACAGTGTACACGGACTCGGGGTAACCGCTCGGCGTGTACGCCATAATAATAGTGTACAATATAATAAATACAAGTCATAAACCAGTGTACAATATAGTGTACAGTGTACACGGACTCGGGGTAACAGCTCGGCGTGTACGCCATAATAATAGTGTACAATATAAAAATACAAGTCATAAACCAGTGTACAATATATTGTACACTGTACACTATAGTACAGTGTACACGGACTCGGGGTAACAGCTCGGCGTGTACGCCATAATAATAGTGTACAATATAAAAAATACAAGTCATAAACCAGTGTACAATATAGTGTACAGTGTACACGGACTCGGGGTAACAGCTCGGCGTGTACGCCATAATAATAGTGTACAATATAAAAAAATACAAGTCATAAACCAGTGTACAATATAATGTACACTGTACACTATAGTACAGTGTACACGGACTCGGGGTAACCGCTCGGCGTGTATGCCATAATAATAGTGTACAATATAATAAATACAAGTAATAAACAAGTGTACAATATAGTGTACAGTGTACACGGACTCGGGGTAACCGTTCGGCGTGTACGCCATAGTGTACACTCGACTGTGAACGTGTCAAAAGTGACGCTTGTCGAGCAATTGAATTGACTAATGAACTGTTTCCTTTACTTATCCTGTAACATATTTTATATTGTTGTATATTTATAAGTTTATACATAATAATGTTAAATAGTATAACTGTATAATAGAAATTATGTATTTAATAAAATTTGTTAAAGTTAAAAGTTTTTTATTATTATTCCCCATTGAAGTACTAAAACTATGGAATCGTGACAAATGCCAAAGCGGCACATAAAAAGTACGCCTAAAACGGAATCATGGCGGAGTCTTGCCTTCGCGCGTCGATGGTAAAAGGTAGTAACCAAGTTCTACTATTCATTTTAAACTCCAATGTGTTGACGTAAAGTTTTATTTACGTTTTTACTTTTTTAAATGACAGATGTTTGGTTGGTATAAATAACAGATGACAGAGTTGATGCTCTACGCATATGTCACTTTTAAATGTTCCATATATATAGTTCCTAGTGTTGTGTATGGCGTGCGAAATCCATAGATTTTATTCCACATACCTACGTGAAATGGTAACTTTAAAAAAGCAAAAGGTGGCTAGCATAGGCTTTCTTGGCGAAAAGAAATTACTAGTAGGTACTTATTTGCTGGTAGGTGGTTACCGTCGCCTATAGCACAAGCAACGCCACAAATGCTGCTGCAGACAATAGTGCGATAAGAAGGACAAGGGATTGGGAAGGGACAGAAACAGAGTTCTGGCATCATTACTTACCGAAACACATCACATATGCTGTTATTTCACGGTGGTCTTCTGTAAGGGGGTGGTTACTGCCCTGTGACTACTTTCCAGGTCCAGATCAGAGACAACATTGAAAGGTTAATTTCCAAAGTTAGCCCTGTCGGGAATCGAACCCGGGAATCCTGAGACAGGGCATTAAGGTAAGCACCATAACCATTCATCTATATGTTTTCGTCACAATTTTGTATTTTCACTTGAGCTATACTTTCAACACTGTCGTGTAGTGGGTTCTGTGGCATACATTACACCTCTCGGTGGCAGTAGGCAGGGCTGTCACACGCAGCGAGATGCACAATTGATGACATCGCAATGCACTTGCTAGGGTTGCCAATCGAAAAAAAAAATCACATCTAAGTATTCCTGATTTTTTTTTTGCTTATTGTATAACTATCTGTCGCAGAGCGGATTACCGAAGGAATAGACGAATTCTCGAATGGAGACCACGCATTGGAAGACGCACCGTTGTACCGAAACGTGGCTTCTCACGCCAAGACTGATCAACAAGTTTAGGGTCGCTTAGCGGGTTATGGAGCGAAGCTACGCTCGAGTCATAGCCAAGAGAATTAGCAAGTTGATGTGGCAATGGGCCGGTCACATATGTATAACCTGCGAAATAGTATGAGTATGAGTACTTATTATAACGTAGGTACGACATCTCGTGGCGTTTAATTTGCTATATATTTTTAGACGATCGCACCAGAATCTAACATTCTTACAGGATAAAAGTATCCTAATGTTAATTCTGGTAATTAATAAGCTATATTTAGCTTTAGATAAAGAGTAACAAACATCCTCACAAACTTTTGCTTTTATAATATTAGTTTAATAAAACAAGCAAGAGTGCTAATGCGTTTCGGCGAGTAAGTGAGTATATAGATCATTGCACTATTCTATATTCTACATTTCACTCAGATTAGCAGCGAATTTGCAAACCTTATTGCGTTGCTTGTGTTAAAAAGCGACAGTAACCACCTAGTATCAAGTGGACTATCAGGTAAGGTAGGATAACTTAACAGATAACTTTAATTCCAATTTATCCATTGGTAAGTGGAAACCCTGAATTCTTAGTGTTCTACTTTTTTGGCATCGGCAGCTTCACTATAATAATCGCGGGTTTAATGCATAAGCGGGCAGCGATTTTGTATATTTATATAACTTTTTGTATCCTATTATATTACCCTATTAAGTATATATTTACTTGAGAGCTGATTTTTATTTTAAGATAAACCATCTTTTTCAGGACTTTTTAGTACTTTTTTCAAAGGATAAAAGGTACTCTATAGATGCTGTTAATTTACATCTGAACAGACAGATCTTCATAAACTATAGCCAAGAACAATCCCGATCACGTCAACTATCAAACAAAAAAAAAACTTGATCAAAATCGGTCCATCCATTTGGAAGCTACTATTCTACAGACACACAAACACACTTAACTTAAACACGCTGTTTTTGTGTCGGGCGTCGGGGGTTGAAAACTAGAGTTAGTAAATAAAACGCGACGTCTTTTAAAATGAACCTCTTGAGAATTGTACTTAGCAAATATTTTCGGTTCCACGCGATCGGTCGCAGCGTCGCGCGGAGTGAGATATCGTTCAGGCGCGACTGTAAAAATGTATTTTAGCGTACTTATATTGTACTAGCTGTCGCACGCGACTTCGTTCGAGTAACTTTATAAAATGTAGCCTATGTTACTCGCTGATAATATAGCTTTCTAAAGGCGAAAAATTGAGTTTATTCATTACAAACAAAAATACAAATCTTTATTTATAATATTAATATAGATTTGCTGGTGCCCGCGACTTCGTCCGCCTTGAAATTAAATGTTACAAAATATGTAAAGTAATAATAAGTATAACGCCTGACACACATTGGCGGAAGAACTTTAACGTGTAAAAGTTGAAAGTACTTTTATTCAAGTTTTGCTCATATCGCGAATATCTGTAGGAACAGCATAATAATTACTTTTGAAAAAAGTTTGTACATAAAATTTTACAGCTACTTACTTACTCATGTAATATATCAACGCGGTCGAAGTCGCTAGCCCTTGTTAATAATAAATATCTAACAATATGTGACATGTAGACTGGTTGACAGCACTGACCTGGTAAATAATACATTAAATTTGTGGGCTCCAGCGGTCGGAACGAGACGTTCTAGACTTTTCAATTGTAGGTTTGTCCATAGTAATTATGCTCAGAATTCAGTCTTGCGCCGTCTTCAGAAATCGTACAATAACAAATTTTCCTCGGCGGACTTGTTCTGTTCGTCGTTGCTCTCATTCAGGAATAGCATTGGCAACATTCTAGCTGGCTAGCGATTACATTGGTTATGTTTTTGTTATTATTATTATTATTATTATTTTTTAATAGCTCTATGTGAGTGGTAGGTATGTGATAAACTCTTGTGTATATATGTATAATGTGTATCAATGTGACTTAAGTAATTGTATTATTCCCATTGTATAAATGTAAAATCCGTAATTGGCTGTTGGTTATGTTTATGTTTTTGTCTGTAAATTTTTTATGTTGAGAGCTGTGGATTTTTTAGTAAATAAATAAATAAATAAATAAATAAATGTGACGATGTAAGTTTATGCTAATCTTCGAAATATACCTAAGCGATTTCAATGAAATTTTATAAATGTATTTGGTGTGTTTCGTCTTCAAATATAGGTATTTAAAATGTACTTACTTTATAAAGTTTAAACGGACAAAGTCGCGAGCGATGCCTAGTATTTTTTAATACTATTCGTTTTAAATGTCATTGTGTGTTGCCAAGCATACAATTGCCGCCTCAGACAAACAGTCGGTGAGATTGGCAATCTATATCAATTTAAAAATGATACATCAATGTTCAATCTTGAATGAATGATTGACTTTGGAGATTCGCTTATTTGTTTCAATTTAAGGCCCTTCGCACATTACGATACTCAAAAGCGACTAGTAGGTTATCTTACGCAAATCTTACCGGTCTCCAAGATGGCGGAGGAGCAAGAACTTAATATTAATTTTATATTAAATTTATGTAAGAAATTGAAAATTTTTCATGTTTATACCTCAGATTAGTAAAGTTTATACAATTAAAAACTTCCAGACTACATAAGAATAAATATCCAGTTGGTATTTTTTTTTTTTTGAAGTCATCTTCTGGTCCCATAAACTATATAGAATCACTGCAATTCTTCATTACTACATAATTGAAAACGTACAAAATGTTGTGTTGTATAATTAGAAATGATAAAATTTAGTTAATGAACATAATGTATGAACCTCAAGTTACGAACGAGTACGCAACTGGTATCCAACTGGAGTATCGTTTCTAATGAGTACGAATATCGTAATGTGCGAATGGCTTAAACTCAAAAATGTTACCTACATTTAAAAAGCCAAGAGAATTCTCAAGGACTGGGAAACGCAAGGAGTTAATGTCAACGGCGAATATCTCTCTCAACTACGTTTTGCTGAAGAATCATTCTGGCACAGTCGCTTGAAGAACTCCGTGTTTCATTTCTAAAAAAAATTATTGTTGAGAATTTAAAAATAAGGGCCGCCACATACAGTCGTAATTATTACTATTCGGAATTCCGAACGCAATAAATCCATACAAATCTATGGATCTACCACATACATACAGTACTTTTCCGTTCGGATTTCATCCGAATCGAAATTCCGAAGCGGAATTCCAACTGTATGTGGCGGCCCCAAGTATGGATTTACTGCGTTCGGAATCCCGAATCGATATTCCGAAGCGGAATTACGAAAAGGAATTTCGACTGTATGTGGCGGCCCTAAATCGTTAACACGAAACAGCAGGACGGAAACAGTGTCACGTAGTTCTACATCGGTGTGCAGGCGGCAGTCCCCTCAACCGCTATACCGTCGTTCGTCTTAAGAAAAAAGGGGCGTGGACTAAGACAGTTATAATAATTAAGACTAAGACATTATAATAATTATACATACATATATATATTCCGATTTATCGCATTACAACTATAGTGCGGGGTATGCGGAGAGGCCGCGCGTCTAATCCAATCAGACTTCGCGTTTGCAGTGGGGCGGTACGCCCTCCCAGTACCCTTGCTTATCCGTAACACTACCCCTTGGGTTTGTCTTTAAAATTAACAATATTTAGAAAAGATCAATTTGAGAAAATATTAGATATATTTGGGAAAATTTTAGAAAATATTAAAATAAACCCCTGGGGGGTGGTTATTGCCGCCAGACGCGCTGCCCAAATAACTGCAAAACGTAGTATGCCCTATGAAATCCAGAAAAGAGTCAATTATGAAAAGTTTATTTCTAAAGTTGGCCCTGCTGCCGGAAATCGAACTTGGGACCCCTGAGACAGAGTGCCCAACCACTCATCCAATGACGTCAAAACTTACAAAGGGGAATGGATAATATGACACAATATGATATATTTGTTTAGCAATGCGCACGCGCAGGAGTCAAGTATTGAGTAAATAGAGTTCTTGAAGCTACCTGGGAGGCGATCGTGTTCACGCCTCACTCACTTATATACAGTATGATGTATTTTTTACAAGCTATATAATATAGGTAATTATAAACTAATTGAGCCCAAACACACTATATTTGTTGCTGAAGAATCTGCGGGCTAATCCGCAGACTAGGTACTTGATGCTGCAGCATCCGGTCAAGGTTACCATGTAATAGAAATAACGCCGAAGCAATAGTATACCAAATTTTACATCAATTGAACCTGTGGACATTAGTGAGATCCCTTTGTTAACTAGGAAATGGGCTGAAGTTCTTCAAACACCTGAGCAGATCTTCATAAATTATAGCTAAGAACTATCTCGATCAGGACAGCTTCAAAAAAAAAAACCCGGATCAAAGTTGGTCCATCCGTTTGGGAACTATGATGCCACAAAAAGACACACAGATCAAACTTATACCACCCATGTTTTGTGTCGGTTGTTACAAAATTAAATCGCTATCCGCTCCTGTCTGTTTCTCCGCTAACTTTTTCCTAACCCCCCAACGGATTCTGATAATTTGTAGAAAAAAATACCATCCGTATAAAGCCGGAGGCGAGTCGCTAGTTTATATATGACTAGCTGTTGCACACGCTTTCGTCCGCGTACTTTTATATAATATTGCCTACTAGCTGGTGCCTGCGACTTCGTCCGAGTTGAAAAAGAAAATATATTTATGAGTAATAATGCCTGACATCGTGATCGCTGTAACGACGGTGGCGCCGTCACGCGACAGTGGCGCTCAATTCTTTATATTTTTAGACGATCACTCAGGAACGGTACTTTCTTATGTCCTTTCTTGTATGGATGTTACTCGCTGATAATGTAGCTTTCTATAGGTGAAAGAATTTTCAAAATCGGTCCAGTGGTTTTTGAGTTTATTCATTACAAACATATAAATATTTTCTCTTTATTTATAATATATAGATCTATAGATTTAGGATTCCTTGAACTAACGTGTTTGCAGATGTTAAGGTAATGAGGGTTGAATAGCGATGGACATTAACCATGAAAAGCGAAGCTCAATCACTGACTAACATTTAATCAGCTAAACACGAAGATAAGTTTATGTTAATTTGCAATGGCGTTTTAAAATAGTAGTGGAAAATAAATTTTAACATAGGTAATAAGTTACCGTACAAGTGATTACTTGTAAGTTAAATTCCATAAGACAATGTAACTGTGTTTAGTTTAACTATTCAATGAAATATTATTACCACAAGTTACTGTAGCTTTTTCTATTATCAAAGTTTTGAGATACGTCTTTAATAATAGGGGGAGGCATTTTCAGAAAAATGATAACAAAATCGGAGGATTCAGTTTGATGCTGTAGCTACTTACATATCTATTATTCATACCCAAAATTTAATTATACCACACGATAGTTAAAGGACCAGAGATTTGTTTTTGTATATGGTATATTCGAATTCTTTGGATTAATACATTTAATACTCTCAAAAAAAAATATTGCTCCTAACGTATCGGTGAGGTACTCACACCAATGCATTTTTGATATACAGTATGTTGAAAAAATTGTTATATTTTAACCAATTCCGCAATGTTTATGAAATCTGTTGGATGGTGATTTCTATAAAAATGAAAACAAGAGGTATATGCGCAATGTGTCAAACGTGTTGCATGTGCCAACTCTCGTTAACTTGCCTATACAGGTATTCATGTAACACACACATTTTTAATTTTTTTTAGCACCAAAAACTTCTCCCCTCCCCTTCCACCCCCTCTCCCTTCTCTCCTCTCCTCTCTCCTCTTCGCTTCGCTTCCTTCCCCCTTCCCTATAACTAATATATAAAAATTTAAAATATTGATACCTAAGTTCTTAAAATTCCACTGCATTACCTATATGTGGAAATTATAGGAGGAAAATGTATTAGGGAGAAAATATTACTTAATTAAGAATCTACGCTAGATGAGCGGATCTTTGAAAGTTTGAAATAGTGAATCGATAATTTAACAGCACTCTGTATTTGAAAAATCTTTTAAAAGTCAAGAGCGTTCTCGGTCAGCCTTTTGTTCAGAGGGGGACTCAATAGTCGCGTTAAATAGGTAGCAATGAGGTGATGATTACTTCAAAACAAAATGACTGACCCGGTGTCTATAGGCTTCATAAGTTTCAAACATTGTCAATTTTTTTATGTTAACAGTAGGTGGCTACCGTTGTCTATAACACAAGCAACGCCACAGATGCGGCAACTAAAGTAGGATAGGATAAAGGATTAGGAAGGGATAGGGAAATAGGCTCTGGCATCCTTTACTCACTCACCGAAACACAACAGCACACGTGCTATTATTTCACGGTGGTTTTCTGTAAGGGGGTGATTACTGCTCCAAAACGGGCTATCTAAATGACTGCCACTACTTTCCAAATCCAGACCAAAGTCAACTTTGAAAAGTTCATTTCCAAGTTATTTAGTACAATACTTTTATTTATATTGTTAGCACCCTCTACTTCGGGCACATTAATTAAACCACTTTACGTTTAGTCCAAATACTTTAATCGTCCGACCGACATATCAGAACTATAATTCCAACTATAAGATGTGCCAACATACGACTACTATTAACTCCGACCTCTCTTCGGGAACGCGTTCGTTCAACTGTCTGATACCTTTTCAATATCATACCTTTTCAATCTCACCGAATGAATCTGAATGAATGAGCAACTCTTTTGCCACGTCACAGAGCACTTTTTACTATACTTTTCGCCTTTAGTCAATATAAATAGCAGACGCTAACAAAGCTCGAGAATGAGTAGACTGATTTTAATTCGGTTTTCACATATGAAAAGAGGGTTATGAAAAAACGGGGAAAATTTTTATACATAACTAGCTGTTGCACGCGACTTCGTCCGCGTAACTTTATAAAAGCATATGTTATTTTTGAGTTTATTCATTACAAACATACCAAAATAATTACAAATCTTCTCTCTTTATAATATTAGTATATATAATATTAGGCGGTTTTGTGTTGTGTACATAATGTGTTCATTCATTCTTCTTCTTCTTAGGTTTAAATGGCAATGCGGCTCATTTTAAAATGGCCATTGTCTGCCAGTGTGATGTTAATGTCGATTGTCGCGTTATGATTTTGCCAGTGTCATTAGTAAAAATATCAATTTGTAATAGCTTTTTTTTTTTTTAAAAAAAAGGCAAAATTGAAATTAAAATCAAAAGTAGCAGCAGACACTAGTTAGTCAAGTCAAGTCAAGTCTATAATTTTTCTTAGTTTTCCAAAACAGGGTTCATTCATTTAAAAGATATAACTTGACACTGACACTGACAGAAAGCCAGGAAAACTGTAGCCAAACTTTCCCGTTCCTAACGAAACTCCAAAAGCATAGACAAAAAGAATACTGGCAGTTAAAAGATGCGGCATTGTGCACAAGAAAAACAAATGAAAGGAACGTCGAAGCTCAGTCAAGTGGCATGCCAATGATTCCTTGAGTATTGGATATTATTATGTTTTCGCGTCTGTCTTTCTAATTTAGGTTTAAGACTGTTTAAACATTTATTTACTTACCCATACAACTTACTCGGCAAGTACTCAGCTAGCAAGCTAAGTACTTATATAAAATAAATAAATAAAATAAACCTTTCAAATACTCTGAAAATTTACAGAATCGAGTATCAGTATAATAATGCTTCTATATATAAATCTAAATAAGTGTATATATAAAACCTAAATTTGTAGTAACAAATTTAAATGTAATTGTAATAATTTGTAATAATTTGTGATAAAAAATTAAATTTTAATTAAATTTCTTTTAAAATAAAAGTAGAATAAATTAAAATAATATTTTTTTACAAATGTTTTGCCTTATCACTTAGGGGTATAAAAATAGTTTAAGACCTATTCTCAGACCTACCGAATATACACAAAAGATTTCATAAAAATCGGTCAAGCTGTTTCGGAGGAGTTTGTTTACAAACACTGTAACACGAGAATTAACAAATTTTATATATATAGAAGATAAATACTGAAATATATTTTGTAAAATAGGATTTTATTAAGACATCTGCAACCTTATCAGGTTGTCCGAATACGAGTGACAGCTGTCTCCATCCTTTGGGAAGATCATAATCCCATCTTCTCAGTTGGCTTCCCTTTTTTCTTTTAAGCTAAGTACTTACTCTTTAGCACCTTACAGCAGATATAGCGTGTTTGGGCTCAATAGAAAGTCGAAGGTAACTAACTAACTAACTATAATTTTAATTATAGGTTGCTTATTGTTATTATTGATTGCAGGGAGCTAGCTATACTGTGGACTCAACTAGAAGAGAGGCGCTTAATATGCTGTTATCCACAGCCTGCCAGATATTAATCACGATAATAATATTATATGATGTCTATACATTATAATATACATTATAATTATAATATACATTATAATTATAATATACATTATAATATACCTATATATGTGTACATATAAAAATTTCGGGTCACGTTGTACGTCGTCGATGAACTCCTAAACTACTGAAATGATTTTAATAAAATTTTACACTCTGTTTGCAGTTTGATCCAACTTAATAGATAGGATATATTTTTTAAAGTTAAGCGGACGAAGTCGCGTGCAACAGCTGGTCTAACTATATAATGTAAAATGTATGGTACATTCAGTAAAACAAATGAATCGATAACCCTAATGTTAAAATCAAACTGAATTCCGTAGACGTTGGATGCGTTTTGTAAAAAAAGGAATGCACATTTTGATCCGAACATTTCGATCGAATTGTGCATTCGGAAATATACTCCGCAATATCATACTAAATATGTTTGTATTTTGTATAAAATGTGTTTGTATAAAATTATGTTGTAATAATTATGTTTGTGTAGTGAGTCTCAAAAGGTGCTGGCTGAAAATGAACGCTGCAGGTGCTTGTCTAGCATGTCAGCACAATGCTGAGCCTGTATCTGATTCACTGCCGCGAGGACACACACATATTTTACCAGTTTATTAATTTCAGTCTTGTGGTTTTTGTAATATGTTTGTGTCTGTGTTGCGTAGATAAAGTTTTTTCTTTCAATTAAGGGCATTCTATCACAGAGTAAAGGAGGCTGCAACAGACAATCGTACTAACTACATAATACTTATTATAAATGGGAAAGTTTATAATACTGTTCACTAAAAATCACTGAACGGACTTGGATGACATTTGGAATACAGATAGTTTATAGCCTGGATTAACATATAGTATACTTTTTATTCTGGAAAAATGTTAGATGAGCGAGGGATCGTCTTAAAATATGAAAAATTTGGTGGCGTTATCGTCGTCATAACAGATCTGTTTACGAGTATACTCCCATGTTCAGACAAATATTCCAGACATTTTGTCAGACATTAAGAGATTAAGATTTTAGGCATTTGTTATATTTTTTATTTTTCAATGCGGACTAAGTCGCCGGCACCACTTAGTGCAATTTATAACAACGGTAAAAATAAATTAGTAATTTTATATATCTTTTAAAAATTATATCTTTAAAAAATGGTCTAAAATATGAATAGACTATACAAGACTTCGTTAATAAGATCTGAATATTTTATTTGGTTTATTTGACATTATAGATACTAATTACAGCAAAAAACTTTAGCAATCGAGTTGCTATTTTTAAAAATAAAAACCACATGTTAATATCCGAACACAGCGTGAGTTCTTTGCGTAAAGAGTTGAATATAAAAAAAAGGGTTCGGCCAACTGTTGCAATATGTTTAACAAAAAGCGTTATGTATCATGTTTCAATATTGTTTAAAGTTCATTTCAGCTTGAACATGTACTTAACTAAAACTGCTTAGCTAAATTGGGTTCCAGGAAATTTTCGAATGAACAATTTGAGAAGGAATATTTACATAATCTTGTATTTTATACTATTTATATCTATCTATCTTACCTTTATCTTAAGGACCTATACATACCTAATTATCTATATACATATACTCGTAGACCGAAGTCGCTGTTCGCGTCTTCAAACAGACTGTTTACTATTAAACCTTTCTTTCGATACGATTTTAACTAATGCTCGCTTTAAAGCTCTGTTCTAGGTTTCCTAGGTTCAATTCTCGGCAGGATAAACTTTGGAAATAAACTTTTCAAGATCATCGCGATATAACAGCATGTGTGCTGTTGTGCTTCGGTGAGTATTTCCTTATCTGTTCCCAATCCCTTATCCTTAATCCTACTGTAGTCGACTGCGCACTTGCAGCACCTATGGCGTTGCTTGTTATAGGCGACGGTAGCCACCTACCATCATATTGACCGTCAGCCTGTCTTCCAACCTTAACTTTTAAAAAAAGTGGTGAAACGGTGCTGGCTGAAAATCTGCGCTGCAGGTGTTTGCATAATACTGAGCCAGTATCCGATTCACTGCCACGCGAGGACACACACACATTTTACCTGTTTTTTAATCATTTCTGTCCTGTGGTTTTTATATTATGTTTGTGTCTTTGTGTTGCTTGCAGTGAATAAAATTCTTTCTTTCTTTTGCACTCTAAGTTTCACTATCTTAAACTTTGCATAGTAAGTATACGCAAAACGTATGTTCCGGGTTCAAATACCGCTATTATGTGTACTTAGGTTTAAGAATGTATATAGGTATGTATGAGTGGCCCGTTTAAGTATGCCTTTGGTTCTAGATGAAATCGAGAGCTCACGACTCATGGCTAACCTCGTTTTGAAATGACAACTTTTAAAAAAAGAATCATATTTAAAATTAGACATTCTGCTAATGGGACTGCGTGACGTCACTTTCGTCAACCGTGTTTGAAATATTTATTTATTTATTTTAATTTTGGTGTTTTTTCTGACATGTATATTAATACTTATAATATTATGGGCGAGTTTTATCATCAATATCATCAGCCGCCTCTCCCAAGACTCGCCACCACGCACTGTCTTCTGCCTTTCGCATCCGGCTGCTTCCAGCGCATCCAGCGCGCCGAATAGGTATATATTAATTTAAAAATTAATTATAGGTAATCATAGATAGATAGAGTCGGCTTCTTCATAGCTGAAGGTCATGCCCGCTCTGAAATGCCTTGGTGGCATCGACCACTAGCTGAATCCATTCTATCCTGTCCTCAGCCTTTCTCATAGCCTTCGCAACTGTAAGGCCTGTAAAATACACAACTTGGTCTGACCATCGGCTAGGAGACCGGCCACGAGACCTCTTGCCATCCACTTTTCCAACCACCACCAGCTTCTCCAAGTTTTCTGGTTCTTTGCGGGCTATGTGCCCAAAGTAATTGAGATAAATTATATATAGGTAATAATATAATTATTTATTATATTTAATTTTAATCTTGGAGTTCCCAACAACTGTCAGCAATGACAACCCGCTTCACGAAATTGTGAAGAATCGTGAAGCGGGTTGTCATTTTGACGTACGCCGTAGGAAGAAATTTTTTCGTACGAATATCATCGTGATAAGTGAGACTATAACACAAGACAAAAGTCTAGTAAAATTAGCAATACTTAGGTCAAAACTATTGCTAGTTTTGAAAAACATTGCCAACGCCTCGTCCACAATTGCTAGTCGCTCGGCGATCTGTGGAAAGAACAATGAGAAATATACAAGGCTTGTCAAATATGTAAATGTATTGACAAGCCTTGTATATTATAAACATAAATTTTAATGACAGTACAGCTTCAGTACTGTCACAATAATTTGTTAAAATCTAGTTTTTGTAATGACAAAAATAAAATTTTCACCTCTTAGAAAACTTATAATAAAGTCAATAAACATGTAGGTATATAGGTACCCAAAGAAAATGAATGCAGTTTCTCGTAACGGCAGTCCTTGTGATACCCGTTTTAAATCATAACCTTACTCAGCACAAGAAATGCCTAATTACAGTGGGCAGGTTATATTGGCGTGGTATCGAGAAATTAGCGCACTTACCTGCCATTCGTGAAATGAGCGCGCTAAAAAGTAATCACTGATTACACAGATATATCGTATGATCTCGACTTTCGGCACACGTTGCATAGCATACCAATAGCGCCGGTCATTTTTTCATGCCAATTGCCAACCAAAACGCTAGCGAACGAACCAAATACCAAACTGAATGCTAGTCTCGGACAGCGGTCCGAGTCGTGAGGACGTACGGGTGACGCCATCTTGTTTTTTGCGCAGTCCCGCCAAACTACGAACGACAAATTCAAAAGTGCCAACATACCGTTGAATTGAATTATAAAATTTTAAATAGCGTTCTAATTTCCGCCGTCGCCAAAGAGGTTTTATACTTACTTTTGGACGAACTAATTATTTGTTTTTTTTTATTGTTATTATTATTGTGTTAACTAAATCAGAAAAAGAAAACTATGTTGTCATGAACAAAAATTTATTATGTGAATTTTCTGAATTAATGGATGTTGTGTTAATGGCGACCATATAAAATTGAAGTAAGTAAGTAAGTTAATTGTAGCATTAAAATCTTTTAATCTATATTAGATAATAATATGATAAAGAGAAAAGATTTGTGTTTATGTATGTAATGAATTAACTCAAAAACTACTGAATCGATTTTAAGCTCCATTATCAGCGAGTAACATAGGCTATATTTTATAAAGTTAAGCAGGCGAAGTCGCGTTGAACAGCCTAGTAATAATATGATAAAGAGATATGATTTGTGTTTTTGTTTGTAATGAATTTACTCAAAAACTACAGAATCGATTTTTAAATTTTTTTCACCTATAGAAAGCTCCATTATCAGCGAGTAACATAGGCTATATTTTATAAAGTTAAGCGGGCGAAGTCGCGTTCAACAGCCTAGTAATAATATGATAAAGAGATAAGATTTATGTTTTTGTTTGTAATGAATTAACTCAAAAACTACAGAATCGATTTTAAAAATTCTTTTACCTATAGAAAGCTACATTATCAGCTAGTGACATAGGTTATATTTTAAAAAGATACGCGGGCGAAGGCGCGTGCAACAACTAAGTAGTCTGTAATAAAAGAGATATTGAGTTGAACTTTCTGTTCGTCTTGCGAAAAGGCAAAGTTACTAAAGTTGTTTAAAAGTAATTTACTAGTTTGTTTGTTCATTTAGTTTGAGTAATTAAGTTAATTATTTAAATTTTTGTGTATTTTTCGTGGAGTCATTTAAAAAAATAATGTGTTTGCATAATATGCATGTTAAGTATGGGTCCCTATTACCATAGGCTTGTATATTAATTCACACGATCATTAAGGCCTGCTTAGTAGAGTACTTGAAATTGTAAGAAAAAAAAAATACTACAACTTTATATATCTTTTATTCATAAAAATTTGAAAAAAATAAATAAACATTTATTAATACCAAATAGAAAAATATTAACTAAGTAAATAGGTAATTAAGAAAAAAATAAAAATAAATTGTGTGTGTGTCAACTCCGACACACGACTGAAGTTTTATTCCTTACGAACAATTATAAAATTTAAATTTTCACAATTCGAACACGCCGAAAGAACAACATTGTTCTTTTTTTAAATAATATTGTGTAGATGGCGCAATATATATGAAACTTCAGATATTCTAAAATATTCAAAAAAATAGAACTTAACGCATTCGAGCACGAATGCGTATATATATATATATATATATATATATATATATATATATATATATAAGCCCGTGGTATGAAAATTTATGGCAGTAAAACGGAAACTAAAACGGAACTTAAGGAGTAAACTAAAAAATTCTTATTAAGTAGTGGCAGGCTGGCAGGACATACTGCGTATCGCAGTCATTTGGGCAGCCCGTCTGCCGGCAGTAAACACCTCCTTACAGAAAACAAAAAAATAATAATAACACATCTTTATACATATAGTAGTATAAAACAAAGTCGCTCCGCTTCCGCTTAATAGGGATTTTAAGAAGAATCCACTAGAATTTTTTTATGTTAAGGTCAACAAACAGTCTGACGATCCACTTGATGGAAGGCTACCTATAACACAAGCAACGCAATATGTATGCGCTGCCGACCATAGAAGAATAGAATAGTTTATTTCAGAATAACACAAGGATAATGGGTTCTGGCGCCCTTTCACTCACCGAACCGTTATTTCACGCTGGTATTATTTAAGGGGTTGGTTACTGCCGCCACACGGGCTTCCCAAATAACTGCGAAACGTAAAGTGTGTCCTGGCACTAATTTAAAAAATACACTGTCTGACAATTTTTACTTTAAAAAATACAATTAATTAATAGGTATAAGATTATTATTGCATTTGAATTTGGAAATTATCAGAAAATTGTGATGCTGACTGTACTTTTACAAAATTATATTGCCAACCCTACCGCCCGCCGAGTGCGTGTCTGTGATATTGACATTTAAAACAATGATATGTGTGATAAGAGAAGCACTTAACGAAATTTTGATGTTAATTACATAAATTTTCAGGTGAAGGGTGAACTTTTTTATGTATGAAATTAATTTTAATCATCAACAGAAATAGGTACTTTCAAACGTCATTAAAAAGCTAATCTCTATATGATATGAAAAATTTCGTGTCATGTTGTTTGTCCGCGATGAACTCCTAAACTACTGAACCGATTTTGAAAATTTTCACCTATAGAAAGCTATATTATCAGCTAGCAATAGAAAGTCGGGAGTTAGTTTATATTAAATATTTAACTGTTGCACGCGACTTAGTCCGCGTAATTTTAAAAAATAAAGCCTATGTTACTCGCTAATAATACAGCTCTCTATAGGTGAAAGAATTTTTAAAATAGGTTTTTGAGTTTATTCATTACAAACAAATATACAAATCATTTCTCCTTATAATATTATTAGTATAGAAAGACTAGCAACTCGCTCTTGGCTTCGCATCAATGAAATTTTTTTTCTGTGCTACGACGCCAAAACGCAAACCGGGGTGTTATAAGTTTGACTTGTATAAACATACAAATCTTCTCTCTTTATAATATTAGTATATATATATATATATTAGATAAACAAAACTTAGACTATAAACAAATTAGTGGTTCAAAGGTTGATTGCTATAAATATAATTATTTATAGATCTCAGTTGCCGCCTACTGTTGCCAAATGGCATCCGCTTTATTTCGGTTCTTCAATCCACATTCATTCTTGATGTTGATACGTGATAAAGAAATGCCTTATGCTTAAAACTCCTTAGGTATAGGTACCTTGGGCGGTAGTCTTTGGGGAGACTGCCGCCCGTCGTAAGGTCCCCCTAGATGGCCGGCGTACCTCCACTTTCGGGTACGCCGAGGTTCTGACAGGGAGCATAGGCCTCCCCGCGCTGGATAACCGTGGCGGAGGGCACCGATGTCGTGTCATATAATGTCCCCGCGACCCCGCCCATCTACGGCCGCGCTAGAAAGTCGTTGGATTTTAGCCGGTACGAATCCGGCATAACTCCGCAGTGTCCCCTGCACTGCCGGGTATTCAAGAATATTGCCCAACGTTAAAACATTTTTTTTTAAAAAAAAAGGTTTAGATACTTACCTTAGAAATTAAGGGGATAGGTAATTTTTCAAAAGGATATCGTCCACTATGATGTACAGACCAAGTAGGATAACGACTTGATTTTATAACTAGCTGTTGCACGCGACTTCGTTCGCGTAACTTCATAAAATATAGCATCTAAAAATTTATATAATAAAAAAATAAAAAATCTACTCTAATAATGAAGCTTTTTATAGGTGAAATCGAAAATTTCTTTCACCCACATATATTAATTCTAGATATATATTCTATTTCATAAAATAATCTTTCTTTCTTCTTCTTTTTTTATGTCTTTTCTTCTTCTCTTTTTATATCTTGGCTCCATCAGATCTTCTCCGATGATTTTGCCAATGTAATTTGTAGAAATAGCAATTTTAAAAAAGGTTAAATTCAAATTAAAGGAAAAGTAGCAGATCCCGAGACTATAATTACATAGACAGTCAAGTCAAGTCCACAATTTTTCTTTGAGTTTTTCTAAACAGTCAGGTGAAGTCCCTAAAATAATTTTTATCACTTGAACAAAATACTTATATGAAAATATTGTTCTCAAGTATCCTATTTGGCATCCGAAACAGAGTAGGTAAATATTTCGTCACACCGCATTTGAAACGTCATTTAGAGTTTGCACGGAGCGATAACTGATAGCAAGTAGCGGACGTACATGACTGTATATGACGTGATTTACTTATTAGAGAGGATTACGGAAACTCGTGCGCAATATTTACTTACCTACATTGCTTACGCAATATATATCCGTTATAGGACAAATTTTTAATAATATCTCTATATCAAATAACACGATCACTGATTATATTTAAGCGAGAATGAACCTTTTTTTGTAACGTTGGGAAATCCTCTTGGATACCCGGCAGTGCAGGGGACACTGCGGGGTTATACCGGATTCGTACCGGCTAAAATCCAACGACTTTCTAGCGCGGCCGTTATGACACGACCTCGGTGCCCCGCCAAAGCGACAATACAGCCTGGATTTTGTTCGGTTCGGAGCTCGGATACTATGTTTAGTATTGTATATACCTACTTACTTTGATTATGTTTATATAATAATTAATTGAAATTATTGTAATTGTTGTTATTTTATTATTTTAAAAGTGACAAAAAGAATTGTATCCTGAGTTTCTTTCGGGGTTTCTTCTCAAGATCGTCATAGTCTTGGCTTTTTTTTTCTAAAACCCTGGTAAATTTAAATTCATATTAATGACGATCATAAGAGTTTCTTGGAGAAACCTAATTGATAAATAAATATTTTGATTTGATTATTTAAACGCATGTTTTTTGTAATTTTTTTTAAAAATTGTTATTTGTGTTACAATGGGACAAAGTAATATTTTTTCTCGTTATTTTGAATTCTAGGATTCTAAAGTAAACCTCGTATAAACAAACAAACAAACTTTACCTCTTTATGATATTATTTAGCCTATATAGGTAACAAATAAAAATTGTTTAGTCAAATTTAGAAACGTATTATACAACTTAGTTTTCCCCCTGCAAGGGCGTACTATAAACATGGTTCTATTTTAAGTTGTTATACCTAACTAAACTTTGTACTGAACAAGATTTTGTATCGTTTTTTTACTTATGGAAAAAGGGAGAAACAGAGGAAAGTTTGTGTATGTAAAATTGCATACCGGGCGAGGACGAGGCCCGGCGGGAGCGGATCGCTAGTCTACACTAATATTATAAAGATAGATTTGTATTTTTGTTTGTTTATAATAAAATAACTTAAAAATTACTGGGCCGATTTTGAAAATTCTTTCACCTATAGAAAGCTACATTATCAGCGAGTAACATAGGCTATATTTTATTAAGTCACGCGAACGTTGTCGCGTGCAACAGCTAGTATTTAATATTATAAAGAGAGAATATTGTATTAATTGCAATGAATAAACTCAAAAACTACTAGTCCGATTTTAAAAATTCTTTCACCTATAGAAGGCTATATTATCAGCGAGTAACATAGGCTATATTTTATAAAGTTACGAGGACGAAGTCGTGCGCAACATTTAGTTCTATATATATTCAAATGTAAAAACACATTCGTATAGTTAAAAACACATTGACAAAACAACCAACTGCGCGATAACTCGCATGTGAACTTCAGTTGAGCAATTAATATAATTTGAATAATGTCGTAATTAGGAATCAAATGTAATTGTTTGCAAGCTAATTTACTGTCCCATATTATTTCGTGGGGCTCCTTCAATTCAATTGCAAGGTTAATCATGAAACTAATATATATATATATATTGTTTATTCAATAAAAAAAATCACTGTCAACTGAAATACTAATATATATTTAATTTTACAACTTATCTACAATTGTATAAATATATATTATAATTAATTATTTAGATAATTCCTTCTTTCATCGTTCTAAGATAAGATTAATAAGATACTACAATATTAATAGATACTACAATAAGATTCTGAATGATATTGACATATTTTCCAACAATTTGAATTCTTATAAAAAGAAAATTGGCGAATTACTTTTGAAAAATTAATTTTATCACTTATAGAATATTCTCTTCTTTTTTTTTTTCTTTTTCTTCTTCTTCTTATTATTTTTTTAATTAATAAATAAATGTAAAAATATAATTTTTATGATTTTTTAGGCCTATTTAGTATATAAACTATAATATATATATTTTAAATTTATGGCTGTATGTAATCTAAATCTAAATAAATAAATAAATAATTTAAACAAGCTATAATTAAAATTATAAACTTAGTGGCTTTCTATTGAGCCTAATCCAACTTAATATATGCACACGGTATATCTGCTGTAAATTGCTGAGGAGTTGGTTGTCCCGCAGACTACTAGACGCTGCAGCATCTCTACTAGAGCAGCAGACACCCGCCGCAAAAATAGGGTGTTATACCTTTGACGTGTCTGTCTGTGGCATAGTAGCTCTCAAACGGATGGATCGATTTTGGTTCATTTTTTTTTGTTTGAAATCTGACGTGATCGAGATGGTTCTTAGCTATAATTTATGAAGATCTGTTCAGGAGTTTGAAGATTATCAGCCCATTTCTTAGTTGACGAAGGGATTTCACTAACTTCCACGTGTTCGATCGATGTGAAATTTGGTATACTGTTACTTGGGTGGTATTTCCATGACATGGTAACCTTGATCTGATGCTGCAGCATCGAGTAGTCTGCAAGACACTCAACTCCTCTGCAACTTACAACATATATATATAGCGTGATTGGGCTTAACAGAAATTCGAGGGTTAATAGTTTATAATTTTAATTATAGGTTGGTAATTATTTTTCTCACTCAGTCCAAATGTATAGAGTATAGAAAGCATATAAATTTCTGGCTTTCAATGTACCTATAATAATTTTTCTACCATCTAGCTAGTGAGAGTCTCATGAGGTGTTGGTCGAGGCTCTTCGCTATAAGACCGCCTAACATATATTGACTGTCATTGACGTACGTGACTGACATTATAATTTTGACAAGCGTTGGATTTTTATTTATTTAACAAAAAAGTCACGATAACAATACTCACTTAGTATTACATAACAGAGTAAGTTTTCACAAATACTCACTCATATAAGTACCAGCTTAATAAAAAAAAGTACTTAGGTACCGAAATGCAAGTTAATATTGACGGAGTGTCAAATGACTATGCATTGTGTAATCTGATATAGGCTGGAATTTTTTTACAATCAATTTTTTTATTTGTACTAACCGATTTGATTCTGTTTACTATATAGTTATTTGACTATGGACGAGTCCCATTGGTGGGGAAGGTGCTTTGCTTTGCTTTGCTTTTGCTCTGTGACTCAGTGGATTCCGGTTTCGATACCCGGCAGTTCCAATTTTGTAAATGAACTCATAATATTATCATGTTTAATTTCTGAAAGTTTATAACCGTTATAGTTATAGGTAAGTTGTCTTTTCCCGAGACTTACTCAGCGTGGAAAAATAAAAAATATAATGCCTGACAATAATGCCTGACATGAGCAATAATAATTTATTTGGGTTTTATTTATATGATCTATCGGGATCAGTGGGTACTTTTTTCTGAATGAAAGGTAACCAATGTACTTCTCTATATTATTGACAATGTGTGTGCAAAATTTAATGATGATAGGTTAAGCCGTGAAAAGGTAACATACAGACAGACAGTTCAGACAGTACAGACCTTCAGATTTATAAGATTAGTATGGATTTTTATTGCTTCTATCTACGAGTATGTTCTGTTTTTTCTTTCACTCTTCGCGACTAAAATATGTTTTTTTAATTGTTTCAGGTGAAAAATGGAGTTAAAAACTAAAAGGAAAAAAGACAGTGTTGCTAAACTAATAATGTGGGGGAAAATGTTAAAGACACCGCTTTTAATATTGTTCCTACTAGGCTCGACGAGCTGTGACGACAACGAATTGGACGATGTATTCGAATTCGTTCCAAATTCAAACGCGTCTGTCATCGTCGAACACCCGAGGCACAGACATCATCATATGCAGCCTAGTTTTAATGACAGTGACAGTTCCAAAATTAAATGTGACAAACAAAAATTGAGTGACATTAGATATTTAAGGCGACATTTGAACAATGAAATAATAAATTTTGTGATGACTGACGTATTGTTGGACGGCGAAGTTGAGAATCGTGTGCATTATAATGGCATAACTGCAAAAGAGACATCTGTCGGAGACAGTGGGTGAGTATTTTTTAAATATACATATTTTGAAAAGTTCTTTATTGGTGAGGAGTGAACGTAAATGAACCGTCACGCTCGAGGTCGGTGACGCTGAATCGGGTTTACTCAACTCCACTCGACATGAAGCGCGCTCGGATGGGTGACGTACTGAAACTTTTTACTGATATAGAATCGCAATGATATTTAAAATTTTAAAATTGGAAAATTACTGTTGTGTGGTCATAAACACTAACCCATTTTTTTTTAAATAATTTAACAGAAATTTAGTATTTTAACCTATATAAGTAGGGCATTTCGCAGCCACAAATTGGTCAGCGCGTCTGGTGGCAGTAACCATTTCTTTTCAGAAAACCACCGAGATATAAAAGCACGTATGCTGTTATGTTTCGGTAAGTGGGATAAGGATTATCGTACTAATGTCGGCAGCGCGATTGTAGCACTTGTGGCGTTGTTTGAGTTGCGACCTATACGTAAAAAAAAAAAAAAATTACATACAGGTTCATACATACAGGTAGTTATATTAAATATCAAGTTCATCATTGACTTGATATTTAATATAACTGCCTTGATGTTATATAACTAGATATATTAATTATTTATATAAACTTAAAATTTTTCACTAAACTTGTGCACACACCGTCGCAATTACACACTACGACCTTTTTGATGTAACTATAATAAAATATAATACACAAGCTAAGTAATTTAAAAATAAAATTATAAACTAACCCTTTGACATTCTATTGAGCCCAAACACGCTATATCTGCTGGAAGTTGCTGCTGAAAGAGTTGGCTGTTCCACAGACTACTCAATGCTGCAGCATCGGGTCTAGGTTATCATGTCATGGAAATACCACCTAAGTAGCAGTCTACCAAATTTTACATCAATCGAACATGTGGAAGTGATATCCCTTCGTCATCTAGGAAATGGGCTGATAGTCTTCAAGCACCTGAACAGATCTTCAACAAAATTTGCTGCTATTGCTGTTTGCTGTTGCTGATGCATGCCGTTATTTCAAGATAGTCTTCTGTAAAATTTCGGTTACTGCCGCCAGATGGGCAGATTTACACATTACAATCTGAATACCTTACAATCTGATATTATCGCAACATAAAAAATACTGGTAATTTTTATCTAAAACACTTACAATTGGTTTTATATAAACTTTATTGAAATACAAAGATAGCCTCTTACGAATGAGTAATTTTGTATCAATAAAACCTTTATCTTTCAGCTATGTATTATCTTTTTTATAAAATAATTGTAAAACCTCGTAAGAGACAAAATTTAATTTCAATTTCCTTATTTTGTTACCTATTGTTGTAAATACTAATTGATAGTTAACCTTTTTTATAAATATACTCTTTTTATATTTTCTTATTTCAAAACATTAAAATAATATATAATTTGATGTATTGTATCTAAGTTGAATATCAATAAAACTATGCGTATAGCAACATCTATTTTTCTCTTTAATACTTAATTTTACATAAAAACTAAGACTTTTAAGCATCTTCCAACACGTTATCAGCACGAAGCTCTGATAGAAGTAAAGTTTTAATGTAAAAATAAAGAAAAAAAAATGTTGTTACGTTTTTCTGGTGAAATAGTAAAAGTCATAGAAAAACATGTTAGAACAAGGAAGTGGTGAAGTAAATAAGTATAAGAACTCTTCATCTATACCTACCTTTACTCTAACAAACAGAGATGGATATTCCACATGGAAATTTAAGATGTATCATTATCTTTTACATGAGGATTTATGGGGAGCAGTAAAAGGTTATCTACAAGATGACACCACCCCGGCATCTATTAAAGTACGAAATGATAGGAAAGCGTTAGCTAAAATATGTCTCACGCTTGATGGTGCAGCCATCACCCATGTACGGTGTGCCAAAACTGCTGCAGAAGCTTGGACGTTATTGCAAAAGGCTTTTGAAGATAAGGGTTTAGGACGGAGACTTGCATTAGAAAGAAAATTATATAGAATGAGTCTTTCAAATTTCGATAACATTGAGGAATACATTAATGCTGTATTGTCAACGGCTCAAGATTTAGCCGACATTGATAAAGTTATCGAAGATTCCTCTATTGCTGCCATTCTACTTGGAGGTCTCACTATACAATATGAACCCTTAATTATGGCACTTGAAAATTCAAACATTGCCATTACAACTGATTTAGTGAAAACTAAATTATTGAATGAACTGTCAAAAACCATAACAGATACACCAACTGATACAGTCTTAAAAGTAGTGAAATCAAAACCTAAGAAGAAGAAAGCAATCGTGTGTTATGATTGTAATGTGCCTGGACATAAAAGACCAGACTGCCCCGAGAGGTTTAAGAAGAATAAAGTTAACTATGTAAATAAAACGTTGACATCTTCTACAAGCAAAAATGAAGAAAATACATCGTTTGTTGCACTTAATACTTCGGGTTGTCCATCAAAGGATATTTGGTATGTAGATTCTGGTGCTACAAAACATATGTCTTCTAGGAGAGATTGGTTTCAAAACATTACCACTCTTGATAATGGAAAGGTAACTGTAGCAAATGGTGAGCAGTTAGAATGCTGTGGATTAGGAAATATATCCATTAACACACCCAATAAATTAGTCAATTCAATAAGTGATGTTGTTCTTGTACCAGATTTAAAAGCTAACTTATTATCTGTACAGAAAGCAATAAAAAATGGTTTTGTATGTGTTTTTGATAAAAATGGTTGTAATTTTTATAAAAACAATACTTTTTGTCTTACAGGTGAATCCGTACTACATGCTTCGCCCTGTGGTGGACTGTATACTTTAGACTGTACCACAAACGTCCCCACGAATGTGACTAAGCATAATGATGCAGCGTATGATGTGCAAACTGACTGTCTGACTAATAATCAATTATGGCATAAACGGTTAGGGCACTTATGTCGCATAGGGATGAATAAATTAAAAAGACATGAAGTAGGTGTAGATTATACGGATTTTGATAAAAATAATTGCATTGCTTGTGTACAAGGAAAACAGGCTAGAAAACATTTTAAGAAGATAGCATATAATAAGGCTACTTCACCATTGGAATTGGTTCACAGTGACCTTTGTGGTCCTATGAGCACAACATCTTTACAAGGAAAAAGGTATGCTTTATTTCTTGTAGATGACTATACCCGAAAAATATTTATTTATTTTATTTCTTCTAAAAGCGATGTTATTAAGAAATTTCGTTTATTTCAAGTACTAGTGGAGAAACAATTAGGTTCTCAAATAAAAGCAATTAGAACCGATGGTGGGAAGGAATTTGTAAATAATGAGTTTAGTGATTATCTGTCTTCGAAAGGAATCCTGCACCAAACATCGACACCATACAGTCCGCAACAAAATGGTGTAGCGGAACGTACCATTCGGTCAATAACCGAAAAGGCTAGGTCGATGATAGCTGAAAGTTCTCTGCCTAAAGTATATTGGGAAGATGCATTTAAAGCAGCGGTATATTTAAAGAACAGGTCACCTCATAGAGCCTTAAATGGTGAAATACCTTATGACAGGTGGTTTGGTCGAAAAAGTGACTTAAGTCATTTAAGAGTATTTGGGTGTAGAGCCCTTGTTCATATACCTGCACATCAGAGAACGAAATTGGATTTAAGGGCAGAGGAAGCAATATTTGTTGGATACTCCGAAAATCCCAACACTTACATTTTTAGAGATCCAGTCAAACCTAGGAGAATTATATATTCGAGAGACGTGACTTTCTTTGAAAATGTTTTTACTAACTTAAAGCGAGAGAAACAATCTCATAGTTCGATGGGGCAACCTTTATTACTTGAAGATGAGATTGATAATGATAAATCTCATAGTTTGACAAAGCAATCTTTATTATTTGATGATGAGATTGATAACGATGGACCTCAGTATTACGATTGTCTTGATAGTACTGTTGAACAGTCTAGTCCTACTGTTGAGCAAAATGAACCTACAAGTTCTGTAAATATGGATATAAACTCAGTAGAAGAAGAAAGAGAACCTGAAATCATTGAAAGAAGGTACCCTTTGCGAAGTAGGAAACAGCCAGAATTTCTAACGTATCAGGTTATCGAGTCGAATGAGCCAACTACTTATGTTGAAGCTATTCAAGCGGAAGATGCTGATAAATGGCACTTACGTCTGCTGCTAAGGAAGCATGCTACTTACGCAGATTCATTTCGGAAGTAACTGTATGTAAACCTTCTTGTGTTGAATTATTATCAGACAGTCAGAGCGCCATCAATTTAGCTAACAATCCTGTGCACCACAATAGGACGAAGCATATAGATACTAGGTTTCATTTTATTAGGGAAAAAGTAGCTGATAATTTGATTAGAATAGAATATTTAAAAAGCAGTGATATGCCTGCAGATGTTTTAACGAAGCCTCTAGGGCCAATCACACATAAGCGATGTATGGCCAGTATGGGTTTAGTTAAATAGTTTAATGTAAATATTCGTTATATATATATATTTGTTTGTTCATTTTAGGTTAATCTCAATTAAGAGGGCGTGTTGTAAATACTAATTGATAGTTAACCTTTTTTATAAATATACTCTTTTTATATTTTCTTATTTCAAAACATTAAAATAATATATAATTTGATGTATTGTATCTAAGTTGAATATCAATAAAACTATGCGTATAGCAACATCTATTTTTCTCTTTAATACTTAATTTTACATAAAAACTAAGACTTTTAAGCATCTTCCAACACCTATAATACATTAAGTAACCTTTTTTGGGCAGTCCGTCAGGCGGCAGTAACCACCCCTTACAGAAGACGACCATGAGTATTAAACCTGTCCTTTTTGTCTTCTGTCCAGATCTTTAAATCTTTTTGTCCATATTCTTCCCCACAGAGATCCAATTAAATGTAAATTTTCTATTTACCAAATACTCAACTTAAAAAATTTCCAGTGCTGATAAAATTGTATTTTTGTCGCTTATCTCGTTTTCTCTAAAAACATTCGATGTACTTATACCTAATTACTTTATTAAATTATAGATTAACTTAATAATGCTTTCTTCTGTTTCAATTTAATACAACCGTGCACATTGTATATTGGATGTATGGAATAATTGTTCGTCGTCTTATCGCAAAAAATTCTCCTTCATACACTCATGCTAGTGTGCCCATGAATTTCGCAGTCTTGGGACAAATGTTACAATTTTGATTTATTTGCGTCGATCGACTAAAATGATAGGTAGTTTAGAAATATATCCTAAATAATACCGAGTTATATAAAATTTGCGAATCAGATCCCCCCCCCGGGAGATCGATGGGGTATGTGGGACTTCTACCCACTAAAACCCCACGGTATTTCTTCGCGCCATCTATGGGCGGGGGTTAGGGGACGTTAAGACACGCTACCTTGTCCCCCCAGACAAGGGCTACCTTGTCCCCCCAGACAAGGCCTGCACACTTGCGGGCTCCACCTCGATTAGGCGCGGAGTGTGACCGATGATCGGAGCCCGCTCGGAGCATACGCACGTGGGTCTTCTTAGTTTCCCAGCGACAATCCGCCCGGATTGCCGAGGGGACTATGACCTACCTAGGGGAGGCACGTGTACCAACCTAGGAGACAGGTCAGGTCTAATATAACCCTAATCTTTTCAAAGTTCGAGTGAATAGGCATCTTCTGGGTGAGCTCGCTCCATCTTAGGCCTCATCCTTGCTACTCAGTTGGTTGTTGGTCAAGAGCAAACCCATATATCTTTTATATAAAAAAAAAGTCGAGGTTACCATTCCATGGAAACACCACCGAAGTAACAGTATACCAAATTTCACATCACTCGAAGTTTGTGTAATCGCTTTGTCAACTAGGAAGTGAGCTGATGATTTTTAAACGTCTAAACGAATCTTCATAAATTATAGCTAAGAACCATTAAATAAAACTTATAACACCCCTATCGTCGGGCGTCAGGGGTTAAAATTAAAAATACAGTCAAATAAAATTCGAATATGCTGAGAATAATTTCATCAGCCCACGTGGAGAATGGCAACACTTGTAACATACCTTTAAAAATCTAATGATTTCATAGACATTGTCGGTATCATAAACCGGATAAACCACTGGAGCAAGTATAGTTTAATAATTGGGAAGGGAATTTAAACTGTTGTTACTCGTATATTTATAAGTATCTATAAACAACATGTCTTGTGTACTGTAAGTATGGAGAAGATCAATTATCACCTGAAGTCATTGAAGGGCCCGCTTGGACCACAGACTATATAGAAAGTAATTAGGTAAACTAATTGATCTGTGAAGTTTTTTGATCAAACAGGGTGACAGGAAGCGGACAGTCCACTTAATTGTAAATTTCGTATTTCGAAGTAGTTTCATATCCCCTTGACCCTTTTTATACCTTCTTTAAGTATGCAGTCGTTAAATAACAGCATGTGTGCTTCTGCTGTTGAGTTTCGGTGGGTGAGTACGTCTGTCCTCACCAATTATAAGACAGTCCTATTTCTGATTATACCATACTTGCAAAAGAGGAAAGTTAAAAATGAATTATTGAAATTTTAATTAATGTCATTAATTTTATTAAATTAAAATTATTAAAAATTTAATCACCTACTTTATATTTACTAAGCTTAAGTCATTCAGACTTAAGTAATTTGATCCCGTAGACAAACTGCTTACCAGTTTTATGTGACAATGTAAATATTATTAAGGTAACTTTTTATGTGGGTATAATAAATAAATAAATACGAGTAAATAACAAAAATGTTACTCTTCCCGACCGCAACCATTTACCATCATGTATTACGTCAACCTGCCTTCCATATACTGTAAAAAATTATATATTTAAAAGTTTAAGAGCTCACTTGCCAACGGGAGCCGCTTATCGATTCCATATTACGTAATTCCATGATTACTAATTAGTTATTGGTCGTATTAGCAATACATTAAAAAAAATACATTTCAAAGATATAATATACTGAAAATTTTGGAACCAAAGTACAATTAATGTCTAAAATGTGCATTATTTGTAACATTTTCACGGATTAACCTACAGACTAAAAGCCAATAAAGTTTTTGCACGAAAACATCCTAGCTATAATGTACATTTAAAATTGGGTTGTCGACAGTTACCATCTATAAAGATTTTTCTAAAATATTAGATAAAATTCCTTGCATAGAGGTATGTTTTAATGTTTTCTCTAGTTTAAAAGTGCTGCGAATGTGTTGCTTCTCGAATTCTGATTTCGGTCATTCGCATTATAGTAATATGAGACAACAAATTCTCTCAAATACTGACTATACTGCTGCCTTAAGTGCCGTTGGGTGCCTTAAGGCAGGCCTTAAGTGTCCCTAAGTTGTATGCCCTTAAGTTCACGTTTTGTATGAAGCATGCTCACATTATATTTGTTTTGAAAATTATAATGAACTAATTAATGTTCCTTGTACATTGACAAGGTATCAATGGCGGTATCACGCGACTACTTGGCAACGGATGCATCATGCGTAACGTCACATTTAACTATTTTTAAACTCTCTTTGACAATAGATTAGAAAAAATTTGACTCTATTCTGAACACAATAGAGTTTAAATTCACGACAGCACAACTCTTGTATAATATGCACTTATGTAATTATGACATGAAAACTTGTAAAAAGGAACGGGAATCCGGTTTCAATTGTTGCTACGCGTGTTTTTGCGAAGTTCGGACGCATTTGTGAGGCGCACGCAATATATGTATAAAATATTTAAATTGGTGTTCCTTCATTTCCAATGAAACTTGTTTGGTCTAAAATAAAATCTAATCTCTAAATGTTTTTTTTAAAACGAATTTATACAGTTCACATTTTTTATCTTTTTACTTCAAAGTTGACTGACATATCGGTTCACTTAATTTTATAAATGCGAAAGTGAGTTTGTTTGTTACGCTTTCACGCCTTAACTACTCAACTGATCATCATGAAATTTTGCATACACCTTGTCAGGCAAATAGAAAAGGACATAGGGTACCTTTCATTCAGAAAAAAAGTACTGTTCCCGAGAGATGATAAATATAAAAATCAAACTCAAGCAATAATTTTATTTTCTCATGTTTTTATTTTGTCATGCGTTATGATTTTTTATTTTTCAACGCGGACGAAACGGCGGACACCGACTAGTTCTTAAGATACATGAGTTACGCGTAACAAAGCTTAATCGAATTATTGGGGTCCTTTTTATATAGTGTACTATCATTTATATTTTTATTTCTATGTTTTTTCATATTAATTATTAATATGGCACTTGCAAGTAACTCACATTTTTGAGATAAATTGTAATGGCGCATTGCTGTATCCTTACATAAAAGAGATCGGCATTACAAGCTATAACTTTCTGAAGGAAAATTAAACAGTCTTTATATTAAAATAAATTATTTTTTAAACTTATAATTGACTATTTCGTAATAAATAGTTTTTTTTATAATCACAAATTAATATAACCTATTTAAGTAAAACCTATTTCCCGTACTTATAAATAAAAGATACAAGTGACAGCCGTTTCAATAAACCTCAATAAACTGTGAACAAAGTAACGCAGTGTCATGATACATGCCGCTTCAAAACTATAACAGGTTATATAAAAAGATAAGCCTTTTAAAAAAAGGCTTTTGTAATGATAGTAAAGACCATTGTCATAAAAATAAAAAAAAATATAAAAATATGTTAACTTCTCCAGATATGAGGGAAACAAGGTAATTTCCTTCTGTGTCATTTTTCTCAAAATGGTATATTCCGAGTTACGTGAGATTGGTGTGACACGGCAGTAATGTACTTGCGTAGATGAAACCAAAGAGAAAGATACTGTACGTTCTTATATTACACTAGCTGTTGCACAGTAATATTATAGCCTACGAGTATGTTA
Organism: Synanthedon myopaeformis; assembly: GCA_944738685.1. NCBI lineage: Eukaryota > Metazoa > Arthropoda > Insecta > Lepidoptera > Sesiidae > Synanthedon > Synanthedon myopaeformis. Next base: position 2,177,262 of record OX122942.1, read on the forward strand.
CTCGCTCATAATATAGCTTACAAACAATGAAAGAATTTTTCAAATCGGTCCAGTAGTCTATTCAATGCAAACAAACAAAAAAATCTTTCCTCTTTATAATATTAGTGTATAGATTACATACATACAAATCTTCTGTCTTATAATATTAGTATAGTATAGATAATCTAAATGCCTAAATACTTGCTCATCCCCACAAATTCCAAAATTGAACAAGTGTAAAATAGAAATCGACAAACTCCACAAAAACTGTGTTCGTATTTTTTAAGGGATCACGTTTTGCAAGACAGTGTCTTTTGAGAAGCCTTTGAGCGATGAATGCTACTGAGTTCATTGGACTCAGTATATGAGGTCAGCGAAGAGCGAGTCACGAATCTATCTTTTTGCTTCGTAGATGACCACGATGTAGATGACGTATTAGTTACCTCATTTTATCTTTTCTCAGTAATATAGGAATACGCAAATATTTATTCTAAAAACAGAACAACTGTTTGTTCTGTTTTTTTAGATGATGATTCCCTCTGTAGGGAGGAAAATTCCTAATAGAGAGATTCGACAAACAGAGAGAGTGACAAATGGGCACACTGAGTTTTTGCAGTCATTTGGACAGCCCGTCTGGCAGCAGTAACCACGCCTTTACAAAATACCACAGTGAAATAACAGCATATGTGTTGTTGTGTTTCCCCATCACTTGCTTATACCTTATGCTTAATCCTTGTATGGTCGGCAGCGCATTTGCAGCACCTATGGCGATGCTTGTGTTACAGGCGATAGTAGCCACCTACCATCAAGTGGACCATTAGCCTGTCTGTCGACCTTAACATAAAAAAATAAAAAATATATATCCCTATTAATTAAGTGTTTTTTTACGTAAAGATCGACAGACTGGCTAAAGGTCCATTTGATTGAGGCTATATTGATCCTGTGCCGTTGCTTGTGTTACTTATAGCCGACGATAGCCACCTACCATCATTAGTGGACCGTCAACCTATCTGTCGACCTTAACATTAAAAAAAATTCTCAGTAATATAGGAATACAGGAATATTTACGCAAATCTTTATTCTTAAAACAGAACAAACAGAGGAAGGAAAATTCGCATTAAACGTGCAATTACAAAATAAACATTAGGTATATTCCCAGAATTCGTAACCAAACATCTGCGTGGTTTAAATTTAGTGCGTAATGCATCGTCTAGCGCGAATTAGTTCGGCGATTTTTTTTTTCCGTACCAACAAAATAACAGTTACTTACGTAAGTATTATTTCGAACAGTTCATAGTTATGTGGACTGTGGATCGCGAAACCGACCTTTGATTCGCGAAAAAATAAGCTTATGGAGGCAGATTCTTTTATATAAAAATAGAATCAGTTGCTTTGCTAAAAACGTCTAATAGGCTCGCTAAATAATGGTGCAGCAATCAACTTGAGATTTTATTACGGCTACTGTACCTACAATGTATACGGTTTTATAATCAACTACCTGAGATAATCAGAGCCTTATCTATAAATAAATTCAAAATAAAACTCCTTTCGAAAAACTAAAACTATTATAAAATCTCTGATTATTTAATCGACAATGAAGCCTGGATTTAATCGATTTTGAGCTCATTACTATGTTTACTATTGTATACACTTTGATTTTGTTTGTAATTAATTGAAATTATTGTAATTGTAATTATTTTACTATCTTAAAGATGACTAAAAGAAGGGTATCCTTAAATTTTTTTTGTAATAATATGCATTCTGCCGATTTGCGATGACAAAAATATATGCGCATTAATTTAACGGACGGTGTGTACTCTTTGCGAACTCTGTGGCCTTGACTTTATTTGAATATAGAACGTACCTCGTCGCGATGTGCTAACGGAAATTAAAAAAAAACTTTAATCAATACATATTTGTAATTTTTTGTAAACATATACGATTTGTAAACATATTGTACCTTTCTTTTTGGATCACTTAGCAACAGCATAAGGTTCAATTTGACATAAAATATTTTTAAAAGCCATAAATGATCCTCCCATTCCAGAATTGTCCCGGATAAGCAAAACAGCAAAGAACAGTTTACGAAGCGAAATAATAACTCTTGAATATGCCCGCTCACATGCATACTTATGTAGTGTAAATGTGGATAAGATATCTATATTATTTTTTCGATATATAACCGTCATATAAAGGCTCAGTTCCTGCACAGTCAAATTTTGAATAGATATTATAAAGAATAACCTCAGATTAACATCGATGCTTAGACTTGATTACTAGACTTCACATCTTGTTCTCATATTTTTTTTTAATTTTAAGGTTGGCAGACAGGCCGATGGTCCACTTGATGGTAGGTGGCTACCGTCGCCTATAACACAGGCAACGCCATAGGTACTGCAAGTGCGCTGCCGACTACAGTATGGTTAAGGATAAGGGATTGGGAACGGATTGGGAGAAATGGGCTCTGGCATCTCTTACTCACTCTCCGAAACAGAACAGCATATGTGCTGTCATTTCACGCGGTGGTCTTATGTAAGGGGGTGATTACTGTCGCCAGACGGGTTGCCCAAATGACTGCGAAATGCAGCACGCTGCATTCAAATCACCACAATGCATTCAAATCCAGACTTCAATCCAGATCCAGACTTTCAAATCCAGACCAGAGGCAACTTTGAAAAGTCATTTCCAAAGTTGACATTGCCAGGAATCGAACCCGGGAACAGCGCGTTAAGGCAAGCACCCTTACCACTCATCCAACGGAGTCGTCAAATAATTATAACAACGAATACATTATTTGAAGTCATACAATAATTGGTTGTATAGCGATTATATTGTACGGGTTTGTCTGTATGAACTTCCTCAAATATGTAATCGAAAGATAAGTATCTACTCGAAGTGGAAAAATCAAAATCTAGTAAAAATAAATTAAAATAATAATAAATAAAAATATACCATATAATAGAATTTTTAATTTTTAGAAAAGAAGGTTAAAAGAAAAGTTATTAGTTTTTGAATTTCATAATACAAACAAAATGGACGTGGCCTTATCCATGTTATGTCATGGAAAACAAAAGTATGATGCAAGGCGGTCATCTGAGCTGTAACAAGACGAACGTAAAGGGCCGCCCAGACTCGCGATACATTGCCAGCAATTTCCATAGAGTTAAAAACCTATAGAGTTAGTAAATATTCTCGGAAAACATGAATGTTAACATTTTTTGTTCTATACAATGCCAGAGCCCATTTCCCTATCTTTTCCTAGGGCCTTAGTCAATGTAACATTTTAAAAACGCTAACGAAGTTCGAAAGAATAAAATGTATGGGATGTATCACGTGATTTAGCGACGACATATGTCAATCCTATACATTTTATTGTTTTCGAACTTCGTTGTAGTTTCATTATAGTTTTAAATTGTTACTTTGACTAGGGCCCAATATCCCTGATCCTTAATCCACTGTAGTCAGCAGCGCATTTTGCAGGACCTTTGGCATCGCTTATAATACCAGCAATGCCATGGGTGCTGCAAGGGCGCTGCTGACTACAGTAGGATTAAGGATAAGGGATTTGAGAAAGGATAGGGAAAATGGGTTCTGGCATCCCTGACACACTCACCGAAACACAAAAGCATACGTGCTGTTATTTCACGGTGGTCTTCTGTAAAGGGGTGGTTACTCTAAAGCGCAATGTGCGAAATGTGTATTTCGTAATGACCGAAAAAATTTTAAGTTTCTTAGAATGCTTTTGTCAGCCGAAAGAATTTTCAAAATGGTTTCTGGTTACTGGTTAAAAATCACCGTGCGTATGTCTTATAGATTTCGTAGTATATGGTTGCTCTTAATCTAGCGCGTATTGTCTTTGCTCGGCGGAGCATTCGTTTGAAATAAGAACAAAACATTTGACACTTGAGCGAACGTTTAGAAACTTGCATAAATTATCAACGAATGTGACAGCTGGATGGCGGGCAAAGTGACGCGGGAAACCGGGAACAGTTTTCAATTATTTTTCCGTCTTCTTTTTTTTTTTAAATATTAGCTCATTGGTTTTTGTAACAATTTAAGACTTAATATGACATTTTTTATCTTGGACCAAACCATTGCCCAGAATTATTATAATTACTTATTATAATATACTAGACTGAATTGCATCATCTTTTTTACATACTATAGTCTTTACAAAGACTCTTCCCACCGTCTGTCCGTCTAAGTGTATGCTTAGATCTTTTAAACTGCGCAACGGATTTTAATGCAGTTTTCACTAATGGAAAGAGCGTTAAACGAGGTCACCAGCTAGTATATTATAATTAATATTTTATAATTTTTGTTCAAAATAACCACCATTTCACCCTTCACGGTGTGACGTCACTGACTAATATGGTACTGACGTCACAGACTAGCAGGCAGCAGTGACATCACTGCGAAAATATACATTTAATATGTTTAATTCCGGGCGTATTATACTTAATTTTCGCGAGTTCAATAAGTGCTGCGAAGGTCTCGCAGCGCTTTCTGTCCTATGTTATTGAAGACAAGTAAGTTGAGACAAACAAACAACAAACAAACACCTATCACTGACTTCACTCGCTCGTCCAATGTGCCCTTAAGCATTTAACGCTACAGAACGTGTGATAAAAAAATAAAAAAGTGAACAACAGGCAAGCAATTAAAAGAATACAAGCGGCTCTATTAATGAAATCGATTCCATTAGCTCAATACGTGTCAATTTATTCCGATCACTAAATGAATCGAGTTATAAATCGAATATCTAAGATGGACTACCTTACAATTTCAAATCTCTAACTCGCTACTCCCACACTTAATTCTTTAATCGAAATAATAGAAAGGCTGGAAATGCCGAGCGAAAGTAATGACTATGCAATAATTTTAGTATTGCAATACCTAATATACAGGTTGATTATTTTTCTCAACAATTTCATGTCTAAATATGAAATGTTTGTGTGAACGTTTCAAAAGCTAAACACGCTTACGCAATATGTTTTTAATAATTAATATTTGTGTTACATTATTGTAATTTTCGTAGGAATCGCATGTATCAATATTATAAAGAGGGAAGATTTGTATGTTTGTAATAAATAAACTCAAAAACTACTGGACCCTTTAGGCCGTTTTAATATATAGGCTATATTTTATAAAAAAAAAAAAAATTACGTGGGCGAAGTCGCGTGCAATAGGTAGTAATAAATATTGATATATTTTTATCGGTGAAAATGTCATAAAAAACTTAAGTATAATGTGATTGTACTTTTTCTGTCGAATACAAAATCTGGTGAAACGAAAATCTTACGAAACAAAAATCTGTCAAAATGGTAATAACTTACATTACATTCTGTTCACCTCTCCAGAAGGAACGAAACAGCACTGTTGGTGCCTAAAAACTCGCAGAAAAATTGATTCTTGATGCGAGCGTGATTCGAAATTCGAACACGCGATTTAACTCACAGGAATCAAATTTTGATTTTATTATTGTGTCCAGCCATAGCCTACTAGAGACGGCCGGCCATAGCCGACTAGTTGGGCCAATAACTATTTCATTACTATCAGGTTTCAGACAGGCTATATCCACTTGATGGGAGATGGTTACCGTTGACTGAGAACACAAGCAACATCATGGGGGATGCAATTAGTGCGCCATCAACCCTGTAGAATTTTTTAATTTTTTCAGGGCTCGCTTAAAGAAGACCATAATTATTGTAACTAGCTAGGGAATACTTCAAAAGGGTAATGTCAAAGTTATCGCGTTCGCGACAAATACTATATAAGGTATATCAGTGGTTCGTGAGATATAATTTCTAAACTTTCGGAATGTTCGCAGTGACACCTTAACCAAGTAACGCTGATGAACTTCTTTTATTATTGTTTTTATTCTTTTATATTATCAGTAAAACTAATAAAATAGTTTTATTATTAGTTATCACACAGTTTACTACTATAACTTGTAGTTAGGGGCTTATAAGCGATACACCGATTTTTCAGAACAGCCTGTACACACGAATTACAAAAGATTGATTAAAAATGAGAATGTAGGTACCGTTAATTGTTGACCCACAGTTAAGAAGGCTGTTTAATTGAAATCATTCGCCGCATCAATTTAGAAAAAAAAGCGAGATGCCGCATAACAGGAAACGTCATTTTGGATGGCTATGTTCTTAATTTGAATCGATTGACAGTGACAGCATCGACAAACGCGCGTGCGGGCCGATCTCTTGTGAAATGTTTATGAATGATTATTTGGTTTCAAATAATACCTACACAGAAAAATAAAATTGCTGTATGTAGTATTTTCTTATTAAGTATTTATTGTTTAATTTATGTATTTCAGTGTGGCTACGAGTATTGGCAGAATCAAAAGCCAACTTGTTATGAAATATCACTTGAATATCACCGTGATCACCCATTACTTATATAGTCTTTGTGATCACAATGATATTTTAAAGATATTTTATATCGCCACCATACACCTACGATCATAACTGCAGAACAAAGTGTACCTACCCATTACTAGTAACTAATTTTCACTACACATTCTCCGACATTTGAAACAAGGTTAACTAATTGGTTTACTGACTAACCTAATGCGCGGATGCCCTATATTTTATATTATACCTAACACACTTCTCACGTATTGCTAACAAAATGTAAGAGAAATATACATCGAATGAGACTGGGTCATAATCCTTCCTAATATGTATTTATCTTTACATCTTTTACATAGTATAATTTGAAGTCACTTTCCGCGTCGGCTAAATATTTTTCACGGATTTTTTATATGTATATTATAATAAAATTTATTTAAATTTTTTTCTGGGCGATGCCGTGAGAGTGAGTTCATTTGTTTGTTACGATTTCACGCCTTAACTATTTCGCCGATCATTGTGAAAATTGACAACATTGTCAGGGATACAGGAAAGCACATAGAGTACGTTTCATCCAGATCATCTAAAATCATTTCACAATTGTAAATAATCAACGCGTGATTTTTCAACGCTTAAGAAAAGTAGAGAGCAAAAGGTAATACGAAAATATTATACTTAAATACTCATATTAGAAATAAATTCAAGGTCACTTAAAAGCAAACGGCGAGAAACAACCATAAACTTATTAGCTGATCTGCGCCATAGATATAGTCGCGTGTTCAAATCAATTAGAAACAATTTATTGTGATTGTGCCGAGACCAAATTTGCGTTCGCACGTGTTGTGCACCATATAATCACGTGATAGCACTAACTATAGCCCGAGGATATGATAGATATTTGCCGCACAGATCTCGGAGTCAAGGATAAAAAAAACAGACGCTTAGAATAGCCGAGAGAATTATACGAGGAAAAAGTTAGGGAATACTAATTTAGGTCTTTAAATGTTTTATAACTATTTTCCAAAAGTCTAGACCCAAAACCGCCCCGCTAAATTCTAGATTTGAACTCTGTAGAACTAGACAACAAGATTAGTGGCGAACTCCATTTGCGGCCGCCATGTTGGATTAAACGTCAAACTTACAAAATGGATTCCCGTGCTCCCGTAGGGATTCAAATATTGTCTATGACTCTGTTTCTTCACTCGCACATTAACAATAATTCATTGAAACATTTAAATTCAGTTATAATATTGTGAGCTTTAATATTACATTAACATTTACATATTGATTAATTGACCTGCCGAATATTGTTCTCGGGATCCCTGAGACAGAGCGTTAAGGCAACCACTCATCCAATAGGCTCGTCAACTTGTGCTGTCTTGGTAGAAATCTGATATCATGTCCATAATATGTATGGGATTGTTAGTTCTTTTTACGAGCCATATTTGGCACCGCTATGACTTAAATTCTTCAGAATCATATACCAATACAATGTGAACAAATAAATATAAAAATATTAGTGATTCTAAATATTTTTGACATTAAACACTAGTTTATATTTTTATTGGAATGGTCCCCTTTGGAGTCAGACATTTAAAACAAAAACATATTAACATATGTACTCATAGATTATTATGTGATATTATTTATGATGTACACTTAGATATAATATTATGGCATATTTTTGATTTCTTCCATGTCCCTTGAATTCAAAGACTTTGGCATTCGTGAATAAAATAAATGGTTTTATATCCATCCAAAAAAACTTTTTGTTTTACAACTGCCGAACCTGATACACACAGAAAATAAATTTAATACACAAATGTTAATAAAATCATCTATAAAATTGTTTTACATAAATCATCTACAATTTATAATTGTTTAAAAAAAATTCATAATCATCTTAATTATAAAAGTCTTAATTATAAAATATCTATCATGTATTCCTTAGAAATTTACATATTATATTCAATTGTAAATTTTATATTTTTTTATATGACTGTTGGAAAAGTCTAAAGCGTAAGTCTTTATTTTTGTAAACACACATTGCTATCTTTTCCTACTAGTATAGAATAATATGGTTATAATAATTATATAGGTCTGAGTCAAAGTAGAAAGCTCTTTATATTGTAAATTTTTTGCAATGAATCATAAGTATAAAAAAAACTTACTTTAGCAATACCGTTCGTTGAAGGAGGCTAAAAAGGTTTCGAAAGGCGATTCGTTCATTCCCTAACGGTAAATCAATGTAGTGATTTACATTTTTTGTAATTCAAAAATAAAAACAAAAAGGTCCTTAGTTCAAGTAACATTGGAATTTTGTGTCGTGGTGAACTGTCTTCTTAAATGATGTAACGTAGGAATTGGATTGAATTGAATCATTGAATCAGCATATCAATCGTCAATATCAATTCAATAATCAGTATAAAAATTGTAAATAATATGTAAATAATTGTTTAAATTAAACTATTTTCTTAGTTAAAATAAGGAAAATTTCTTCGAACAGTTCTTCTACAATCTTCATATTTTATATGTGGCCTATTTTACGAGTATATGTATGCATACATATCTATGATTATAGTGATATGTATTTAATCTATGACATGAACATATTAGTATTATACATAGCGTACTTTTAACACTTTATGTTGTAAATCTGTTTACAAAATAATAATATTTTATAGGCGGACGAATAAATTAATTTATGACGATTTCATAAAATATTTTTATTTGCATTAATATACAGCATAAAAATCAAGTCAATTGTTTTATAAAACGATGTTTTTTCAAAATTTAGAAAGTATATAATTTCATAATCACAATGCCTTAAAAGATATAATATTTTGAAGAAAATAGAGAAAACGACAGATACAGAAAATAGGGAAAAGGTTATTCAAGTATCACATATCACAGAATCTTACTACTGACAATTGTGATAATAAAAAGAAGTGTCATATGTTTCTTAGAAATATATTTCAATAATATAAAAATAAAACTGGAAACCTATTGGAAGATTATAATTGTAAAATCTTTTCTAAAATAAATGAGATCTTTTCTAAAAGGTAATAAATAAAAAAAAAATAACTAAACGTAATTTGATAATATTAATTCGTAATAAATGAAATCGATGTTGGCTTTGTCTTCTTTGATTTCAAACATAAATCGTCAGAACTGCTCACGGAACCGTTTTAGTACAAAATAGAAGTTCAAAGCTCTCATTCACTTTTTGCTGTGATTTTTTCCCTCGTGTCTTGCGCGTAGCATTCAGACGTTGTCTGTAGTAAATAAAAGACTAATAAATAATATATCGACCACAGTTGTCCACTTGTATCTCTTTTATTATTTTTCGACCAGGTGTCACAGAACAATAAATTACAGGTAAAAGTAATGATTTATTTATTTATTTATTTATTTATTTATTTATTTACAGGAACATATATATTTAGTTTATTGGCTATGAAGACACACACTAGGCATGCAAGCCTGTATCGTGTGCTTCATTATATTAATTAAAATAATTAAAAATTCAAATAACAATTTAAAAATTATTAAATAGAAATCAAATTAATAATAAGTAGATATATATAAAAGTAAGTAAAGGACACAATAAATTTTGATTATAAATTGAGGCTATATAATATGTAGATATTACGTATTTAAATCGATTTAAATAGTTTTTCTACATAGTCGTATTTAAGACTGAACAACCATTTTTTAATCTTAACCTTAACTTTACGTATGATATATTGCTTAATTTCACAATGTTTAGTAATTTTGTTGTAAATGCTTAATTGTACATACGGATTAAAACGTTTCGCAATTTGTGTTCGCACTAGTGGCAGAGGAACTGTAAAAACACGCTTTTTTACCAGGTCTGAGTATTCACGAGAATTGATAACTTGTTTATGAGCAAATAAAGTCATTTTCAGTAAAAAAAGTTTTCTAACGCTAAGTACATTGCTGTCTTTATATAATTCTGTAGTGGGATATCTAAAGTTTTTCTTCAGCATTGCTTTAAGGACTGATCTCTGAGCTCTTTCGATTTCTATCATGATTGTTTTAGAGGATCCTCCCAACAGGAATTACAATACATTAAGATCGATTGACAGAGGGCAAAATATACGTTTTTTAGAATGCTAGTTGAGGCTATATTACTGAGTTTGCGCATTATGTGAACTATGGTACGGACTTTCTTAGACAAATATGATATGTGTGGTTTAAAAGTTAAACATTGATCAATTTGTATGCCGAGGTATTTGGTGACTTGTACTTTGTCTATACTATCGCAGTTGCATGAATCTGCGTTAGACGTACATTGATCATGTAATTTTATTTGTTGAGATGAAGGTGGACTTGATGCTTGTGTTTTATGAAAACATATATAATTAGTCTTTTTTATATTTAAAGTTAATAAATTCCAATTTAGCCATTCAGTAATTTGTGTTAGGCCTCTTTCTGCGAGTGAAAAAACACCTTCCCATGATTGGTCATTAAAAAGTAAAACTGTATCATCTGCATAACATATTACATCAGTGTTTTTCAGATTGATTGTATGTATGTCATTTATATATAATATGAACAAGGTAGGACCTAAAATACTACCTTGAGGAACACCGAAGGATGTTTTTTGTATATTACTAGTGAATTGACCTATTTTTAAATATTGTTTTCTGTTTTGTAGGTAGGTTGAAAACCAATTTAAAGCTGATCCCCTGATGCCGAATTTTTCTAGTTTTGTTAATAGAACCTGGGTAGACACAGTGTCAAAGGCTTTTGCCAAATCTAGAAATATTCCTATGCAGTTTTGGTTTTTATCTAAATGGGAAGCAATAAGTGAAGTTAAAAGAGAGACAGCATCTTCGGTAGACTTTTTTGTTCTGAAACCAAATTGACGGGGAGAAAGTAAGTTTTTATCTTCAAGGTAGGATATAAGTCTTTTATTAACTAACTTTTCAAGCAGTTTAGAGAAAACTCCAAGTAAAGAAATTGGACGGTAATTATTTGGTGTTTTTTTGCATCCACTTTTATGTATGGGATGGACTACTGCTATTTTCCACATTTCTGGAAAGACACCAGTAATAAAACTAATTATGGTTCTATGGTTATTTAACACAATACATATCGGCATTGATTGTAATATTTTGTGATCATAATCGTACATTCATATTATTATATTATGATATATGGAATTATTAACTTTTTTTGGATATTAATAGTCATCTAATGCGATGGTAGGTGGCTACCGTCGCCTATAAAACAAGCAATGCCACAGGTGCTGTAAGTTCGCTGCTGACTATAGTAAGGATTAAGGATAAGGGATTATAAATATGAAAGTAACTCTGTCTATCTCTTACCTTTTTACGCTTTAACTCAACCGACATCATGAAATTAGCATAGACGTTGTCAGGGATACAAGAAAGGACATAGAGTACCTTTCATACAGAAAAAGTACTGTTCCCAATGGATCATCTAAAATAAAATAAAAAACTAACGCTTTGCCAAAGTGTTATAGCAACAAGAGGTCAAACGTTATATTGCTTTTATATTTTTTATTTTTCAACGCGGACGAAGTCGCGGGCACCAGTTATACTATACTAATATTATAAAGAGAGAAGATTTGTATGTTTGTAATGAATAAACTCAAGAACTACTGGACTGATTTTAAAAATTCTTTCACCTATAGAAAGCTACGTTATCTTATCAGCGAGTAACATAGACTATATTTCATTAAGTTACACGGGCGAAGTCGCGTGCAACAGCTAGTAATTTATAAATAAATATACGCGGTCGAATTCGAGAGCAAAAACTATAACAATAAATGTAGGGCTTTAAGGTAGTCAAAGCTCCCTTCATTATTCCATGTCTAACCTTTATTGCATTGTTAAAAAAAAATCGGTCATGTAACATAACTCAATACACAATAACTTCATGTCTCTTATTCATTAAAACCTCAAGATTTATTACAGAAATCATTTAACGTATGCAACAAACTTATCTTTTCTACCATAACTCACTTTATTATGTAACTAATTAGATCTGTTATTTCAAAACAAGAACGCAAACCTTAATTTAGTATTGGGAATAGATTTTTGTTAAATCTTTTGTAGTTTATAAAGTTAAAATTGTTTTAAAATATGTTTTATTCGTACCCTCATAAAGACTATAAATACAAAACTCAAACGCGTTAGAATATCTGTTGATTAGCCGAAGGTCTCGGTGTATCATTAATTTATTTTATTTCAAAATTCAAACGCCGCCTGTTTGAGTGATAGCTTTCTTTATGACACAATGCATTGGCTTTTATAATGACTAATGAGTTTCGAAGATAAAACGAATAAAATACATTACTAAGAATGGATAGAGTAGATCCACAAATCACTCCTTTCGGTGGCCTATATATATCATAATATCAGCCGTATCAAGTAGTGGCAGACATGTATGTAGCGAGATATTGTATGTTTCCCAATTAAAAATAAAATAAAATTGTAAATAAATAAAATTAAATAGGCAATTTAAAAATTCAAATTTTAAAAATCGATATTTTTGGACCTAAAGAAAGAAGACGCCGACGAAATTGAGTGCAAAAGCTAGTTTTTTATAATCTTTGCACAGTGAATATAATTTTATGACCGTACACCTATATGTTACTTATACGTTTAATATACGTATATATAGGAGATTGTGTTCGTATAACAATTACTCGGTCAGTTAATTGTCGAGTTATTCTCGTCTGAATAAACTAAATGTTAAATGGCTCATTGCAAATTTGGGGTACGTTTTATGCCCAAATGTACCAAATGGGACATTTCTTGTCGGACATAAAGGGAAACATTTCTAAAATTAGAACATAAAATTTTTAAATTGACCCCTAAAATTCGGTTTAGTAGATGTTTCGCACAATTTTGTTTCGTACGAATTGTGCGAAGAAGTGACTAAAATTAAATATATTTTTAGTTGCTATTTAGCACACATTTTTATTTAGAAGAAAAAAAATGTAAGTCGAGCGAAACCGATGGTTTCAATACGTTTGTCTAGTAGACACAAACAATAGGAGGTACCAGGCGAGCATAGAGCACTAGGAAGTGTTTTGAAATGTACGTCGTCGGTGGGTACCCGCAATCCGACTAGTTTAGAAGCTCGGCTGCGGTCGAATGTCCTGCAACTAATAAAGATTACAAACGGTTTCTGTTATGTTTGTGAGTCTAGAATCTACATAAGTTTTAGCTACTTAGACGACCTCGTGTTTTGTTTTAAAGATTTAGAAATAAAGATCGCGTTTGATATTAATATCTATTTATATCAATGTTTTAGTCACTATAAGCCACAAGCTAATAGCAATATTAATAAATTTATATTAATACTAGCTTATTCTTATGTGTTTAAACATTTATTTAATCTTGTGTAACTATTGTAAAATTATTTTTGTCATCTTTAAAATAATAAATTAATATTCTTTCATTAATTTTTTATTGTTCACTAGCTGGTGCCCGCGACCTCGTACGTGTTGAAAATGTTGAAAAATGAAAAATAAAGCACCTGAAAAATAATTCTAACATCTTTATCGTTGTGACGGCGACAGTGTTTGTTTTAATATTTTTAGACGAGCCCTAATATTTTTTTAGGATAATCCAGTTAATAAACTATTTGTGTGCCAAATTTCATCCAAATCTGTTCAGCTGTTTTTGCGTGGGAGAGTAACAAACACGTGGGTTTAGACCAAACGAACAACAAACAAACAAAGAATTCGAGCTAGAACAAAAGCGTTGTTTGGTGTAAACGATAATTCGTTTTCAAATTTACACCAAAAGATTATCAACGAGCAAGAAAGAGAACTAGAATTCTAGCACATGCTCTAGAGATGTTTAGATCCCAAATTGGCGAATGACATAGAATTGTAAGTGCAATCAGCACCACTACCTGATTAAGTGTCAATTCAATCGATTTTTGTCTTTCACAGCGGTAAGACGCCAGAAGAGAGTCCATCTTTTTTTTAATTAAATCAACACCATATTCTAGTAGGTTTGCTATTTCCTGTCAAGCATTCAAAAGTAGGCTCCCACAGACGCCTGGCATTACGGTAGGCTTCTATCATTAGTAAACATTTTTCTTGTGATAAATCCATAATGACGACAAAATTTTATTAGGTCAATTCGTTAGAATAAAAGAACGCTTTGAAGAGACCGCTCCGAGGAGCGAGCACGTCCGAACACGAAAGAACGCTCTAAGCAACTGTTCGCACGCTCGTGCGCCGTTTATATCAAGCGAGCCAGCATTCTTAGAACAATATTGTTAGGCCCGGAACTTTTCAGTTACATCCATCCTCACGAACTTTCGCATTTTAGTAGTAGGTAAATTGTTTTAGTTTTAATAATTTAACAAAAAAAAAAAAAAAAACCGGGCGCATTTCATATTAATACTTATTTATTTTTATATTTTATATATATATTTTTTGTCTTGATGTTTAGTTTCTGTTCTCTCCTCTGTGGATACACTTGTGGAATATTTGTTAATTTTTTTTGTCTTTTTTACTATATTTTTGTTTTTATTTCTGTTTGTGTACCAAAAATTAATAAAATTAAATAAAACCAAAGAAGGCTCATGGCTCTTTGCAATCCACTGACGTCCCTTGAAGATAATAGAAAATTACATAGAAGCAGTTATTAAAATGTCTCCTTAATGAAATTATTTAAAAATTGGAAGGGGTCCACCATCCCCTATCTGTCGGCGAAGCGCTTCCCTGCCGATGTTCAATGGCCAATCACGGTTCATTTAACCAATTCGCTTTGCTCTTGCTGTTATTTCAAACATTGACATCTATATTTGTGGGTACTGCTACTGTCGCACATAAAAGTCAAACTACATTTGGGTTTGATTTGCCATTGGAGTTGTTGAATGAAGCTATAATTTATGAAGGTTTTTTCAGGCGTCTGAAGACCATCAGCCCATTTCCTAGTTAACGGAGGAATTTACCATTACCAATGAAATATTACCAAATGTTAACGGGATGTTAAAAACATTTATTTATGTTAACTGGATTAAGTAGTGGATTAGTAGGATTAAGATTAGGTAACATTTGGGAGCTTGACCCATTTTTTGTTTTTGTTTAAAAGCTGACGTGATCGTGATTGTTCTTAGCTATAATTTATGAAGATCTGTTCGGGTGTCTGAAGACCATCAGCCCATTTCCTAGTTAACGGAGGGATTTCACTATTTTCCACGTGTTCGATTGATGTGAAATGTGGTATACTGTTAGTTGGTAGTATTTCCATGACATGGTAACCTTGACCTGGTGCTGCAGCGTCAAGTAGTCTGCGGAATAACCGACTCCTCAGCAACTTACAGCAGATACTCGTATAGCGCGTTTGGCTCAAAAGAAAGTCGAGAGTTAGTTTATATTTTATTATAGTTTGTTTTCTTTATTTGTAACACTTTCATAGACGATTGTACTTGCATATGTACCTACTAAAGGGCCATTCCTTCTCCCCAGTGGCACGCCGATAATGTGGCATCAACGCGTATCGATACTCACTTGTAACATGATCCGATTAATTTGTACTTTGTACGTTTATTCGTTGTATATTATAATCATATCACTTTAAAACTATGAGGCACATCTCGAACAGAACTTAAGCAAATTCATGCTCATTTTATTAAGGTGTTTGACATTTTATGTGAATACTAGTTTGTGCCCGCGACTCCGTCCGCGCCCCTTTTTCTTACGTATTAAAACATTTATTCAATCTTTATTGCTCATATATTTTTGTGAGGCGTTGAAATTTTTATTTTTATTTTTAGATGATCAAAAGAAAAGTTTTTTTTTTATTTGCTTTACTTTATCCCAGACAACTTATACGCAAAAGTTCACGATGATCGGTTTAATAGTTACAACGGGAAAAAGTAAACTAACAAACAAACTCACTTTCGCATTTATAATATTACTAGCTTTTACACGCGACTTCGCTCGCATAACTTTAGCCTATGTTACTCATTGATAACGTAGCTTTCTATAGGTGAAAGAATTTTTAAATATGATCCAGTAGTTTTTGAGTTTATTCATTACAAACATACAAATCTTTCCTCTTTATAATATTAGTATAGATTATAGATTTAGAACCAAGGACCAATAATGTTTATAGACGATAGACTACAATAGCCACCTACTAAGTATTATGTAAGTTGTCAGCATGTCCATCATGCTTTGTAATAAAAATGTCTAATCTGGTCATAATATTGCATCTTACTCCCTTAGGAAATACATTGCACCTTGCTGGTATTATCTCTAATAGTTTTTCCTAAGGGACATACGTAGTAGTTATCTATTAGATGTTTCCCTGAGGGGTGAAATACACGAGGGTGCGAAGGGATGTTTTAGTGTAACAAAATATTAAATGTAATTAAAAATTATAAGTCATTACTGATAAAGTAATCATCATCATCATCATCATCATCATCATCATCATCATCATCATCATCATCATCATCATCTTCATCATCACCATCACCATCACCACCACCATCACCTACAGCCTGTCTGTAGGTCCTAACAAGGTACCTAACATTAACAAAATCCAAACCTTAGGTACTTAATCACTTTAACATAAATAAAAATTGAATTCGTAACAAGACGATATTATATTGTAATTACAAGTTAAAAGCTTCTTACACGATACAGGCGTGTCTTATTCAAACGAATTCGATTTATTGATGAATTTTTTGAAAAAAGTTGTACCTCTACAAGTAATCTCACAAATCTCTTTTGTATTTAATTCCCGTTTTTAAATTATTGTTTCGTTCTTAAACTTGATTGTTTGCATGAAGATAACTTAACGTTAGTTAAGTCATAAGTTTTTCAGAAGTAGACTATTCCACTTTTACTGTTGTTACAAAATACTAAAAGAAAACAAATATGTGTAGTTTTTTTTATATATTAATGTAGCAAGATTTAATATCCATTAATAACTTCGATTAAGAAATTTATAAGAGATTATTTTTTAATTATCTCTATAGGTATATAAATATTTAGCGTCATATTGTTTGTCCGCAATGAACTCCTAAACTATAAAATGTTACACACTGTGTGCAATTTGATGCAACTTGAGAGATAGAATATTTTTTATAAAGTTACGCAGACGAATTTAGGTGCAAGAGCTAGTAATATATAAAATTTTATGCATTTTTTATCAAGAAACACCAACGAAAATTAAATAATAATTCAAATAAATAAAAATAAATCGCTAAGCGCAAAAATCGTGAACAGCTGCATACCAATTCGGATATATTTTTTCAAATTTAGTTAATTCAATCTAAACCAATTTAAATTTTAAAATAATTCGTTTTGTTACAGTAACGGTCTGAAACTGCGTCAACTCACCGACGGCCGCCATCTTGTTCAACTCATCTACAATCAAAATGGAGTAATTCAAGATTGCGAATACATTACGCAAAAATCATCAACAAGAAACTTCTTGAAAACGTTAAGAAAGGAATTGAAATTAGCACTAGACGAAGAAGCTTATAAAATAATGCAAAAAGATACAAATAGTGTAGAATTGGAGAAGTTTTACCGCCATTATGGTAATGTGACGTTTAGAATAATAAAAGATGGCGACCGACTGCCAACTAGTATAGCCGGATGGTTGGATTATGACAAATTAAAATTGGAATGCTTGCAAAGGCACGAAGAACTGAAATACATGATGGAAAATCAAAATAAAATAGGGGAACAACATTTTTCAAGGTAATTATTGTTTTTTTTTAAATTATGTATAAAATCTTTTATTATATAATAAGGTTAAGAACTCATTATATTTGTACTCGCTTTTTTTTATTTAACACTCTACGCAAGTAGCTCTGTGCACATGGGTACATATCCATGGAGTGACAAAAGTATGGGCGATTGAAGCATTGCGCTTTATCTAGTTCTAATAATTTTTTTCGACGCCATTTCAACTGTTGCCAAAGTTTAAAACTCATCATTGTCTTATGAATTTTAAAATGCTGAAAATCAAATGAGTTCTTAGGCCTTGTGTAGAAAGAGCAATATGTTTACAGAATTTCCAACAAGACATGTTTTATTATAACTTAACTTATGACTAAATTCGTTTTTGCCCTTTCTGAACACATCCTTAGGGACAACACACAAAACTGCGATGCGAAATCGCATCGAAGAAATATACAAGCTCGTGAAAGAGAGACGTTGCCGTTGCGTTGCCGCACGAATTCACGACGTAGCAATTCGCGTCGCAGGCGTTACGAATTCGCATCGCGCCAATTCGCTGTTTTGTGTGTTAGCCCTTAGTTCTTTCTGCGCAGTTCTGCGCATCCTTTGCAACAGAATTTTTGCATGGAATATTTCCTGTTGCGTTCCGTTTTACGTTGTTCAAGATTTTCACCCCCTCAATAGTGATAATGTGTTTAAAATGAACTGAATTAAAAATTATTAATTTATTTTTATGAATTTTTATTTGCGTATTCACATTTTTAAATACATCAAAAGTGAATTTTTGAAAGAATTCACCGTAAAACGGAGCACATTTGCAATAAAAAACTTCAACTTGTCAACTTGTCTTTTGACAGCATTTTGTTTGCCATCAACGCAATGACCTCTTCCGCACGTATCGTCACATATTCTCCATTTGTATAATAAGTATACATAAGTATTATTTATATAAGTAAATAAACATTTGCGGCCTATATTTAATTAAATATAATGTAATATATGAATAAATGCATATGTGGGGGTTAATAATTGTTTTATAATAGGTATAACATAGGTATGTATTTAATTCATAACCATCTGCGAGCAATCATCATCATCATTATATCCTTGGTATATGAATATCTATCTGACAAACAACTACTCTACACCATCACTATATCATCATAGTCCATTTTCTATCACAGTAAAATCTATAGTTATCTGTAAAAAAAAACAATAGTTATCCTTCGAGATGCAAGTCTTCTTAAATTGCTTTGTTGAGCTAAATCGTGCTTAAAATGCGTGTAACCATGCTAGTAGAAATCAACTAATACAGTAGTCATAATTTCTACATTTGAATTTAAATTTAACGTTCAAAAAGCCTGTATTTGTATGTATTTATCTAGAGGCAATCAACGGATTTTTCAGCGTCACCCTACGGATTTAAAAAAAATCATGCAACACTGCCCCCGCGCCTCTCAAATGTTTTTCGCATTTGGACTTTTGGAAATTATTTTCGCTCCTTGCCACCTGGCGCCTGCTCGTAATTTTGTAATGTTACATATTTTTGAAAACGACCAAAACGTCACAATGAAAGAACAAAGACTAATTTGAAAGTCATCTGTTCCCAAATAATTCCAATTTTTCAATGTCGTAATTGTATTTTTTTATTATAATAAGTAAGTAACCAGTACCCACCAGGAACTTCAGTATGCCCTCCTAACTTAGAAAACATAGAGTAGGTATATATGGGAACTTCATTAGAAATTATTTGTCACTTACAATTGAATCGTAAATAACTATTACTTTCAAACAAAGCTATAACTACTAACTAACATTCTGATTCTCTCTCATTTTTTCAAATTGATAAACACGTCACTTTCAGCCAGCATCATCGTAAATTAGTTCATGCATTATCTCATTAAACAAAAAACTGTCTGTCACCAAAAATCGCTCTGTGTAACCATAGACTAACACGGATAACAGGTCGCGCAGATCGATCAGAGAGAATTTCATAGTGCCGGGAACAAAATGGTGCGGCGCTGGCCAATTGGCCGAACGTTACAACGAATTGGGCCACGAGCGGAGAGAAGACCGCTGCTGTAGGTCTCACGACAATTGCCGAAGGAATATCGGCGCCTTCAAAAGAAGATTCGGCTATTTCAACTTTAGACCCTATACGATCTCGCATTGCCGATGCGATAGGAGGTTGGTTTTTGTTTTTTTTTTTTGTTTTTTTTTTTTTTTAATTCTCCGACAAAGCGTGTCACTTTTTTACTGCCGATGCCGGGGGTTTCGGTCGTGACGGTTTTTTTGCACTTTTTAAATTTCGTGTTCACACCTAATTATTGTAGGATTAACCACGGTGATTTTTTTTAAAACAGTTTTAAAATTGGCTGATAACAATTTTAAGATGCCCTTTTCCGCTGGTCTCTTTTGTAAATATTACCTGTACAGATGGATGCTGGCGTGGTATTTTTCTGGTGATGGGTGATTTTGAGTGTGGTTTGGTTTTTACTTTGATTTTCATATATATATTTTTCATATTTCTAGCATTTAGTTTCAAAATTTTATACAATACTATGTTATTTGTTTAAAGAAAATACTTAGCTAAATTTTGAATGAGTTTAGGATGTATTGTATACATATGTATTTACATGCATTCGTTACATAAAAGTTTTTATAAACTTCTTATAACAAAATACTCTATTAAAAAATCTATTTTGTTCAAATTGTCAGGAAGCCAGTGCCTATACACCGGCTACAACATTTTCAAAATTGTCATTTGCTTAATTCCTTAGGCGACGATAGCCATCTACCATCAAGCCCATCATCACTAAGTATATCAGTGTGTAGTGCGAGTTTTACTCGATCAAACGCATCGAACGCGTAAACGTGAATTTGTATGGGAACGAAGCAGCGGCAGCGCCGCCTAGTGGCTAAAAACGTGACCTCCTTGTCGAAGTTGGCTCTACCTAATTGGACTTTTTGATCCTTGAACCACAGAAAACATAACTTAGGCCTCACTCTTAAATTATCATTTTTAAATTTTAAAAGACTAAATGTCTTCTAACATGTGAATGTAATAAAGAAAGTTGGTTCAAGTGTTATATTTAAAACTCTCAAATGAAATTTATTTATGGTCTCGCCTTCGTAATACCGAGTAAACACGGTCGTTAAGGATGTTATT
Source organism: Synanthedon myopaeformis (assembly GCA_944738685.1). Lineage (NCBI taxonomy): Eukaryota > Metazoa > Arthropoda > Insecta > Lepidoptera > Sesiidae > Synanthedon > Synanthedon myopaeformis. The sequence goes on from OX122942.1 coordinate 2,198,500, forward strand.
AGCGTTTTAATTAGGACCCCTTAAAGATTCATATTTATTTGTGATTTTTATTATAGCACTAGCTATGCCTCGCGACTTCCGTTTGGTTCAGCAAGTGACAGTAAAAATACTTTTTTCCATACAAATATAAAACTATTATCTACCGGATATTTGTAGGTTATTGGCGCAGTAAGTAATTTTTGGAATCAGTTTTGTAGATTTTCCATTAAATATTTATTTAAACAAAACATAAAGTGTTTTCTGAATCTCTCTTCAACCATAGGCAAGCCAGACATTAAGTAATCAAGTATTTTTTAAAAATGTAAAAAAAAAAAATCTTCGTAATTAATTAACAAAAAGCGATATCTATCGTTTATGAAATACTTATTCTATGTTATATAGCATTAAACGTTGTCGCAATCCCCGATCTCCAAATTGCAAATTCAAATTCAAAATAATTTATTTGCTGAATATGGTTATATATAAGCTGTTGTAAATTTTAAAAGATAATATCCACATATTCAACCGACAAGCGGTGTGCATAATGTATAGAAAAAGTCATAGCGTAGGTACCTTTCATGTGCTGTTCCTAAGGGATCATCTAAAACCTAAAAGTTAAAGTAAAAAAAAACGACGCCTGACAAAAATGGGCAGAAAAGTGACAAAAATTGCGGTCAAAAGAAAATAAATAATAAATTTTAAAAATACATTCATCTTTCTTTAATATAAGTTCTTATTCAATTCAATTCAATAAATGATTGAATTCAATTCAATTCAATCATTTATTGCAAAACCATAATGTATAGATAGATGTTACAAAATTTATAAAGACCAGTGTTTTATTTATTATACAAAACCTACTTATTTTACATACGTTATACAAAATAAAAAAGTTTGGTAGGAGTTTGGATTGATATTTTTTTAATATCTACTATATGGATTGACATATAGTAGGTATACATCCTGTATAGAGTCAATGTACAGGACAGCAATTTAAACATACAGGTGTTGTAGTAATATGAAACGGATGGGAAAAAGAAATTAATGGGAAAACTTCTAATTAGGTAGAAATGTTTCGATTTTTGAATTAAAAGAAACTGTCAACCTTTTTAAAATATCCACTCACACTATTTACAGCATTAGAATTAAACTATAAATAAATAGATAAAATAATGTTATTGTGAAAATTAACGATGGAAGTGAACTTTTATGATCTCCACTAACAACGGTTTTCATGCGGCTCATTTATGACAACTATGTCTAAAAAAAATCGTTGGTGGTCTAATTTTTTAATGTCGCGTAGGCAAAGGAACGATCTATCACGGAAGAGGTCATTACGTCGTGGCAATAGCCCTGGCGATCAGTGTCTTAAGAAAAAATGGCGCAGTATTCGTGATCTTTTGTGAAAAATACTTTTTTAGGAATACTCGTACTTCAGTCTACTTCAGTTCATAAGATTTTGATATACAAATATACAGCGTGTTTTAAAAATAGCATACCTATTAGATATTTTCTTTCAAATATAAAATTTCGAACCTACAGTACAAAGTACCCACTGTTTACTATTTTAGTTTACAATTATTTGTATGATATAAAAAAAGCATGTTTAAAAAAAATAGCATATTAGGTATAATTTATATACATATAACGTTTCGAATTTACAGCACAAAGTACCCACTGCCGTACCTACTTTGTACTTTATGTGCTCTACAAAATTACTGTAAAAAATTAGTAAACTTAACAAATACATACATATATGTACTTATACGTTTATTCATTGGCAATACTAATTTGTAACTGAGAACAAGGTAGCGATTATTTTTGAACATCCTGTATTCCGAATTTTCTCAAAGACTTGTGTAGCTGACTCTTCAGAGAATCACAATACTGATTGGCCATAAGTAAACTTTAATCCGATCGCCAATAGGATGTATAGTTTAGAGTTTTCTTTGCCTCAATTGAAAAAAAAAAACTGGCAGAACGAAACGCGACGCTATGGACCTACTACGGGTTCCTGGCACGAAATGGTGTGGCAAAGGCTTCTCGGCCACACGGTATTCACAACTCGGCGGTTACACAAGAACGGACAGATGCTGTCGCGTTCACGACTTGAGATGTCCTTTTTGGATTGGAGGCAATGAGAAGAAGTATGGACTTTACAACTGGCGTGTGAACACGCTAATGCATTGCAGATGCGACGAAAGGTTTGTTCTGTAATTTCTTAGGCTGTGTTATCGTTGCATCACTTGTATTGTTTGTCTATGGTTGACGTGTGCTTGTCTTTTGTGTTGTTTGTCTGTGGTTGTCATTTGCTTGTATATTTTTTTAAATAGCAATTTTAGCAATTCGTGAATTATATAATAGTATCTATACTAGAAAAGATATTATTAAAATAAATCCTTTAAATGATTTCTTTAAGTAATTGTAAATATACGTATATTTAATATCGTTAAACAGTTTAAATAAGTACTTTTGATAAATGTAAATCTAAATAAAAAATTTAAGAAGTCCAAAATTTTTTACAATACTTTTCTAATATTAATGTTAAGTAAAATATACCTAAAATATAATAATTTCTTATATCTTCTAATTCATATTAGAATGGCTGTTCACATGACTAAACGTCCTTATTAGAGTACTTCATTAAGTACTTCATTTAATTAAATCATATTTATTTATTACAATTTATTATTCCTTGTGTCTTTAGTGGACGTAGACATCGCCACAGTAGCTTCTCTTCATTACAATTAAAATCGCCTGTTTGTAACCTTTTTTTTTAAATAAACAAACAAAATTGTTTTCTTTGATTGTTATTTTATATCCTTACCTTACCACCGACGCGTTTTATGTTTACTTCTAAGAAATGCGTATAAAACAAAATTAAATGATTAAAAAAAAAGTATTTTAAAATGTCCCTTAATAATTGAAGTACCTACTATATTAATAGAGCCATTTCCAACCGCAACGGATACCTAAATACTCTATGATAAAAATAAAATAAAATAGTTTATAAACGAAATAAAATTTGAAAAAAGAACATCACCTTTCTGTCGTCACAGATAGAGAGCGTTGGATTAGGAAAAGGGAAAACAGTTGAGCACTTATTTTAATTATATAATTTATTCTTTTTAAATTGTTGACCAATATTAATATTTAAAATTTAAATATTAAATTGTATTTAACACTTTATTTATTTATTTGCCCATGATTTCAAATAACTTACGAGTATATTGCTTATCCCTTTTCCATCGCAAATTTAATTCTAGCCACATAATAAGTGTTTTAGAATATTTTAAGTATCTAAAAATATTTTAGACTAAAAAAAAGGCATTAACTTAGCCTAAGAGCTGTTTTTCAAGATGGTCTTTTATAAACAGGGGGTGGTTACTGACACCAAACGGGCTGTCCAAATGTATGACTGTCCTCACCATAAACTAAATTACATTAATTCTTTTAAAATATTAGCATTAATCTCTCCAAAAAAAAAAAACTCTCCAACAACTTAACAATAGGTAAACTGATGCTGCAGTAAATTGCATAACAAAAAATATTTATATAAATCAGGCGACTCCACACCACCCATGTCTAGAGTCACAATTAAAAAAGCCCGATAGTATCTTGCGCACCTCCTAATTGGTGCTCATAAATTTCAGCTCATACCCGCTACAGCGGTGATATCTGTGTGCCCGCGCGTTCGTCGGTTCCATTCCCGCGTCCCACCTACCAAACTTTTATATGTAGTAAATATGTTTTATTAAGACGCAATCACTAATTTAGATTATTTATTTTTTAATTTTAATTTAATAATTAATACGTCGATAGTCTCGAATGGTGAATGTAAATTCGATTTATAGCCGCAAAGAAAAGTAGTTACGAAAAAGGAACATTATTTTCATTTAATATTTAATTTAAAATTTCACTAAAAAATTAATGTAAATTAATTTTATTTTTTCAATTAATATAAAAAGGCAATGATTGGCAAAGAATTTTTCTAGAAAAAACATATCTTACATAATATACTTACTACTTTCCGATGAGTACATTAAATCAACTTTCATGTGACGCGATTTTATTTAAAACTAGCATATGCCCGCGACTTCGTCCGCGTCCGATCGCTACCAAACTTCATAGGAACACCCGCTGGACTAATATAAAGATTGTATGTGTAACGTAGCGTTACTTATTTTATTTATTTTATTAGTTATATTACCTTATTTGTTTATTTATTTAAGTATTTAAAAACTTATTATTTTTTTTAAATATATAGAATTGCATTTGACGTTCAATATTCAAAATTTTCATTCAGAGAGCGTTTTTTGTTTCTCTGTCGCTTGCAGAGAGCGGTTTAGTTTTTGTGCTGATAATAGCCTGTATTTGCCAGTTCATTTTCTTTTAAAATTTTAATTATTCAGTTTAAAATATTTATGTAAAAAACCCCGGTTTATAAATGGGGTTTTTTGTTATGGTTTCTTGGTTTTGGTTTTTTGTCATTCATGGATTTAATTAGAGATATATAATTATTATATAATGAATCCTGGGTTTTATCCGCATTTTACATTCTGATGAGCCTTCTTCATTTTTCCTTGGTGACACTGATGAGCAGCGTGTTTTATTTTGCCGAGAAGGAAAACTATATTATTACATCCAGCCATTATTCATATCCAGCTAAGTTTTTAACTTTTATCTTTTTAATATTATCAGCACAAAAACTAAACCGCTCTCTGCAAGCGACAGAGAAACAAAAAACGCTCTCTGAATGAAAATTTTGAATATTGAACGTCAAATGCAATTCTATATATTTAAAAAAAATAATAAGTTTTTAAATACTTAAATAAATAAATAAACAAATAAGGTAATATAACTAATAAAATAAAAAAAATAAGTAACGCTACGTTACATATGAAAGTTTCATCAAAATCGGTTCAGCGGTTTTTGAGTTTTGGAACATACATACACACATCGCCTTTTATTATTAAAGACAAATAAATAAAGACATGTTGGTTTTACGCCTAACTGTCATTATTAAGGTAATGGGAGTCTATAAAACTCTTGGCTGTTCTATGGCTGTTCTGTTGCCCCTGAATTCTTTTTTTTTTACAACCAGTGCCAGGCAAAGGTACTAAGATTGTATACAGCCTTGTATCGATTGTCACTCGATTCCATCAGCGATCGGTCGCACAGATACCGCGTTTGTGAATGTGCAACAATAAAATATTTTTTTAATCTTCTCTGATACAAGTTCGGAGTTTGTATATCTACTTTTATTGACTAATAAATAAAAATAAATCTTGAAAACAATGAAACGTTAGGGTTTTAAAATTTAACCATATACGCACATCATTTTCTGTTATGTTGGAAGATGCTTAAAAAGTCTTAGTTTTATGTAAAATTAATTATTAAAGAGAATAATAGATGTACATAGTTTTATTGATATTCGTCTTAGTTACTATACATCAAATTTTATATTATTTTAATGTTTTTAAATAAGAAATATAAAAAGAGTATATTTACAAAAAAGGTTAACTATTCAATTAGTATTTACAACATGTTAATTATAATTGAAGAATATCAACTATTTCTAAAACTATCTAAAAATAACTTAATAATAAAGATATTAAGTTGCTATTTGCTTAGTTGCAATAGTTTGCTATTGTGTTTTGATGAGTTAGCAAATGAGCCTATTCCCTAAGTCCCTAGTCCTTCCCTATAGACCTTATTTATCCCTGTTCCTTTAGGTATACTAAATCTAGGTAGCCAGCGCACTTTCCAACCCACTATGGCGTTCCTTGTGTTAGGTAATAGGTCCACCCTGTCTGTTGAAATTGACATAAAAAATACTACATTATTTTATATTATGAAGAGTAGCAGGCAGATTGACGGTCCAGGTCACAACCAACTCCAGAAAAAAAACATGGATACCCGCGAATGTAGCTCGCTCGCCACAGACTATAGACCTAGTAGCGCAAAATTACTTTAATATTTCTACAGATTAACATTTATTATGGCGAACAAATCTTCCGCGAGCCTCCATTGTTGCTGTCGCCAACAAAAAAGACCTTTCCACGCCGATAAACAGGAAAATAGTTATCTCCAATGAACGACAAAGAAAAAGCGCACCTTCCACCCCCCATTGACGTACATAATTTATGTATTGTCGAACCACGTATTTAACCCCGGCGCTCTTTATTCACGCATTATAAATCCCGCGAAGCGTGGAGATAACGGAACGCGGCGCAAAGACAAGATGGCGGCGCTCGATGACTTTTGTTTGACAGTTATTTTGGGGGAGGAACGAAGGAAAATATTGCATGTTCATTTGTATGAAAGTCCTATAGGTGTTTTGTATTAAAAGACCTCATGGCATCCATGCGCTCCTAGTACTTTTTGTAAATATTATTGGCCCCAAATAGCCGCATAAGTTAAATTTTAATTGAACCCGAAGTTTTCTCAATTTTTTTTTTCAGTGATTCGTGAAAATTGTTATGTCCAATATAACTCCTGGGACGAAAAAATTTGTTAAATTCAGTGTAAGTGTAATCAAATCGCCATCGCGAATAAAAACCGAGAAAACAGTATAAACTCTTCTTAGACAATAAAACAGTACTTTTTTCTGGATGAAAGGTATCCTGTCCTTTCTTGTATCCCTGACAACGTGTATGCAAAAATTTCATGATGATCGTTTGAGTAGTTAAGGCGTGAAAAGGTAGCAGACAGACAGACAGAGTTACTTTCGCATATATACATAATATTAGTATGGATAATTAGCTGAAAATGCTTTTGACAAGTAGTTAGGAAAAAAATAGTATATTTTCCGAATTCCTAACGTTTGAGGATATAAGGAGCAGCGAACTTGAATGCATTAGGCGTGTGTTTCAGAAAACATCATTCACTCGTTTCATATCAGGAAGAGCCCAAACCTGGTGTATTGAAAATGTTTTTAACTTTTTTACGAAAGAACTGACTGAAATGTAATGATATGGTATACTTTTGATATGGTATATCCCTTTCATTTTAATACCCAACTGGATTAAAATCATTCATTTTAATAAGCAAACCTTCTGAAGAAAAAAAAATCTACCAAAAATTTAAGTCATAATAAATTTACAAGGGGCGGACATCCACCCTTGGTACATGTCTAAAAAACTGACTTTCCTGATCTTGAAAGTACCTCGGATGATTACAGAATTCGTTGTTAGTTTCCTATTATCCGGTCTTTTGCAATCGTACCAGGATTATTGATTGCGAAAATCCGATTTCTTCGAATATCCTGCGACATATACATTCATGACATAAATGGAAGTTGCTGTCCGAGTCTGTCAGTTATGATTACTGCCCCTCTATGTTCTCAGATAACTTCTTCTAAACCACCCAATGGATTTTACTAATGGTTTTCACTAATGGGAAGAGCTATGAACGAGGTAGGTTTGTGTATATAATTTTCAGAAAAAAATTTCATCCGTGCGAAGCCGGGGGCGGGTCGCTAATTGATAATAAAAGGCATTCGTGGTTGACATATTGAATGTAGAAAGTTAAACACCGAGCACGATCAAGTGGGCGGTGTGACCAGGCAAACAGGAACGGTTTGACTCGATTCGCATACACCTGTTTAGTCTATGGTTTCCACACCATTACGCGCTCGCTCAGCCGTGCCCGCGATTTTCGAGTTTGGAACGTCTCGCTCGGCGCAAAATGGCGTATAGCTGTCAAGTTGTCGTGTAAACGGCCAGTATCATGCAAAATACGAGCAAGGAGCTCGAATGAACAATGAATTCAATGTCGAATCTTTCAACACTGTTATGACGTAATCCAGTTTTTTTTTTTCACCATCAATAGTTTTTCTCTTATTATTATTTTAGTAGTGGCAGGGTATACTGCGTTTCGCAGACATTTTGGGCGGCCGGTTTAGCTGCAATAACCAACCCCTTACAGGAGAAAATAATGAAATAACAGCATGTGTGCTGTTATGTTTCGGTGAGTGAGTAAGGGATGCCAGAGCCCGTTTGTTTAAAGGGATGCTTAAACTGTACTTTAAAGTTGAACTTTGAAAATTATTTTAGTACAATGCAAAAGAAAGTTACGTAGTATTTTTTTTAATTGCTATTTACATATCTAGTTATTGTTTGTTATTTCAAGTACATACATTTAAGTCAGAAATAAAGCATGATTTAGACTGATAAATTAATTAGCAAAAAAGTTATTAATTCTTAATAGTCAATTTTTGGGGAGAAATAAAAAATATAGAAAAATTTAAATATTTCAAAAACCGTTAGACTTTTGTTTGGACAATAATTTTGGTCATAATGGTTGTAAATGACCTCAGCTATGACTCACTGAAAAGTTTACATCGTTGTGACAAACACGTTTACTATATTTTATATTATGTGAAAAATGCTTTATATCAATTGTCATAGTGTAGTAATGAAATCTTGATATATATTTGTATCAAATCTATATCTCTCTATGTCAACAAACAATCAAAATAAGTAGGACCTAGGATATCAAAATTTCCTTGCCTTACAAAAATTGTTAAAAAAGAGAACAGATTTTCTTCCATGTCTTTTGGTATAAAATAAAAATTCCTGTAAATTGAAAACCGCGTTGGAGAACTTTGTTAAACAAGAGAACAGTTTCGTCAGAGAACAGAAAACTCGAAATGCGGGTACAATGCAATTTTATTTATCGCTGACCGTCCAATACGTACTGCTAACGAGACTGGAGGTAAAAGTGAAAAAAAAAACGTCGATTTTTCCGCTAATTCTTTTTCGGGTCCGCCGCGACTTCGATAATCCCCCTTTTGTTCTTAAGACTTTGCCCGCATTGATTCCGTGTTTGGCAGCACTTGTAATGTAACTAAGCCACTTATGGCTTACGCGGGTGGCGAGTAGTGATGGGAAACACAATTATCGAGGGATACTCGATAGTAACCCTCGATACAGTGGCTGAGAATATAAATTTAAAGATATCTATCTCACTACTACTGAATACAGTGTATTAAGTTTATGATATTTTAATACACGTTTATAATAACACTTTTGTCCGCGACTTCATCCGCACTTCAAAAGTGTTAATTTGCTCAATCTTAATTGCTCATTATATGTTTTTGTAGACGTAGACGTTGAAAATAAAAATATATTTTTAGATTACAGTACTTTTTTCACACAGTACTTTTCCTGGGTGAAAAGTTATATTCTAAGTTATTTTCTGCGTCCCTAACAACGAGTATACAAAATTTCATGATGATCGGTTGAGTAGTTAAAGCGTGAAGCCGTATCGAACAAACAAACTCTCTTTCGCATTTATAATATTAGTTAGGATAGACAAATTTAAATGGAAAATAATACTGTTATTTTTCACAATTTAAACATAAAAAATACTTAGTGATAAACATTGTTCCTAGTTTCAGCCTCAACAATAAGTATAGATAAGTGATTCTTTTGAAGATCAAGGTTATACGGTACTACAGAAAGTTACCAAACGCCATATCGTTGCTCTATGGAACAATTTCATCAATAACTAATATACTTAAATTAAAGTCAATATTCAAAAGAAAATTTATTTCAAAATATATTGAGGTGTTTAAGCAGTAGACTATTTTCCGAAATGAATTCCAGTGTTGTTTTATTTGACGGTTTTTTAATATTCACTTGTAAAATTTCGTATAGTAAATAAACAAATAAATTTAATAATACAAACAGATGTCTCACAAACAGATTAACACAACACAAATATTTTATCAAAGAGATTAAAAGTAAATATGTAATTTACCAATAATGTTCTGGATTATTTTATCGATATCGATATTTTGTACGGCACCGCACTTAAAGCTGCTTGACCAGAACCAACCAAATGAAGCGAGAGAGTGCGCGACAAACCCGTCGCGGAATGATCGTAGAGTAGCTCACCTCACAGATTGTATAAAATATGCTCTGAACTGTAAAGAGACTTTGTTTTGTCTTTGGTCCATTAATACAACTAACAACAAACTAAACACAGAACCTCTCACAGAAAGGCACTGTGAAATATCAGCATATGTGCTTTAGTAAATTATTGTAAATATTACTGTAATTATTATTGTAATAGCTAAATAGTAGATAGTAGGTACTGTTGCCTCAAACATTTAAAAAAAGCTTGGGTCGACATAAACATAAAACAAAACTTATATTATACTTAAAAATCTCAATTACTTAGAAAGTAGAGCTTATTTTGCAAATAAATTAAAGTATATTACACATAAATACTGTGACAACATTAAGTGCATACTCTGTGTCGTAAAGTAGTCTGTGCGCTACTTGAGTGCATACAAAGAGTAAAAACCAGCCAAGGGCTCGTTAAGTGCGAAATAAGTAAGCTTTGTCAGCTCAATGTAATCCGGCACGTGGCCGCTCACACGAAGGCCGATCAAAAATTTAAGGAGACTGTGGTCTCGTTAAAAAACAATCATTGCATGTGTTACTTAGTTGTAGAACATCGATGGTTATATTATATTGATGGTGTTACCCTATATTTGTTTACTCAAGTATCTTGTATATTAAAAAATGTTAATATTTCAATGGTTTATAAAAATTTTAAGTCAATTAAATAAGCTTAATAAATGTATATTTTTTTATGTTAAGGTCGACAGACAGGCTGATGGTCCACTCGATGGTAGGTGTAGTGTAGACCATAGTAGGATTAAATAAGGGATAAGGAAGGGATGGGGTGATGGGCTGCCTGGCATCCCTTACTCACTCACCGAAACACAACAGCACATATGCTGTTATTTCACGGTGGTCTTCTGTAATGGGGTGGTTACTGCCGCCAGACCTGCCCTGTGCCCTGCCATTATTTTCTATATCCAGACCAGAGCCAACTTTGAAAAGCTGAAAGTTGAAATTGAAACTTTTCCAAAGTTGACCCCGCCGAGAATCGGAATCCTTATCACTCATCCAACGCTAAGAAAGGATTACTGAAAATTTCAACACCGTGCGAAGCCGGGGGCGGGCCGCTAGTGTCTGCATAAATGGCGCGAACGATGCGCCCGCCATTATGTCACTTGTCAAATGCACAGCGTTCGAATGCTGTTGAGAGGGCACTTTATTCAATTCATGCAAAGTCATTTCTTACACACACCGCCACCCACAGTTCGGTAATCGCGCTAAGCGATTCAGAAAAAAAAAGAATATCTAATACATATGCATAAACTCGTGTCACTGTCAAAGACAAATCTATCCTTCCGACCTTCTGAAATTCATTAAGGACATTTTAGGTGCGGAGAGCTCCAATATTTCCCATAAAATGTCCAGTTTTTCATGACGAAGTTACATCGCACAGTGTTTAGTCAATACTTATCGAAATTTAATATTGTAAATGCGAAAACGACTTTGTATGTTTATTACTCTTTCACGCCTTAACTACTCAATCTTACTCAATCGATCGAGAAAATATAAATAATATAATAGTTTATTTTATTTACCTTATACTATATCTAAATTTAAAAAAAATCGTTTTTGTAGACAAGTCTGTTCACCTAATAATATAAATTATCGCGCCGGTAAATAGCTCTTCAAGAGGTGTGTCAGCACAGGTTGACCCACATTCGTTTATCTCACCCCTTATCCCTTTTACCTTACCCTATTAAGGTCGGCAGCGCATTTTCAACCCCCATGGCGTTGCTTGTGACAATAGCCAAAGTTCTCACCTACCTTCAAGTGCTTTTTTATCGTAGAGCGACGCGCCACGCGATGACCGCGTCGCTTTACATTCTTTATTATTAGTATAGATAAAATAAAAATCAAAAGTAAGAAGTATGAACAAATTGACAGGCAAATATTTTACGACTTCTTCGCACCATTAAAACCGGAACAGTATAAGTTACAGAATAGATTTTAAGGTTGCGGAACATCTGGCTATGAGTGTTCTGTACATAAACACATTGTAAGTTCTCAAAGAATCCTTCCTTCTCATAGTGATGTGGCTATGTATAAAAGTTTATCTAGGTCAACCGCTAACGTTTGTCGATTCAATAATTTGTTTTTTTAACTTAGATTTAACAAGCCATTTCCCCACCTATCCCTTCCTCTACTAAGGTTCCCTTATCCTTAATTATACTATGTTCGTCAGCGCCCTTGCAGAACCAATGGCGTTGCATGCGTTGCTCCTGGTATTGAAATAAAGAAGTGCGAGTGCTAAAATTACTACAATAAGATAAAAATAAGATAAAATCTACTGTGCCGTACCGCGCCATACTGTCAGTCAGTGCTGGCCTTAATCATTGATCTTGTCAAAGTCGGTAGCATCCTCCTGCTGTTTACTTGAATATCTATAGGCTTACTATTAGATGAACTGTCAACCTGCTTGACACCATTTCTATTTAAAAAAAAAATAAAATTAACCTCGTTATAAAAATGTAAAAAACGTTAATCAACCTCAATATTTCCGTTTTATGTGCCCATCCCTAACAAATATGTAGTTGCATCCCTAAATGTCATTCGTAAGCGCACTTTCCGCCAATTTATGGTTCGAACGTCATAAAAATGGCGCGTTATGATGACACGCGCCCAGTGCCAATAATAAAAGTAAGTCTTCGACCGTTTTCAGTTATAATTTACAGTTTCAATATTATATACCTATTTTAATAATTACACAATGCTATCACCATCAAAGCAGTGATTCTAGGCGGTGAAAGTTTTCTCCTTTCTCTTTCTCTACCAGAGAAAAGTTCTAAATTTGTATTCGCCGTATTTGATGTGCCTACTAAAGAATTATTATATGTAGTTCTTCTAAAATCCTAAAGAAAACTCTGGGATAGCATATCTCTATCTGTTACTGTTGTCTCATAGTAAAAAATTTTTCTTTTATTAAAACTTTAACATCTTAACAAATATTATAAATTCGTCGGATTTTGATACGGTTTTCACTAATGGAAAGAGGGATTAAAATAGGAAGGTTTGTGTAGGAATATAAATAATTGCATCCAGGACGAGCCAGAAGCAGGTTGCTAGTTATATTACACATAGGTAATAGTAATCTAGTTAGGTCAAGAAATTCAATTTTATTTCATACTAAATCTAAATTTTAATTAAATTCTGCAAACTACCATTAACATTAGTACTCCAAGACTCTTCTCATTGCTTACATTCAGTGAGAGCGAGTCCTTAAAAGAGATCCAAATATTCACCATTCGTTGAAATAATAAAAATTGATATTTCCTTGAAGCGTTTACGACCATCTTTACGACGGTCCAATTCTAATGGCGCTTATTTTATATCTTACCATTTCTGTACTGCACAGGTTTGCATGTTAAGATACATCATATTTTACCTCTGTAAAATTTAGGATTTCGATTACCGGATTTCAATGATACTAAGGTACTAAAGAGGGAAGGTTTTTAGTTAGTAACCTCACACTATCGGTCACTTGACCGATCTCTTAAAAGATTTTCCTCCTCTCAATTAAAAAAAAAAAACCTGTATAAGTCAACAATCAACGCTTGCAACGTTACTTTTTGCATCCTTTAAAGTAATAAGTACACAGTTTTTTTTTATGGTCCACTTGTCTTGATGGTAGGTGGCTACCGTCGCCTATAACACAAGCAACGCCATAGATGCTACAGTGCTCTGACGACCATAGAAGGTTTAACTATAAGAGATAATGAAGGGGTTTAACTATAATGGCCTTTGGCATCCATTATTCATTCACCGAAACAAAACAACACATAATATGCTGTTATTTCACTGTGGTCTTCTATAGGGGGGGGTGGTTACTGCCGCCACAGACGGGCTGCCCAAATGACTGCGAAACGCAGTGTGCTCTTCTGCCACTACTTTCCAAATCCAGACCAGAGCCAACTTTGAAAGGTTAATTTTCAAATATGACTCCGCTGGGAATCGAACCCAGGTGCCGTGAGAAGTTAGGAAGCATCCTTACCACTCATTCATCCAACAGGCTCGTAAAAAAAAATCCTAAAATAAAAATATTATATATATATAGGTACTAGCAATAAGTTAATAATATAAGTGAAATAATTTTTTCCAGGTTCCGCGCCTGTTTGAAACTGGCCGATACGTCTGTCTCTAATATGGTGGGGAAATTGTTCTTCAATATCGTACAGACGAAATGTTTCGTTCTGAAGCCGGTTAAGGTGTGCACTCAACGCTCCTGGTGGGGAAAGTGTTTGCGTAGAGGCTACACTAAACAAGCATTTTTAAGGGATAACCTACCTTATTAATTAAGCGATATAGTACATTTTTATTTAATAAAATTTCAATGTGTAACTTAAATATACGAAGGCATCAATATAGGTACTTATATAGTCTTTGGTCGAAATTACGATCTCCAAATCGCGGCGGGGTTCGATCAACTCATCAGTTTCTACATGAAGTAAGTTTGAAAATGATGTCGTTTTTAAATATATTTGCTTATCATTATAATTATTTATTAATGTCTGAATATTTATTATTATATTTATTTATTACCTAAGTGGGATGAATTTGTAATTGGTATTCTTTTGTTTTATAAATAATTTTTGGTTTATTTAAAAAAAAAAATGTGTATTAGTTTCTTTAATAAAATTTAGTGTTAAAATAGTTAATCAATAAACGATAAAATTGTCCTAAAATATTTTCAATGTTCAATGTGTTAAAACTCAGGGCACACTGGGAGCTAAGCGAACCAGAAGCGAACAAAGTTTGTTTCTCTTCGCTAATATCGCTAGGGTAGTAGGTACTTAAATGCAAATTAAAAAAAGTACTTTTTGTATCCAAATATAATTCGAATTCATATCAAAATTACTGATTGCACAGCAAAATACTCAACTCAAAATATTACTAAATAAACTACAATTTATATTCGTGGCAAACCGCTATTTATTTTAAAGTAAAGCTTTTTTATTAATGCACAGCTTTATAATGACTAACGCACATTATACCTATTAACTGGTTTTTTTTATTATATAATAGCTTCTCTTTTTATATAACATACAGCAGTTTATCTAAGTAAAACAACATTTTATTTGACATATCTTATTATTTATTAAGTACAACATATCAACATAATGAGATCAGCATTAGGATATTATTAGGATATATTATGCTACTCGGATAGTTATTTTGCTATGAGAATGAGTATTATCTATGCACGCTCTGATTAATTTGCTGTGCAGTCAGTATTTATGATAATATTGTCGTATTTTTGTACCTAAAGGAATTTATTTGTCTCGCATTGGAGAAAAAAAAGGACCTAATGTAGTGTTGATGTATATTTTCGAATTATCTGCAGTACTAATTTTTGTTAAACATTTAGTTTACTTGTAGTGAAATAATTTATTTGATTTAAAAAAGTATATAAACGATGAAAGTAAATTGATAGGTGATTTTTTATTTGATGTGCAATTAATAATTATACTACTTCGCTACAGCGTATTTTAATATTTTCAGACAAACAAGGAAATTTTTTGAATAGGTACGAGGCATAAATCTGAAAAAGCTTGATAATAAAGATTTTTTTTTAATATTTGTAAATATATATAAATAATTTTGTAACGGTTGTCCTGCCTGTGATTTATTATAAGGTAATATTGTTTCATTCTAATACCTAATATATCTGAACCGAATGACATAAATACTTAATACTTATACTTATGTGCTTATTATTTTTAAATACCTACATGCTTTTGTGAACGATTGTACTTATAATTGTAAATAATAATTAGTAAATATAAAGTGAAACTTAATGCGAAATTATGCCGCCATTTTGTTTTAAATGAAGATCACAGGAAAAACAGAATTCGGTTCATAGATAAACTTTGTTTTGAATATATAATTAACATACTTATTTCATATCATTTTATGTTTTAAATAATAAAAAAAAATAGTGACTTTTTTTGTGATTCGCTTGAAAAATCAAAGAAATATAAACAATGATGACATACTCATATGGATAAATATGCAGCATATGAGCCTGGCAACGCCATCTCTTGGTGGGTCGAGGAACTAAATGTATAATTATAATGTGTGACACATTATATTAATTAAACACTAGCTGGTGCCCGCAACTTCTTAGGCGCTGTAGTTTGTTTTTCAAAATCTCACAAGAACCTAAGAGTTTTTCAAGATAAAAAGTATCCTACAGTTTAATCCAGGTAATCATCAATATATCGGTAAAAACCGCATTCAAATCGGTTCAAATGTGCAAACAAACAAAAATATTAAAAACTGCTTTTTGACCTAGACCTAGTCGCGGGCACATCTAGTCTAGAATACGTTAATTTTACACTGTTTGTATAAGCTCTCTGCATAATAACATAATAATCTATGGTATAAGCGATCCAAATTATTGCAATTTAACAAAGATTACGTCGACAGATGGCGCTGAACAGATTATTCTTTACTCTTGTTTGTAAAGATACACTTAATAATAAATAAATAATAACGAATAACATTTGGCTAAGAGGTAAAAGAATGTATTATATGTTTGACGTGCTAACATAATACTCGTATAATGAATAATTTTCTAGATTCTAATGCATAATCTAATGTAGAACAATAATTGTAATGGCAAATTTTTCCAGAGTTCCCAATCGTAGATTTGAAAATTCAATTAAATTGAATCGTCTATGATATGTAAAAATAGAGATAAAATTAGAATAGAAACAAATAGATAATATTTAGACACTAATTCATTTGAAGTTCCTGTTATTGACAATATTTGTGTAGATTTAAAACTAAACTTTAATATTGATTATTAGTAGTTTAGATCTAAGTGACGTTTCTGGCCGTGAAATTTTTCGCTGCCCATTTAAAAAAATAATATATAATAGACCTATATCGCAAGATATATGAAGATTTTGATTGCCACAAACATTGGCCTCTGTCAATAATACGTCCTCTGTCATGAACTGACAGATCGATTACAACGACTAAATGGCAAGGTTCCTGCCGAATCCCTATAATGAATTACTAATAAAGACTATCCGTTTATTACGACCAATTTTTGTGGTCTCTGAAAGTCGCTATAATCGATTTTTTCTGTATTTGTTTTATTTATTGATGTTGAATATCAACATTGACTTCGTAAATGCTTATGTTGCCATTTGTAAAAAAACTGTATATATTCTATAGCACATACATACTATGTATTAGCGATTCTTAATTATAAATAAGAAGCCTACTAGTGGTTTGGTTATACTAGGTAAATGGATGTGGATATGAATTATTGTTTATGGATAAAATGCCACCTAGCGCCCACTAGATGAAACTAAACAAAGTGCATAATAAAATTGAATCGAACGATAGATTATATAAAATTAACGAAAAATACTATGCAATAATTTATGTTCTATGTGAAAATTTAAGTAATTAATGAGAAATATTGTATTTAGTGATGTTGTTTATAGAAAAACGGACGTAGTTTCTTTTCGTTTGGTAAGTGAAATAAATGTTCTTCCGAATATATCGCTTGTTTTATTATTGCACTGTTTCCTGAACTATAGCCCTGCAAATTGCTACTGCGCCTGGCCGCCATTTTGATGACGTAATCTCGTGAAAAACTCAATACCATTCTGTCTGACCAAGGAATTTTTAGATGCGGATGATGTCACGCGGATGTTAGTGTGACAAGGTTCCTGCGCATTACTAATTTGCGGGGAATTCCGAAATAAAAAATGATATTGTTTTGTTAATAAAAATACCTTGCCTTGCAATCTGGCAATGGATTAAAAAAAGCAATAAATTTGTTAAATATCAATTCAGTCGTTTGTTTGTTACGCTTTCACGCCTTAACTACTCAACGGATCATAACGAAATGTTGCAATAAAAAAAAGCTTATTTCACCAGTGCCATCTATTCGAATCGCTTGACACTAACAACACCAAAGTTATATGGTCTATAATATTTAGACACAGCAACCACAGATGGCGCTGAACTGTATAGCCAATAAGTAACTTTGCGAAATATTTATTTACTTGATTTGATTAAAAATTAGTAGCAGGACACGCTGCGTTTTGCAGTCATTTTGGCAGCCCGTTTGGCGGCAGTAACCACACCTTTACAAAAGTGCATCGTGAAATAACAGCACGTGTTTTTTGTCTTACAATAAAAACAAATTTAAAAAAGAAATATTATAATTCATCTTATTATACAATAACATAGTTAAAGAAATACAATTTCCTCTACCAACAAAATTATGTAAAAACACTGTCTTGATGTATATATTCATCATCTTTTAAAAAGATCTTTTTAGCTTCATCCTTTTCTGTATTGTCGGAGTTGTGCGATATATCGCCGTCCTTGTCGCACCCGTGCTTAGCCTGTATGTGCCTTCGCAGCCCTCTCTTTCTAGAGTAATTGGCGCCGCAGTAATGGCACGAATGAGTTTGAGAACGTTCGTGTGACGCCGCTATATGCTCTTCTAGACTTGTTTTATATCCAAACTTCTTTGGACATATTGAACACTGTTGAAAGGGAAATTTAAATTTTACAGTACAGTTAGTAGTGGCAGGACCATAATAATATAATAAATAAATAAATAACTCACACACACATTGCACACAGCACCATCTAGTTCCACATTAAGCAACTAATGCTTGTATTATGTATACCAAACAGTTGATATAATACATAAATTCCTTTTTTTTTTTTTGTAAATACATACATATTATAAATACAAAACATCCATGACTCAGGTACAAAGGTAAAATGTTAACACATAAACATTTGCCCCTAGCGGGATTCGAACCCGCGACCGTTTGTTAACAGCTAGGGTTACTAACCACTAGACCAAACGTTTCGTCAAATTATAGAAATAACAGCATGTTGTGTTTCGGTGAGTGAGTAAGGGATGCCAAAGTACATTTAGCTATCCATTCCTTATCCCTTATCCTTAACTCTTCTATGGTCGGCAGAGCGTTTGCAGCACATATGGCTATGCTTGTATTATAGGTGACTGTAGCCACTTACCATCGAGCGGACCTTCTTGCTACCTTCCTTATATAATCTTCCCATCTAACGTTCTGTCTTCCTCTTAATCTAGGTAATCTTGTGTCACCATTTATGTGGGTCTCTAGTCATATGACCCGTCCATTTCCATTTGAGTTTCTTTGCAGTTTTAACAATAGATAGATAGATAAGCTGTTCTAATAACCCACCTGATATGTTTTGAGGCCAAGATGTCGACGCGTGTGCGCTTTTAAATTGGAACTAGAAATGCATCTTTGCGGACACAGATCGCACGCAAACGGACGTTCCCCCGTATGTTTCCTGTAAACGGACACCTTCTTGTTACAATATATTTTCAATATCAGCGTTTTTTCACGAGATCCGACGAACCCATTGGACGAGTGGTAAGGGTGCTTGCCTAACGTCTCAGGGGACCCGGGTTCGATTCCCGGCTGTGTCAACTTTGGAAATGAACTTTTCAAAGTTGGCTCCGGTATGGAAATTTTTGAATACCTTGTGTGTTATATTATTGTAATTTTCGTAGGGATCTCTTATTGTTTTGAAAATAAAAAATCACCTATGGTACTTGCTGATAATGAAATTACCATTAGAAGCAAATATAAAAAAAAATCAAATCTTTCTTTTTTATAAATTACTATCTAGATGACTTGGAAACTGCTGAAAAGGCCTTTGTCTTGCAAGGACATGGTGACACTTAATAACTTTTTTAACCATGAAATTTTGCATACCTATAAAATATATCTGTTTTATAATATGTAAGGATAATGTGTGTATTAATTTTTTATTTATTTAGTAGCTAACCTTAAAGTGTGTAACATTTCACAAATACATAAAAGAATTAAATACATATAATATCCTATTACAAGGTTAGGCATATTAAAATTTGTAAGCACAAAAAAAATTCAAAATTATACATCCATACTAATATTATAAATGCGGAAGTAACTCTGTCTGTCTGTCTGCTACTTTTTCACATCTTAACTACCTACTTCAACCGATCATCATGAAATTTTGCATACAGTTTATCAGGGTTACAAGAAAGGACATAGGGTACTTTTCATCTAGAAAAAAAAGTACTGTTCCCGAGTGATCGTCTAAAAATATAAAGAATTGGGTGGGCGCCACTGTCGCGTGGCGGCGCCACCGTCGTCCCAGCGATAAAGATGTCAGGTGTTATTACTCATACAAAAGAAAATATATGTATGAGTAAATATATTACTCATACATATATTTGCTTTTTCAACGCGGATGAAGTCGCAGGCACCAGCTACTAATTATATAAACATTTACATTGATGCAACGCATGACTCGTGCATAGAGTACTCTTTATACATTATATGTAAACATAAAAACAAAAACGCGCGCTCATGCATAACTGATAGTGGGTCGCTAGTTGTAATATTTAATTTGTAAATAAAGGCTAATAATAATAATATTGTGTTAAAGCACCAAGACTCACCTTATATGTACAATAAGGGAGGACCTCTGTACAGTTCTGAAGTTGCAATGAGGACATATGTGTAGCTTGACACCCGTATGTGCCAGGTTATGTTTCCGGAGGTAGTCTTGTCTTGTGAATATTCGGCCGCAAGTCTAATAATAAAAAGGACAAAATAAAATACATAACCATACATCAACAAGAATAAAATATCACTAAAAAACATAAAAATCATAAGAGTCAATAAATCAATAATATAACAGCAAACCATGCTGTTATGATATAACAGCATGATACTGATGATTTTCTATAAGGGGATGGTTACTGCAACCAAATGGGCTGCCCAAATGACTACAAAACGTACTTCTACTTGCCAGATCCAGACCAGAGCTAACTATGAAAAGTTCATTTCCAAACGTTGCCCTGCTAGGATTCGAACCCGGGACCCCTGTGGTAAAGTTGCCCACATGAGCTCGTAACCAAACTTGCAACAAGATTCTTTTATTATTTAGTGTTAGTAATGATTGTACTTACTTCACAAACATAATTTTTTCTATCACTTTTATGTGTTGACCCTTCGTGATTTTTAAGCAACCCTTTAGTATTGAAAGTTTTCTCGCATTTTCTACAGCTAAACAAATTCTCAGGCTGTTCTATTGACAAGTTATTTCTATGCGCTTTCATGTGAGTTTCTAGAGTCCGTCTCCTAGGTATGAACCCCTCGCACAGAGGGCATTTGTACCCATCCTGGAGTTCTTTACAAAAACTGGTCTCATGAACGAGTCTCGACCTCCTTGTTTGAAACCTCCTTTCACAACCGTAACACTTATACAGGCCATTCTCCTCGATTCCATGCCACTGAGAATTGTGTGTTAAAAAGTTTTCATCATTCAAGTAATCTTTGTGACAAATGTTGCAATATGTCGAACACCTCTTCGATTTATACAACTTTGACTTCTTAACTGAATTTTTTTTAGTTTTTATCAAGTTTACAATGGGTTCGTCGTCAGATTTCTGACATTCATCGTATAAATCGTCGTTTGAAATTTCCGATTGTTCACAATCTATGTCCTTATTCTCAACTTTGACGCTACAAGATGACAAATTTATCTGTTTCAATGACTTATTGATATTTTTATTCAATATTTCGTTCAGTCTTTCGTTGGTTTTCGTGCAGAAAAATTTAAAATTAAAAAAATTTTCGACTACATCGTAACATACATCGCATATCTTGTCCGGACCTTTGGCGCATATCAAATCGATATTGAGACACTCCTGCACTTGCTCTATTAGTAAAATTTTAATTTCGGTCTGTAAATCTTTAATTTTCATCGCGGCCAATTCTCTGCGAGCATTTTTCGTCCAACAAAATCTACACACATTTTCACATTGGAAATAATCAAAATCATAAATGTCACTGTTCAGTAAAGACTTTAGACGAGTTCTGTAATTCATTATTGTGTTTTCTTTATTAATTAAATAATGTTTCGTATATTTAAACTCGTATAATAAATTAACACAACAATATTGAAAAAATAATATTTCACTATTTATTTCTTGACTATTTCATTTACAAATTGACATTCACTTCACTAATCACTTTGTTTTTTTTTTTTGTTTTTTTAACGCTTTGTTTTGACATTTGACATATTTTAATAAATGCGTTTCGTTTTTCCATTGAACGTCTAATTAAGGAATTTTTAATGACTATATTTTTAATAAAACTATATTAATTTTTATTAATGCTGCAACATCTTTGCAAGAAAAAAGAGTAAATTGTAAGAAGTATTGGAATTACCGATAGTTTTACAGTCGCTAGAGTTAATAGACTTGTGAAGATAATGAATTTTAAATCGTATATCGATGCGACCTTCCGATTATCTCACCTATGGAGTCCAACCTAGACAATAAGCATAAGCATAGATAAAATAGTATTTAATCAGTACAACAAGAAATGATGTCAATAGACTAACGTGCACTGCCATCTGTTAGAAACTGATGGAACTTACCTTTGTCTTAAAAAAGCCTTTAAATTGCAATAAAAAAAATTAGGTAAGTCCACGATCCAATGATCCATCATTACAATTACATGAATCGGGAACAGTTTAATTGTGTTTTTCAGATTCGCCTAATTTGAACTAGTTTTAGTTATAGGGGGGGAGAGGGATAAATTGCTTTCTTTCTAATACGTATATTCTTTGGTCTTGTTATAAATATGTGACGAAGAAAAAAAATCAAGTACTTAGTACGACACCACAACTCCAATGCAGCGCATTAATTAGTTACCCAGTTTTTATTTTATTTTCATTATAAAAATTCAGTTTTCATTTTTATGAGTTTAATATTTACTCATAAAAAAAAATTTGAGTCTGGACTTAAAATTTTTTTTTATAGGTAATATGGTTCAAAAGAAAACTGCATTAAAATTTTATTCTTTTATTTTTAACTTATTTGCTATTAATAGGTAAACTTAAAGACTTGTAGGTAATGCAAAACAATAATTATTACTATTTATCTTGAAGAAATGCTACACCAGAATAAATCTGCTAAATATACAATGAATGGTTCTTTATTTAGATTCTCATAAAATTAAAAAGTACTGTTTTAACTAAAACTAACTTAACATGTAATAAATGAATATCAACAGGTGATATAATTTGCAAATTTTAAAAGTAATCTATCTTAAAGATAAAAGAAGTATCAATTGTTATTCATCAAAGCTTACACATTATTCATTTTATTAATACAATACATATTCTCTCAAAATAATAAAAGTACCTACTACTTGTGGTCTTGAATTTTTTTTTGTCGAGTACCTATGCTCTGAAACAAAATAAAACTGTCATAAAATGAAAATCCTAACATTACAATAACCATTCTGAAACTTAAATGCACAAAATCAAAACCAGAATCTAACCATCGCCATTCACTAATAGACATAAAATATACATCAAGTTAACTTATGCCAGCCATTCATCGTCGTCATCAATCTATCGTCCAATCTGCATGATCAAGTCAATCAGACCATGATATGGGTGACAGTTTGCATGACTAGAATGGCTGTCATGCAAAATGAAGACCATACATGGTCCAATTGGCATGATCAAGCCAGTTGAATTACGCCAATTGGATGATAACTCGATTGTGTCCACATGGAACACCACTTGAGAATGGCATGACCAATTTTCCTGATTTATTTTTTGTGTTCGTAATTGTCAAGACAAGGTATACTTGAAAGATAATTTTTAGAAAATCTACTGGGAAATCACAAATTTTGATGGTATTTTTGATTTTAATGAACCACATTTTATTTCACAATTATATATCTTTAATAAACAGACATGATATTATCAATAAACAGATTTTTTGTTTTCTTTACATAGTATAAACTGAAGTCGCTTAATGTGTGTATGGGCACTAACTCCTAAACAACGCAACGGACTTTTGATTCGGTTTTGATAATTTTTCAACGAATTTTTATATCTATACTAATATTATAAAGAAAAAAGACTTTTTCTGCTTGTTATGAATAAACTCAAACACTATTGGACCAATTTTAAAAAATCTTTCACCCATAGAAAGCTACATTATCAACTAGAATGTAACATTACATACATAGAAACATTACATTATAGCCTTTATTGTATAAAGTTATGCAGACGAAGTTGTTTGCAACAGCTAGTATATAATAAAACCTAATAAAGTTTTTTCCTGGGAGAAGTCACTATTGTTAGTATATACTAAGTTTTTTTTTATGGAAATGTGATCTTGATTCAAATTCATTTTTCTGGCAGAGTAAACTTAAAAATTACGAAATGTTTTTATTTCTAACTTAATCCTATTTTCAACTATTCCTCTTCTCTATCCTGTTTTTTGTCCTTCTTTTTTTTCTTTTTCTTCTCTTTATGGATGGAACTATCTCCGTCCACCGTTGTGTCTGCCGCGGAAGCTTCAGCTTCAGCATTCTCTGTATTCTCTAAATCCTTTTTCTTCTTCTTCTTTTTCTTCTCTGACTTTATTTCCGTTGAGTCATTAGGGTCATCTGCATTAGCCGTACTAGCAGTTCTCTTTCTGCTACTTTCCTCAACTTCTTCTGTGCCGTTTTGATTTTTCTTATGATCCACATAACTGTTAAGCCACTCGGCGGGTGTGTTCTCATTCGGTTTACCAAATTTGTCCAGTTTTCCTTGTTGGATTAAGTTCTTCTTCTGTGAAGCCTTCGGTCCCAATCCCCATTTGCGAGGATATGTGTCCCTCTCCATTATGACTCTCTTTAGTTTAGCGGCAACACCGTGATCACAAGACGCCATAGTTGAAGTTGTCATTAACGCAACAGCCAATGCCACGGCTTCCCCTTTAGTCGTAACAATAACTATTTCTTGATCTATTTCTATGCCATCTTCATATCTTAGGATGCCAGGTAGAAGCACTTTTGCTCCATAACACACAGCATTAACTGCACTGTCCTTTATGAAGATTCTCTTGTGTGCAACTAACAGACCCTCTAAAGGCTTTATAACTCTTCGCAAGTACACTTCATCTTTGTGATTCTCGTATGCCCACTGAGCATCTAAAATGTCATGCATCGTGACCATGCCTTCTTTCTCACCTTGGATACCGGAACGGACTCGTCTCAACTCAATCATTTGACCGCCTACTCCCAACATCAGACCAAGGTGTACACACATAGTACGTATATAGGATCCAGCCTCGCAGCTAACCCAAAATACACCAATATTCCGTTCTTGATCAAAATCCAGTAGTTTGCTGTCATATACAGAACGGACGCGAAGTTGACGTTTCACAGCAGATATGAGAGGCGGCCTTTGGAATAAGGCTCCGCGTAGCTTCTCCAGTCCCTGTGTAACTTTCTTCATATTCTCAACTGCCGAATGAAGACTGAATACTGCCACGTATTCTTTGCCGGCGTTCTGTTGAGATTTGACGAGACGTGTGGCACGATCTATGCACACAATTAAACAACCGGTGACCTTAGGATCAAGAGTTCCCGAGTGGCCAGTCTTTTCGACTTTCAAAATGCGCTTTATCCATGATACGACTTCGTGTGATGACGGATTGCTAGGTTTATCGACGTTGATAAAGCCGGATTTTACGTATTCAGTTATGGGTCTCTTTAAAGGTGAGTGGCCGAAAGGCAATGGCGTGTAATGATTTGTGCGCACGTTGAGATGATCAAAGTTCTTGAGTAATAACGGCCAGTAAGCAGTGTCTAGGGTGGTAGCGCACGCAGACGGTTCAATCTTGAAGTCTTGTAGCTTCTGATAAGTTCCCAAAGTGACCTTCTCTTTGTTTTTCTTCTTTTTCTCGCTGACCACATCGCTGCCCGGCTGCATGACTTCGGTCATATTGAATTATTTACGCAGTTTCAATTCAAATCACACAAAACAATGTATATCGTTGACATAGATCAGTAAAAAATTCACTGCCCTAAATTTGTAACTCAGCAAATTAGAATGCGTAGAATGTTATACAAAATAACACGTGCAGAAATGTAGAGGTTAGTTAGGCCTCCATCATGTTTTGCCTTTTGCTTTACCAAACCAAAACCAACCGAATGTAATGTAATGATATGATAGGGTGACGTTTTGTCAGTGTCACGTTTGATTATACGTCAAGTCGCATTCCAAGACCACAGATAAAATATTTATTACTCTGAGTGAAATTGGCAATGATATTATCGTAGGTAATATAATAATAATATTTATTTATTTTCCATTATGTTAGTTATTTAATCTAAATATGTACAGTAATTTAGTAACTAACCGTAACAACAGTAGAACATCAAACAATTAGTCGAGTACATTAGTAAAAAATTTAATGGAGTCAATCCATTTTGTTCCATTTTTTCAGATGAGTAGCTCAATCGGTAGACTAGTTAATTATGCCAATAGGAGACTTCATTAGCTGCCACAAAAACTTCGTTTTGCTGGAGTGAAGAAGCAACTTTAAAATTTGTTTCTAAATATGTAGGTACAACATGAATGCTTATGGAATATGAAGTCTCCACCAGCCTCCACAATATATGTATTTTTTTAGTTATCAAACAAATTTCTTCGTGTACGTATACCTCTTCAAAAATAGCCATTGCAGTCCGTTCATCTTGCGAAACACCACTTACTTTTAATTGTAATACGAACGATTTCTGAAGTTTAGCTACTAAATTTCTCGTCACTATAATAAATTACTAAAGTAATCCGAACAAGCCTTTAGCCATGAGAAAAGAAAATACAAATTTGAGAAATATTTTGTCAAAAACACAAGATATGCTATGATCTTTTGAGTCTTCGTGTGTTAACCCAAAATGCACAATACTGAACTAATAAAAATTTCAAAAATTCGGTTAATCTAACCTTTGATCCTTTCTGACATTATTTTAATCATGGAGAATAGAGGTAAGGAGAACTAAAATGCCACTCTATCTTCATATCCCACTATACATGAGAAAGCGTCCAAGAGTTGGTCCTCCAACCTCCTTACTTCTATTTTCCGTTCTTTGATGGGCTTTTATAATACTCTGCGCTTAGGACTGAGATTTGGCAAACGCCAACTAAACTCATATTTCAAATAATAGTATTCTATATGTTCTGTGGCCACAACCGAGGCCGAAGGTCGTGTTGGGGTTATATTCATTCATTGGTGTGAGTGAATTTAATCAATTTAGTCAATAACAATAACATTCTGTTATAATCACTAAAGATACATTATAAATAATGGCTGGTGTTTTATTCGAAGATATATTCAATGTTAAAGACATGGATCCCGAGGGAAAGAAATTCGATCGTGTGAGCCGCCTTCATTGCGAGTCGGAGTCGTTTAAAATGGATCTCATTTTAGATATAAACTCTTGGATTTATCCGATGGAATTGGGAGATAAGTTTAGATTGGTGCTGGCCACCACTCTCAGGGAGAACGGTTATCCGGATGGCGGCGAATGGAACCCGCTGGAGACAGAAGGAAATCGTGCCGACAGCTTCGAATATGTGATGTCCGGCAAAGTTTATAGGTTAGTTGGCACATTATCAAATTTTATTAGTATAAGTACTAGTATACGGTTGTTATTTTCAGAATCATTGCCACCCTACTATTAACTCATGTCGTACTGAATTCGCAAATTTTTAGCACACTGTTTATTATTGTCAGAGTGAATTTTTTATTTATTTATTAAAAATTAAGTGTTTTCTGTTGAAATTTACTATTATTTTATTAAGAACTAGCTGTTACACGCGACTTCGCTCACGTGACTTTATAAAATATAGTCTGTTACTCGCTGTTAATGTATCTTTCTATAGGTAAAAGAATTTTCAAAATCGGTCCAGTAGTTATTGAAGTTATTCATAACAAACATACAAATCTTCTATCTTTATAATATTAGTATAGAAACCTTTGTGGTTGAAATTTATTGAGTTTCTCTTTTTAGAGAAATGAATTGTTTCTATTCAGATGTAGGTCATCTAGTATGTGTAGATTACAAGTCAACTAGCTGTGGCTACGACTTTGTGCATGCTGTAATTTGTTTTTTGAAAATCCCACGGAAGCCTAACATTTTTCCAGGATAAAAAGTATACCTATTGTATGTTAATCCAGGTAGTAACCTACATGCCAAATTTCATCCAAATTTGGTTTTGTTTTGGAAACTCTGGTTTGGTTTTAGCCAGTCTGATGATATTAACAGAGTGCCAATACATATTTTTTATAACCTGAGAATAGATTATACATATGATGATAGTTTTTATGACCTGTTTTCTCTTTGTTTTTGTTTTTGCTGTATTTTTGTGTATAAATATCTATAAAGTTTCTCTCTGTATAAAATTTTTTACTAATTTGTGGAAAATATTGTTGATTGCATTATTATTTTTATTTATGTATGGTTCTCATTTTTCTAATTTACTATATTATATGGTGTAGTAACTGTAGTTGTTTGTTTTCCCTAATAAAATAAATAAATTCATCTCTTAACAATAATATTAATGTGCGTTTTCAGGATTGAAGGTGATGAAGCGGCTATGGAGCCGGCATCGAGGCTGGCAGCCTACGTCTCATTCGGTGGTCTTCTCATGAGGCTTCAGGGCGATGCGAACAATTTGCATGGATTCGAAGTGGACCAACACATGTATTTGCTCATGAAGAAATTAGCTTTCTAAGGATTTTGTCAGATTCTTGCTTGAGATGATATCTGTGTGATACTTGAAGAAAGTATTGCCTTGCCTAATGTGATGGGAAGAGGTAATGGCACCAGTTTTTGCTATTTTACTAACTTAAAATCTCTTGTAAACTATATTTACAATGTCAACTGAAGTGTGGCAACTGAGCACAGAGTTTTTTTCATACTGTATGATATTATAATAATAATGTTAAGATAATCAAATATTATTATTTTTAATTATTTTTATTAAGGTCTGGTTAATTAATCATCAAACCTGTGTCAAAATCCTTACCTT
This sequence comes from Synanthedon myopaeformis, assembly GCA_944738685.1. NCBI lineage: Eukaryota > Metazoa > Arthropoda > Insecta > Lepidoptera > Sesiidae > Synanthedon > Synanthedon myopaeformis. The sequence continues at coordinate 2,227,308 of OX122942.1, forward strand.
AAAAATCAAAACTCCTAAATCTGTGTACAGACTGTGCATATTATACTTAGGCTCGAGTTCACCAACAGACGGTTATTTTTAAACAGCCATTTAATAATATTTTGTTGATCACCATCACTAAACTGCGGGTTAAACACCCTAAACATCACATTAATCATTAAGTTAATCAGATGTTTAGGGCGTCTGTTGGTGAAGTTGAGCCTTAGTGGCTTACATTAAATAATTTTATATTGTGGAGGAGACGGAACAACGCAATTCGTTCTCTTATAAACGTGTTTAATGTTCACCTGTGACACATGTGCGTCACATACACTTTTTGTCTATAGCTAATTCGCCATAGACAAAAAGAGTTGTTAATGTTTTATTTTAAAAATTTCATCTCGTTTGCAATTACCAATTTCTGTCCTCACGAACACTGCCAATGATAAAAGATAGCAATTGAATATCACAAAATAAATTGATATTGCAAATAATTTCTCTGAAAATTAAATTACTTTTTATTTTTTATTATTCTACAAAAACGTTAGTTTTCTTTAGAAACAAGTTAAGAGCGTGAAATGACAATTGAGTGTCCAAAAATTATTTTTGAAAAAAAATTTTTTTTGCTATTTAATATTTAATTTTAAAAAAACAATTTAATTTGAATTTATATTTGATTTCTTTAGTGTGTAATATAAAGGAAATCCAAGGAGGTGAGGCAAAAAATGTAAACAAGCCCAACCCATACTGAGTTTTAAAACTATGAGTGATTATATATTATAATAACTCTGTCTTTTTCCCTCGCACGTCAAAATGTCAGAAACGGCCAACGCTATTCGATGGGTGCGAAGTACTAGGTGGGGGTAATATAATCGATCGCAGCGCTCATAGTGGCCAAAAGTAAAAATAATGTTGGCGCTATTATCTGTCATATCTCAAAGTAATCTGTTTAGACTTGGTTACCTAATTTTAACAATCGCAATCACATTTCACACTTGTGATTACTCGTTCTGCATTCAGCTGCAATCAAATGAATATTTAATTAAACTGATTCTGACTTCAAATGGAGATTAATTGTTTACCTCTAAAAACGTTTTGTAAGGTGTCAAAGTAATAGATTTTGTCTTATGATGCGAGCAGTTTTACAGTAAAACTACAACTAAAAATGAAATAAACAAACCCTGACATATTCAAAATAAAACACACTGTTTGAATAAATTTTACTTACATTTGATTTGAATGACCAAAAATGATTTCACAACCCTTTCTCCACCCGAATTAAGGTATAAATTAAATAATAATATTTTGGAAATAAATTAATAGATAATTTTGGATTATAATAATATTTTGTCACAATATCGCGATTAAATTTCAAAACGTCAGATCCAACAAAGTTGCGGACGCTAGGTGGCGCTAAACTCGTACACAGAGCCAATAACCATATATGTCAATAGATAGATCATAGAGTCAATGTGAACGAGATAGCATGACCGCCGGCCGCCATTTACAGATTATACATTTGAACTATTTGTATTTTTTTTTTAAATGTTATGAATCCCTGAAAGGTTTGCGTTCTTTGCGCTGTCTCGTTGGCCTTGCTTTAGAATAAATATATTAGGTCATAAAATATTAGGTATTTGATTAAAAATAATTATGAACATCTTTGAGTATACAGCGATATCATTATATATAACTCATATTTCATATTGTTATCACTATAAATATTTTATGCTTGCATTTTGGTTTGTCTTGGCATTTTATTTTAAAAAAAATTCAATTTATGATCATATGGCAATTTTCGTAAGAATAAAGATGAAAATGAAAACGTATAGTATTGGAGTCAACCAATACAAAAGGTTGACTCCAATACTACAGTTAAGGGTACATTGTTGGGGTCATGCGATTTTTAAAAAAGGCGTGTGTCGTCATAGACTAGTGTCGACGCCATCTTGCTAATAGCGTATTAGAATTTTGAAACAGGCGTGTGACGTCATAAACCAGTGTGGACGCCATCTTGCTAATAGCGTATTAGAATTTTGAAACAGGCGTGTGACGTCATAAACCAGTGTGGACGCCATCTTGCTAATAGCGTATTAGAATTTTGAAACAGGCGTGTGACGTCATAAACCAGTGTGGACGCCATCTTGCTAATAGCGTATTAGAATTTTGAAACAGGCGTGTGACGTCATAAACCAGTGTGGACGCCATCTTGCTAATAGCGTATTAGAATTTTGAAACAGGCGTGTGATGTCATAAACCAGTGTGGACGCCATCTTGCTAATAGCGTATTAGAATTTTGAAACAGGCGTGTGACGTCATAAACCAGTGTGGACGCCATCTTGCTAATAGCGTATTAGAATTTTGAAACAGGCGTGTGACGTCATAAACCAGTGTGGACGCCATCTTGCTAATAGCGTATTAGAATTTTGAAACAGGCGTGTGACGTCATAAACCAGTGTGGACGCCATCTTGCTAATAGCGTATTAGAATTTTGAAACAGGCGTGTGACGTCATAAACCAGTGTGGACGCCATCTTGCTAATAGCGTATTAGAATTTTGAAACAGGCGTGTGACGTCATAAACCAGTGTGGACGCCATCTTGCTAATAGCGTATTAGAATTTTGAAACAGGCGTGTGACGTCATAAACCAGTGTGGACGCCATCTTGCTAATAGCGTATTAGAATTTTGAAACAGGCGTGTGACGTCATAAACCAGTGTGGACGCCATCTTGCTAATAGCGTATTAGAATTTTGAAACAGGCGTGTGACGTCATAAACCAGTGTGGACGCCATCTTGCTAATAGCGTATTAGAATTTTGAAACAGGCGTGTGACGTCATAAACCAGTGTGGACGCCATCTTGCTAATAGCGTATTAGAATTTTGAAACAGGCGTGTGACGTCATAAACCAGTGTGGACGCCATCTTGCTAATAGCGTATTAGAATTTTGAAACAGGCGTGTGATGTCATAAACCAGTGTGGACGCCATCTTGCTAATAGCGTATTAGAATTTTGAAACAGGCGTGTGACGTCATAAACCAGTGTGGACGCCATCTTGCTAATAGCGTATTAGAATTTTGAAACAGGCGTGTGACGTCATAAACCAGTGTGGACGCCATCTTGCTAATAGCGTATTAGAATTTTGAAACAGGCGTGTGACGTCATAAACCAGTGTGGACGCCATCTTGCTAATAGCGTATTAGAATTTTGAAACAGGCGTGTGACGTCATAAACCAGTGTGGACGCCATCTTGCTAATAGCGTATTAGAATTTTGAAACAGGCGTGTGACGTCATAATCTAGTGCGGACGCAATATTTGCTAATAGTGGCTCATTTAAAGTGTCCTTTTTTAATAGTTTTTTATAGTTTATTAAAAATAACCGTTTTAGTGAGATAAAAAATCACTATAAAATACTTAGTTTGACATGGTTTTTAAAAAAAAATCAGTCAAATAACCTATTTTATATATGCACAAAGATATTAGTGTTCTAATAGCGCATGAAGAATCTTTTACTTATTGAGTAGAAATTTAAGAGCTATACTGTCGCCTTAAATAAAATTTCTTGTTTTCTACACTCTAAATACAATTAACTTCTCAGCGTCCCATAAACTTGGGGCTCCATTTTTTATATTGTAAGTATAATTTTAATCTAAGTCATTGAAGTTTGGACTAAGTTAAGTTGTTTTAATTTGTACATTATATTTTTTTTAGAATAAACTGTAAATATTTAATGTGTTTTATTCTGTAGCTAGTGTCCACGACTTCGCGTTGAAAATGAAAATATATGAGTAATATATAAATAAAAACGCATAACAATATAAACGCCTAACATTTTTATCGCTGTGATGACGGTAGCGCCCCCACGGCTACAGGAACGCTCAATTTTTTTAAATATTTTTAAACTATATTAGACAATCCCTCGGGAAACATCTTTCCAAGTTATAAATATTCTATACATACGTTAATCCAGTTAAAAAATCTCTTGCTCATATTAATACAGTATAAAACGAAGCCCCCGCCGTGTCTGACTGTGTCTCTGCGCAGATACGCTTAGATCTTTTATACAATACAACAGATTTTAATGCGGTTTTTACTAATGGAATGAACGTTAAACGTGGGAGATTTCTTTATACTATTGCTTCGTCTAATTCTATTTTAAACTAGAATAGATAGATAGCGCTATAAAGTGTATACCGGTCGAAGCCGGGAGAGGTCGCTAGTAAAATTATAAATACGAAAGTTTACGAGGATGTATGGACGGATGCAAGGGGGTTAGATATAAGGAGCACCATCTCTGTGTATCTAAAAGTGTCCGTTTAAAGGCGTTGAAATTTTCTCCTGTGTTGTATTTTCATTTTTCAACGCGGACGAAATAAAATAAAGACGGCTTAAAGGTCAAAAAACCAGACCATAAAACTAAAAAAAAAATCAACGCGGTCGAAGTGGCGAGCACCAGCTAGTATTGATTTAATAATAATAATAATGTTGGATATAACATTCATATAGTATAATGTTACGTTGGTATGAGTTTACAGAATTATTAATGTAAAACCTAAAAATAGATGACTCGCGGGCTACGATTTTCAGCGCTCCTGTTTTGATTCTACGCCATAGAGTAAATAAATAGTACTTAACCAGTAAAGGAACCAAGTTACGTTAAATTCGACATTACTATCGACATCAAGTGAGCCAGAAAGAAAATAAAAAAAAGTTTCAATGTGAGATGGGGATGTGTTACTCTATGCTAAGACTTATACTATTAGTGTAATTTTATGACTGCAGATGGCGCTAATATGTTACTTGTGGAAACGTTAGATGGCAGTAACAGTCACTAACCACGTATAAAATGTAATCAGTCCTCAGTCTTTTCGGTTAGAAACAGCGCCGTATCGTAGCTTGCCTCAGATGGGCTATGTCTAAAATTTTACTAGTTACCTACAGATTTCATTACATATTTAAGTACTCCCCACAAATTTACGATTCAAGGAATTTTTGACGTGGATACATATGTCTTTAAATTTGCATAAGTCTTTAAATTAATGGGAAACAATGTAGACAAGTGATGGTAACAAAATTGGGGCATATTTGTATCTGCAGTTTGATGCTGTAGCTACATCAAAATTTAATTACTACAGCAATCGATCAGCGGTACTGATCATCTCAGCCGCATGAAGTCCACTGCTGGGCATAGATAGACCTCCCAGTTTGTCTCAGCCGGCGAGGACGTATTGAAGTAGCATTTCGATATATGTGGCCGGGTCCCCTGCACTTCCCCGCATGTCCCCGGTACGTCTATGGATACCTACTAGGTTGGACATAGTATTGTCCCGATTTAGCCCCACTACTCCCCAGCCAGGTCTGTAGTTTTGTGTAAGGGTATTATAGTAGTTGGGACAAGTTTTCAGCTTGCCTCAAATACCTACCAGAAAATGTCTACCATCTCTCGGAAAATAATTACTATAAATCCAATGAATTCGAATACAACATATTCGAAAAAAAACCTTTGACCCTATAGGTATATAGTGTAATTAAATTTTGGATGTATGTAGATTATAGATATGTATAGCTATAGCGCCAAACTGTGTCTCCCGATTTTGTTATCATAAATTTTCTGAATTGTCTCCCATTATGAAAGCAAATTTAAAGACGGTATTCATGTCAAAAAATAAAAGAAGAACAGACAAAAATTTCGTATTTAGAATCACAAACGCGTGCGGCCTACACGCGTGACTTCACGCAGCGTTGAAAGCACGTGCGCGCGTAATGAGTGAGACGCAGTGACGAGGCGTGTGTGACCAGTTAATTGGTTTTGTTTTTTTTTTTATTTGACGAGCTCGTTAGCAAAGGCAGTGCGTCACGCAGTCTATTTGTCGATTGATTTAAACAGATTCCTTGATAAATGAGAATTAGAGGGAACTGTGAGTCCAGTTTTAGTAGGATTTTTTTTAATGTTAAGGTTGACGGACAGGCTTACGGTTCACATCATGGTAGGTGGCTGCCGTAGCTTATAACACAAGTAACGCCGCAGGTGCTGCAAGTGCGCCACCGACTAAAATAGGAATATACTTAGCTAAAAAAAACCGAGTTTTTCAATAATCCTCCAACATAATGTTAGATACTTATTTAACATTCATTAAAACTTTTCAAGAACCCGGATCGAAAATTAAGTAATTTAGAGGAGCTTATTATGGTATCGTTCGACATTACGTAATATATTGTGATGCTTTTATTATTATTAATCCATTATTAATTAAAGATTTAATTACAATTATATTCGTTAGAAGTCAATAAAAAGCTTCGCGGTGGTCACGTACCTACGTAACTAGGGAAATCAAGTCAAGTAGTGACAGATCAAATATATTCAGATCACAGAGTTAAACTTTCGAAGTTGTTGACGAGTAGGTATTACCTAACGTCTCCTTGGGACAAAAAGCCCAACTAGGTAGAACCAACTTCTAGAAGGAGGTCAATCGAGTCCAGTTCAGATGGGCAGCGTTCAGGAAGTTACAAGACATCTTCTCGCTCAAAATTCCCAGTGATGACAATATGGCGCTGAAACGTGTGGTTTCTTATGGGTTTAATAGTAAGCCAACATCGCTCGGCGAGCTATAGGTACCTACTATACTTCAATGACGAGTAGATACTCGTTACGTTTAGATACTTACAATATATTTTTTTTAATTTTAATAAGAAAATAGGTCAAATATGACCAGATGCTCATTAATCATTGGGTTGACTTTCGAGGAAAGTTTTATTTTATGAGACCCGTACCTATACCAAATTGCATGCGGATCTAATGGACTTGCTTAGTGTTTATAGAATAGTACCTTTTCATTTCAAGTGTTATGTAGGCAGCGGGGGCCTTAAAGCTTGAGCGTGGGATGAGAGAGGGGGTAGGGAGGCAAAGTGGCGACGCCAGAGATGTGGGGGGAGAGATGGGTGTCACGTAAATTAGTTCAATTTGTCGCGAAATGACGAGCGTCGGAGGGAGATTCGAGGTGCCGGAGCGGTATCACACTTAATGTACCACCTATTATAGGTATACCTATACGTTATGAAAGGTAACACCTAAAAAATTTAATAACACATGCCTACATTTATACGGTAGGTACCACAGAACAGATAATAGTGACGGAACATACCTAAGTGTCTATGGTTCCAATTGTTTTGGGGTCTGTAGCGGCATACTACAAAATCATTTCCTTTACCTATCACCGGCCGGAGAAGTAATAAAAGTTATAGACTATCATAAACAGAAAAGACAGATAATAACTAACTAACAGATTAACTACTTAATATGAATACCAGACATGACGAACCCCTTGGTCGAACGAACTTTGGAAATGAACTTTTCATAGTTGGCTCTGGTCTGTATCTGGCATGGTAGGGCACACTGCGTTTCGCAATCACTTGGGCAGCCCGTTTGACGGCAGTGTTCAACCCGTTATACAGACAGCCAAGCCAGCGTAAAAAAATTGCATGTACCTATATGTGCTGTTGTGTTTCGATGAGTGAGTAAGGAATGCCAGAGCCCCTTTCCTTATCCTTATCTAATCCCTTATCCTATATTCTACTACGGTCGGCAACGCACTTAGCATTAAGTACCTACTTATATTTTAGGACATCTAGTCCACCTACCATCAAGTGGACAGGCTGTCTGACGACGTCATAAAAAAGTTTCGATTTACCTTTCTAAATAAATTAATAGGATGTTAAAAAATAATAAAAAAACTAGGTACATTTTTATGTCTATAATCGTAAATAGCTGTCGGTAGGTACAGTCGCGGTACGAAAACCATCGTCACTGTTCAAATTCATTCCTATAGGTATATAAAGTCGTAGACTCTTAGTAGGTACTTTTTGAAACTGAAGTACTAAGCAGATAACTGACACGACAGTTTTAAGATCGACTTGAAGTGAGTAACCTTTTCCTACCTCGACTGTACCTACTTAATCTAAAGCTGTTATTTAATTTCTTTCCAGCGCTATGTTTCTTTTCAGACAGTGCACGTGCAAAAAATATTTTAAATTAAGAACGACCTATAAATAAACTAATATCGTGGTCACGTTTGAAATTAAAAAGGTATAATTATAATAGATTAAAAATTTATTAAGAGATCTTGCAATATTTTCAACTTGATGACTACCGGACGCGACCGGACATTCCAAATTGAAAAGTTGACTTTAAAATGATTGGCCGCGGTCTCACCAATCACAACGCTCCGTTCCACGGAGGCGGGAAGAGGCAAACGTCAAATGCAAATTAAGTTCTTTTTTTAAAGAAACCCGTTTCCCGCGTCTTTTGTTTTCTTTACGGCCATTTGTTCCATTATTTTATACAATAACTTACTTTTACGAGCGCGATAGTAGAGTTTATTGATATTTTGTAAAAGTATTTTTTAAATTTTGCTTAGGTACTAAATTACAGAAATTGTGATTTGAAAATGTACAAAAGTCAAAATTTTTACCGCTAACTCCTTCTAAACCTGAAAACACGCAACAGATTTTGATGCGGTTTTCACTATCAGTTAGATAATTTTTTACGGAAGGTTTATATGCATATCTAGTAAAAACTATTTAAGTTTTTATGTAAGTAGAAAAAAAAATGTTTTACAACCAAGTCGCCAAAACTGTGGTCTCCGCTAACTAGGTAGGTATCTACTTCTAAACTACCCAAAGGATTTCGATAGGAATTTCAATAATGGAAAGAGGGATAAACGAGGAAGATTTTGTTGAGTAATTGAATTTTAAATATCACTGGTTGATTTTAAAAAGATATTATATTTATTAAAGCTAGATTTTAAATTGAGAAAAATGTAGAAAAGAATTTTCATGGCAGTGAAATTTTTTAAGTCAGTTTTGAGAGATATTTTGTAGAAGCAATATTAAAATGTTTATAAGTTATTTTTGTGGTTTTTGAGATGATATAAAGTTGTTAAATTGTTAAATGAATAAAGAAGATTATGTGAACATGAAATGGATATTTAATTTATAATCATCCTTCATCAAATCATATCAGACGTAAAAAGACAGACAATGAATTCACACCTACAACAGATTTGTGTAAGTATAATATTAAAATGTGAATCCCAGGCGAAGCCGAGAGTAGTCGCTAAGAGAATAATTGTGAGAAATTTTTCTTAAATTTTCAATTCAAAAATATCACAGATTGCTTTACTTAAAATGAAGAATATTACCAGCGATTTTTGTTTCTTATGTTAAGGTCAGGTAGGTATACCTATATCCGCTTAATTATTTAAAGCACATTTTTTTACTATATTGTAATACTGTGACATTACGTAATTTGACGTACCTAATGGCTTATACTTATAGAGCATTTACACGGTCCAAGTCACATGAGCTAGCTGTCGATTTAACTAAACAGGTATAGGCTATAAATTGCTAAGATAGATACGATTACTATTAGTAAGTAATATGTTAGTAATACTGATCAGTTCTTTATCATTTTTTGTGTTTGTACGATCCTACCTACACGAAAATTGTCAGAACCCGCAAGCACTGTGCTTGCGGGTTCTGACCATATCATATTGTATGATCATATCATATGAATACCACATTAATATGATCATACCAGTCATATTAATGTGGTATTCATCTCAACAAATGGGCCTATTTTCTACACTGCTTTAGGTTTATATTGACTGTGACGCAAGTGTTCTCGCAATATTATCTACCTACCTACCACATTAGGTGCATACCTTTTTGTATAATGCCTATGGATGGAAGGGAACGGGGTGAACATCATTGACAATGAACAACAACAACAAATAAAAAGATTATAATAATTCTAAAATGTTTTCATGCAGTTGTATAGGTGGACCTAGCCTTAGGTGGACCGTAGATCAAATGTTATTGAGGGGCCCCTCTACCTGACTGTGCCCAAGCCAAGATAGCGGGTAATAATGTTTTAACAAAAGAAACAGAATAGCAAAAACGTTTTAGACTCAATACACTTAAGAGTCCCAACTCTTGAACGGTAAACTCCAAACGTAAGCATTTAGTTTTCGGCCTAAAAACTTAACTGAGATTGTCTTTACAAATTTTTGCCTACACACGTAGGTGCCGATATAGTTGACAGGTAGCCCATATAATTTGATAGGCGGTAGCTACGACCTTGTTTTCAAACCAAAAACACAAAAAAAAAACAATCGATAAACAATAACAGATGCACGCCTAACTGAGGTTTGAATCTACATCCAAACCATATTTCCAATAGAATCAATAAAAGTCATAGTCCAATAGAATATTCCATAGAATCTACAGTCCAATAGAATTGTCCGAGTCAATAGAAGCGTTTACAGTTTAATTTAAATAATACGATTTGAGCGAAAAAGCGATACCTATTATAGATCACCACTGAAATTGCAGCTCACCTGTGATCTTATAACCTGACTTGCTTAATTCAGCCTCGTACGTAAAGCGACAAATCGTCACGTGACTATAGGGTCTCGTATCGTGTAAACACAGCACTATATTTGAATATTTGCTTTACAATTAGAGCTATCGGTTGGTTTACCTATAACCAGGGGTTAATGACACTACTTATATCACCAAGACCCATAGCTAATAGAGATCGACAAGGCACCATAAACAACTTTGAAACTTTGAACTTTAATATTTAAGTTAAAAGAGGTTTGATTGAACTTTTTTTGTCTTTAGGTAAACAAAAATATCTATTATAGTACAATTATCTATTTATTTATTTACTAGCTCATGCGCGCGACCTCGTCCGCGTAACTTTATAAAATATAGCCTATGTTACTCGCTGATAATGTAGCTTTCTATAGGTGTAAGAATTTTTTAAATCGGTCCATTAGTTTTTGAGTTTATTTATTACAAACATACTTACAAAAATACACGGCGTGGGATCATTCTTAGATGATCCCACGCCGTGGGATGATCCAAAATAAAAGTAACCTATACATACTTACCTATCTTTTTTTGTATCCCTGACAACGTGTAACAAGTTAATGTGTGAAAGCAAACAATCTCGCTTTCGCATTTAATAATATTAGCTTAGCGTTACAGTATGAACACAATGACCGTTTTTTTTAAATTAGTCAATCCTTATCATAATAATAACAATAATTAGTACGTATATAGCTTGGCTCACGAGGTGACCGCCATGTGGGATGTCGATTCGACCATCATCGTCTCAATAGTCCTGTCAGAGAACGGTCTTATAGCGAAGAGCCTCGACCAACACCTCGAGAGACTCTCACTAGATGGCTAGACAGATACAGAAGGCGGTACTTCTTGACACGGCACGAATTGTCAGGAGGTTTCTCACTCTGCAGCCCTAACCACCGGGGGATAGCTTGGGCCTTGCCCCGCGCTACTTGTGGCACTCTAGTTTTAAGTTTTTTTTATAATATTTATTGTTTTTTACATACTTATATTGTAAAAAAGTTTAACATTAAGAAAGTAAATAATAATAAATAAGTAATGCATTTATTAGCTCCACACAATCATAAAACCATGAGGATTGACTATAATTTGGGTAAGGATTGAATTCATCCTTATCCATATAAAATAGTTTCATATTTAGTTATAAATTAAAGTCGTTGTCCGCCTGTCTGTTTCTCCACTAACAATACTTAGATTAGATCTAAAACAACAGATTTGTATGTTTTTTTCATTAATTAAAACGAGGACCATTTGTGTTGGTACCTAAGTATATAAATTTGCAGAAAAAAAAAATGCAAACGGTGAGAAGCCGAGAGCCGAGTGAGAGGTATAAAGATAATAGACACTAAAAGTAGATATCTTTTTTAAAAAAACCTAATCACTATTTTATTAAGTAGAATTAAAAATAAATAGGTATTTATTATTAATATATATTATTAAGTAACTAGCTGTGGCACGCGACTTCGTCCGCGTAACTTTATAAAATATAACCTGTTTCTCGCTGATAATTTGTATAGGTGAAAGAATTTTTAAAATCGGTCCAGTAGTTTTTGAGTTTACTGATTATAAACAAAAATACAATTTTTTTCTATTTATAATATTAGTACGTATAGATTGATAAATAGCTATAATTTTATTAAATTAGTATAATATATTAATTCTTAATAATGTATTACTGAAAAAGAAAAATACTTATGTACAATAGTCTCAAACAAACGATCATTATTATTATAATTATTACCTATATCTGATCTGAACTATCTGAAACTAGCGTCTAAGATACAGCCTCGGCCTAGTTTAGAGACTAGACTCAGCCTAGTTGGATGTTTAAAATGGGTCTTACAATGCACATGTTTTTACCTATGGATTTGTTAATTAATAAATAAAAAATATTGTATTATTGTATCAAGTGAAATTATATCCTCAAAATGTTTAGTACATTTTTAAAACGTTGAATGTATCGTTATGCCGGTTTGTCTCGAACGTTGGCTTAGCTCGGGGATAATCCGGAACCCCTCCCTCGCCTTACCTCCGTAATCCCTCTGGATGGGAGGCACAGGGAACGGGTCACGGGACGAAAGCAGTCACGTCAGTCAACCTACGACATTCGCGACGCGCTATCGCACACCACTACTTTGACAGGACATGTCAATTTAATTATCAAATCAAATAGACCGATTTTATTGTTCTGTGGCTTTTCTATCGTGGTACGAAATAAGAATTTAAAAGATTTTCTCTTTTTAAATTGAAATTTTTTTTTTAAATATAGATATTAAAAAAAAATCGAAAAATTTAATTGTGAACGCGAAATTAATTATAATTGAAGATTTTTTTAAAATTTTCTTTTTAAATGCAGTCTTAAAAAATTAATTATGTTCGAAATTAAAACAATTCTAAATGTGAATTTTAAAATTTCCTAGTGTCAAAACCGGAATAGTGTTGTGAATTTAAACTGTCATTAGTTAAAGTTTAAAGTGATTCGATTATAGTTAAGTACCTACTATTGAAAAATAATTTGTGAAAATGTATTATAATGTCAGTTTACTGTATGCGACTTAGTGAGGCCGTATATTGGATTTTTAAAAACGTAAGTACTTACATATACCTCTGCCTGTTATGTATTATATAATATTAATTATATCTATTGTATTTTTTATATTTTAATTGAATTCAAACTAATTTAAAAAAATGACATCGCTCTTGAATGTCGTTCTAAACTCGAAACAAACAGTATTATTTGATTTGTTATATTTAAGACAATATCCACTGTCTTAATTAATGTATATATATAAACAAGCAAAAAATAAATTTATACAAAAGAACAAAAAAAAAAAATATAAAAAAAAGAGACTTCTATACTTACTTCTATTTGTTACCTAAATAATAATAACGGCCTTGCCTTATAAATCTGTCACTATAAATATTTACCGACGGCAGCTGGAATTAATAAGATGACAAAAAGATCTTAATATTAATTGATTTTAAAAGCTAAGCGATTTAGATTTGCTGTGCTGGTATTTCACGGTGGTCTTCTGTTCGTTTAAATCGTTGATTATGATTTAGAATTCTGACGAAGAATTTAGAATCCTCTTTTTGGATATAATAACTATCAAACCGCTCCGGGCTTATTATTGCATTTTGCAATTATTGCACCCCGGGCGAAGTCGGGAGCGGATTATTGTTATAGCGTTTGGTCTTAAAAACTTGCAACACCTGTGACGTTGCTTCTGTTATAGGCGACTGTTAAGCTATCTACAATCAAGTTGACCACCATTTTTTAAATTTCACTAAAATTCTTTGTGCAGGAGCTAAGATTTAGATCAAATTTAAAATCTATTCTATTCAATTAAATGAAATGTTTATTATCATACTAGCAAACAACTCCTGGCTTCGCCCGGGGTGCAACAAAATTGCACTTTTTATATAACAAACTTGCACCCCTGGCGAAGCCAGGAGCGGATTGCTAGTATGATAATAAATATTTCATTAATTTAATTGAATACTTAGAACAGATTTTAAAGAGCTCAATCTCAGCTTTTCCAACAAAGAATTTTGCTGAAATGTAAAAATAAGTTAGTTTTTTTTATGTTAAGAGCATCAGTCAGGCTGACGGTCACTTGATGACAAGAAGCAACGATAAATGTACATAATTATATTTTAACAATAATAATAATGTTAGATTCAAAGGAATTATATTTGTTACAAAATAAATTTGGTCTACGAGGATGGTGTACTTCAGTAAATAAGTGTTTTATCTTATCCTATAGAATTTAAAGTTTAGATTTAATGGTTTTCCTTTCGTTTAATTTACCATGTTTGTTAGAGAAATTTGATCATTATCATTGACCCTATCGATTGATGCCATAAAAGTACAGGATGTTATTTTTAGTATTTTAGATAGTTCGATTCCCGCGGGTGTGGCAAGCGTATTTTCAAAAATATTTTAAGGCAGTTCTATTTCAATTTAAAAATAAAGGAATGTTTGCTTTGAGTAATTTTAACTATATCTTCAGTATTTGGAGAACTTTCCCTTCAGGAGGGGTTAAAAATTTCCACCACGGTATAGTAGCGGAATTTTCGTCGTGTCTGGGGGGATGTTTGGCCCATATAGTACGCTACATAAAAATATCAAAAACTAGGCATTCAAAAATGAGGTAAACTGATTTTTTTTACAACTGTCTGGCACCAATGAATATTGTTTTCTAAGTAACAATATTTTATATAACATATATAAAAATCAGCCATTCCAATTAGGTAGATACGATTTTTTTGTACCTTTACCACCTGATACCTGAGAATCGATCGCCTACCCAAACTAGCCAATACCCCCGTACGGTTATTTATAAGTATAAAAATAACCAATTAATCTCTAATAATAACAATAATAATCTCAATAAATATCTTGATGTTGAGTGATACTTATATAGGGTTAGAATGTTAATTGTGCTTAGGCTGTTGCTGTTTTAAATAAATAAATAAATACAACAGCATTCATACCTACTTGAAATTTCAGCCATTCCAAAATGAGGTAGGTCTGGTGCCTTGTAGCTCTTATAAGGTATAATATATAGGTACAATAACTATTTATAATAGTTGGTATAATACGTGAATGCGAGCATTGATTTAAAAATTAATTATAATGATTTATACAAGTTTTAACAACTAAACGGCTACCTTAAAACAATGAGTGTCAATAAGTATTATATTTTACAATAACAAAGGTCAAAAGGCAATAAATAAAAGACCGGGTGACATTTGAGCCGTCTAGAACTCACAACGCCACAATAAAGCAGTGTCGGTTTCTGAACGAAACTTTTTTCAAACAACCTCTTTGTTCTGCGGCCTCGATTATTCCAATTTCGAATTTGAATTATCGCCTTCGCCTCTTTGTTTTAAAATAACCGTTAATCAATATTTTATGGGTGGTGTTCGATTTCGACGCCATTTATGTGTAAGGATTTTTAATTATTTTTTTTACTTAGTTAACCCTATTATTTTTAGGCAAAGTTTTTTTTAAACTGGTTAAAATATTCACGAGTAAATTTGTGCAATACCTACACGAAATTAAAAAGTAACCTTCGGTTAGATGCCATCAGGGCATTATTTCTTTTGTCCACACAATGTTGTTTTTTTTTTATGTTAAGGTGGGCAGACAGACTGACGGTCCATTTGATGGTAGGTGGCTACCGTCGCCTATAACACAAGTAACGCTATATGTGCTGCAAGTGCGCTGTTAACCATAGAAGGATTAAGGAGAAAGGATAAGGAAGTGATGGGGTAATGGGCTCCGGATCCTTTAAGTATACTCACTCACTGAAATACAACAGCAATGTGCTCTTATTTCGCGGTGGTATTCCGTAAGGGGGTGGTTACTGCCGCTAGACAGGCCACCCAAATGAATGCGAAACGCAGTGTGCCCTGCCACTATAAGATTAGTATACCTAGATAAAAATCATTTCAGTTATTATAGTCAAATCATTTTTACGCCCAAGTTCTGATCCGTGAGCTTCACACTCGAGAGCTTACCGAGCCCACTTCGCTTTTAAAAAAAGCGGTACATCAATTAATTCGACAAACAAGCAAAATGCAACGCAAACACAACCCCCGGGAGCCCTCAAATCCGTCACAGGGTGTTTAAACGGTGATAGGGCACGTACAAAGGGAAGCGACGTGATTGGCCGATGACATCGGTCGCCACCCCACGGCCGACCAATCAGGTGAGCGACCCAACCACCCCCGACCAATCAAACAGAGGAGGGAGAACGCGGTGGAGTGTTCTATTTTCGAATATTTGTCATTTTAAAAGGCCTCTTTATTCTGCCGACATCAAAAGTACATCAATCTTTGTTTGAATTGAGATTTTTTTTAGGTTTGGTTGCGTTTTTTTTTCTATTATGTGGGTGTCTGTTTGCTTGCTTTATATTTGAGTAGGTATACATATAACTGTGAGTTTCCAGCCAGTGAAAAAAAAACCTTCTAGGTTGTTAGCAAAGTAATGAATATAGAACCAGTCATATTAAATACAATACTCGCACTTATATCAATACCTCAATAGAACCAGATATATCAAAAATAAAGTCGCTTCCCGCCGTTTCCAAATCACATTTTTAAGATTTAAAATCACATTTCCTTAAGATCAGCAGCACACTTGTGTTAAAACGCGAAGGTAGGTAGGGGAAGCCCTGGCAAGACGAATATATTAAGGCAAAGGTGAAAAAAACACAAATTTATAATCAACAACAGTCTTTTTATTATTAATTTGTACTTTAGTTAATCATCTTTGGAAAATGCTAGTAAAAACTTTGAAACTTAAACAACTTCTAATACATAATTTTTTCATTACAAAAAAAAGATGCCTATACTATAGGTGTATCCTTAGGTGTAAACTTCAAAAAACACTCAATCGATCAAACAGAGTCTATTCGTTATCACATAATACTTACAAAAAATCAATACACATATTTTGCCAAAAATCGTAACAAAACAGCAAAAAACTTTTATTTTTATTTCTACAACAAGTGCACGCATCTATTATTTTGGTTGAACTGTCATGGCGCGGCTGAGCTGCTGTTTTATCGACCCGAGCTCGTCCAGTAGCGCCATCTATTGTAAGTTTTTAATAAAATCGAGAATTCGTCTTACCCGTACTATGCATCTTACTTACCTTCAAGTGATCTTAACTTGAAAATTAAATATAAATAATTACAAATGAACATTTTAATAGGTACTTAGATAGGATATACTTACACTTATATGAAATCATTTGTCCTGATTTATTATCAACTAAACTAAACTAAGCACAGACAAAATTAAGTACTTACCTACTAAGTCTAGCAAGCTGAAACATGAATTTTATAACGTTCAGTTATCCGTTAAGAAAGGATTTTCGATAATTACAACCCCGTGCGAAACCGGGGGCGGGTCGCTAGTACAATGTAAGGAAGGCAAGCATCGAAAATTACATATGATTCTCTATCCCTATCCTCTTCGCCTTTCTTTTTTGCTGATCACTAAACTAGTAGCACCATTGACATTGCTAGTGGTAGGTAATAGGCGACGGTAAGTAGCTATCTACCAATATTTGGCTATTATAAAATTTATATTACCTATAATTTATATAAAACTACCTATTGCTACTTGTACTATAATTGTGGTATTCCGTGCTATTACTAAAACAGTGACAAATATTTTTTTAAAAGAAACTTTTTAATTAAATATAACAGAAATTATATTTTCACATAGAATTTTCTATAGATAAGTATTACATTTACTATTTTAGTACCATAAGTACTTACTTACCTATGGTCATTAGTCATTGCAAATAAAGATTTCAACAGCTTAGCCCTTTATTATGGTGTTAGCATTCGTGCATTAAAAGTTGCACGAAATAATTGTATTTTTATTTTGACAATCCCAGCTTGTGTATGTTCTCAATTCAAATCCACACCATAGAAAATATAAATCCACAATTCCACACCTAAAAACTCTATGCACTGGATGCTGTCTATGCGAATATAGGCGGCGCTTGATTACGGCCCTGGGCGTCGCGTCACCACGCCCCCATTCAAACTGTATATCGCCAATGACACTGCGTACACACAACGGTCTAAATTTAAAACGGTAGATTCGAGAAAAAAATTAAACGTTATACCAACAAAACAACGCACTCCTCGTTCTAAATTTAAAACAGAAATCACTAAAAAATTAATTCCACTTAAAACCGGCCAGTGTGTGATTGACAACGAAAGGTTTTAAAATAAAGAACACAGTCAAATGCTTTGTTTATTTTACGTTTTTTTTTTTTTTAATTTAACGCGTGGCGTATGAAAATACTGTTGGTTTTTTATTTTTCATAAAAATACCTTCCCATTAAATCATACTAATTCCTTATCATTAGGTATCTACCTGTACGCCTATAAAAAATATATTAATAGGCGACGGGTAACCACCGAATCAAGCGGACCGTCAGCCTGTCTGACGACTTTTACATGAAAAACTGTATTCTACCAAGGATTCTACTGTATTCTACCAACATTTTTTTTCTATAAGTTGGGTACTTAACCCTACTTATAGAAAAAAAAATGTTGGTAGTATTGTGTTACATAATTTATTACTTATTATGTAACATTAGCTACCTACTTCAAACATTTTTCATTCAAGATTCTTATGAATTTATTATTATTGTTATTAGAATTAATAATAATAATTTAATAAATATTATAAAAATTATTCATTTATTACAGCCAATTCCATATGTGAATAGGCATCTTTTGGGTGAGTTCGCTCCATCATAGGCCTCATCCTTGCTACACAGCTGGTTGTTGGCCAAGAGCAAACCCATCTCTAATAAAAAAAAAGTTTAGTTACTATAATTGCGTCATCCCTTACCTGTAATATTAGTTATCGCACGATACTGATGGAGTCATATATAGTCTCCAAGGTGGAGTTGGAACTCACACGCAATCTCCATAGAAAAGGGAGCGATCTTTTTGCGTATAACGGCGTATAAGAAATCGCCCGTTCCTCAGAACTCCAGAAACGGATGTTCTGGACATTTCCACTTTAGTAATAGTGGTAATATAATATCTTAGTGGTGGTATTTTTTTGGTTTACTAAAGTAAACCAAAAAAATAAGTAAAACGATATAAAATATAGGATGTTATTGGAACTTGGCAGTGAAAGTGTGTAGTGGCATGGCACACTACGTTTCGCAGTCATTTGGGCAGCCCGGCTGGCGGCAGAAACCACCCTCTTACAGAAGAGTACGGTGAAATAACAGCACGTGTGCTTTTGTGTTTCGGTGAGTGAGTAAGCGATGCCAGAGCCCATTTCCTCCCTATCAATTCTCAATCCCCTTATCCTAACCTGTAGTCGGCAGTGCACTTGCAGCATCTGTGGCGTTGCTTGTGTTATAGGCGACGGTAGCCACCCACCATCAAGTGGAAAGTCAGCCTGTCTGTCGAGCTTAACTTAAAAAAGAAGCGAAAACTGGACCTACATTACATCTGACCGCCATCGCCCTCAGTACCCTCTCAACATCCATTCAACTTTGCACTTTATTCGCTTCAGCATAAAGTTGAACCTGTCAGTTTTCCGGCAGTAAACAAAGATTTGCATTAAACGTACGTGACAGGACAATGATTGCGCGACAGTAGGTCCCTTAACATGAATACGTCGACCCTTTCCCACGCATTTTGGGCGAGTTTAATGAATGACTTTTGTGTTAATTGTTGTATGAGTGTTAATGGGTGGTCATTTATAGTGTGTTACATTGTAGGAGGTAATGATATTTTTATTAAAAGACAGTTAAGGACTAGCTAATGCCTGACATACCTACATCATCACCGATAACCAAAAAGCAACGCGGTCGTCACGTGACGACCGCGCAGATTTTTGCTGGTAACCACACAAATTTGGTCGAAAACCACTGAGGAATTTTGGACGAGAAATTGTCTCGGAGTTTCCCGAAAGCTGGCCGATCTGAATTAATCCGAGCTGAATTCGACCACAGCACAACTTAAAAGTATAATTATAAAACAATATAAAATTTGAATAATTAAAAAAATAAGTTTTTAAGTCAAAAAATTGAAAGTTTTTGTATAGTTATACTGCGTTTCGTACTAAGTAGACATATCGACTGGCGACAGAAACAACCTCCTTACAGAAGAAATTCCACCGTGAAATAACAGCAAGCAAGCAAGTGCCACCGTGAATAACATTGACCCTATTTTCTGTTACTATGACAATTTTAAAAATAACTCATATTAAAAATGAAAGTGCTTAAGTATAAAATATGCACAAAGTGCAGTTTCCTCAATACCCACTGCCCTACATTTTGTTTTTTCAACGTATAAAACTCGGTCAATATCACTGTCTTGTAACAATTAAATCATGAAATCAGCTTTTTATCAATGGTTAGGTATACCGTACACCTAAAGATGCGGATATACTTTTTTTAATCGCTACACTTGATGGTATGTTGCTATTGTCACATATTTACATAAAATTTCTTTAAGTAAACCACCATTATTTAAATAAATTTATGAGGAGGCCTATGTCCTCATTTTCCAATAGGCGATAATGATTGGTTACATGAATGTGGTACGAACTACAACTAATAGTCTTTGGATATATAACAGGCAAAACCAGGGGGGATACTTAGTAGGGATAGGTGGAACGGGCGAATCTTTCGGATTATTCCAAGCTGTTCAAGTTTGATTTAACTTTTCTTTTTTATTCGAGTTTTTTATTATAATTTCTAATGTAGGTAAGTAGATATTAAGCTTTAATGAACAAAGAAAATATACCTAAACCTAAACGTCAACTGATTTCCTGTACTTTAGTTGTAACGTCAAATTAAGCCCACCATAATACAATAAATTGCAAGCACCGATTCATATTCAAATGAAGCGTAGTAGGTAGGTACAATCTAAAATCCATTAATAAATCTTTTGAATAGCCAACGAAAAGGTTGTATATGTTGAGTTTTACGAGAATGTGAGAATGGGACGTGACGCGGAAAGCGCTTGCCGAATTACGTAGTGATTCGATGACGATAAAATTTGACGCCCGCTTGTCTATGGCCGATTTGTTTTGGCGGGGCGCGTTGCTTACGCTTTTTATGCGCACACAAAATTGATTTTTCTGTACACCGTATCTACAGTGAGTTAGCAAACACATTTTAAGGATTTATTGTTAACAGAATAATTTCATACTAGCTGGTGCTCGCAACTTCGTACGCGATATATGTAGTTCGTTTCTTGAAAATCCCACAAGTACAGGTAGGTACATGTATGATTTTCAAAAACTTAGGTCTTATGTTAGGTATTACATTTTTTTACAGGATTATGATCTCTTTGTAAAGTACTCTTGAACCACTAAATGGCAAGATTTGACAGTTATAATATTTTATTATCATCGATCGGCGCACAGGCAAAGACATCAAGTTATTCAGCCTCACGTATGGAGACTCGTTGGTCGAAGGTCGACGCTTTGTCCTTTTGTCTTGTTTATTGATGTTTTAACGATCTTAGCGATCTCGACTGTTATATTATTATTATCGATGTACCTATTACGGACGATGTTCTGTTTATTGGTTTTTTTAATGGCAGTGCTGAAAAATAATAACGGCACACGATTTGAGTTGAGTTTCTCTTTCTCTGACTATTTGGTCTAAGATCCGGCTTTAGAAATATACTTAATATACTCTCATCTGTTATTAAATGATGACAAATATTATCTATCTGGTGGACAATATACTTACTATAATAATTGCAAGTGGGTTGCCTAGCTAAATGTGTACCGGTTGCCTCAATATTATTTTTAATATTAATTTATGGTATAATTTGTGGTTATCTTCCTATGAACATTGACACAAAAACGAGATAAAGTCACCTAGTAGGTATTTCCTTAAAAATATAATTTTTACTAAATGTTCTTTTGTCCAGTATACCCATAAGTAGTTCATTATCAACTAGGTAGATACGTCATAACTAGTTCGCTCTAATTCTTACAAAGTCTTCGCTGTGACAGAACAATAAAGATTTAAAAAAATATATACTTATGTTTATTTTAAACGTACACATTTATTGATAAATGAGGTCAGTTGAAGCGTGTCTCTTTGCTACAATCTGCCGTCTTTGAACGCAGCTCGCTGACTCCGCAAATCTTTGACATTGCCCTGAATTAATTATAAGGAAATGCAAAATGCGATCTGCGGACGCATTTTTAGAAAGCATTTAATTATTGTTCATTTAGTACACGACCTTCATACAGCGATCGCACGGAGAGCACGCTTTTCCGACCACAGACAATGTGTATTTTTTCTTAATCGCATCGTCAAAGAGGTTTAATAACGTTTTTAAAAAGTTTTATAGATATGAATAACTAAAACAAAGGTTTTCTTTGTGACGTGTTGTTAATTTATTTATTTGTTCTACGTGTTTTTTCTGTTTTTTTTTATCGGATTCTCAAAATGTCCGGTGAGTTTTAGAATTAATATTATACATAAATATATTCTTTTTAATCATAAGTTTAAGTGAGCTATAGGTAGGTCTTTACAATATGCTTTTCTAAAGAACTATTAACCTATCAACTAAAGGTTGTAATTTTTTTATTCAAATTATAATATATTAGCGGGCAGCGGCCTACCCCCCGCTTCGCACTGATTTTTTTTCTGCAAATTATATATGAAAAATCTTTAGAGCTCTTTCCATTAGCGAAAACTGCATTCAAATCCAAAAAAGATCTAAGCGTACATACAGACGGACAGACGGCGGGAAGCGACTTTGTTTTATACCTAGGTAATATGTAAAGAAAGGATACGCAAACCTTCCTTGTTCTCTTTCCAGCGGTGAAAACCGTAACAAAATGCGTTGAATGGTTTAGAAGACGTTAGCGGAGAAATATAGAGAGAAGCGTGCTACGACTTTATATGTAGGCACCTCTAAGATCTATCTAGATATACCTAGATATTAAAAATGTGCCTAGTGAGAACGAAAGCCTACTTGGTGGTAAGTGGCAGGGTTGTTGCGAATGTAGAGTTTTCAACATCCGCGAAAGCAGATACCGAAGCGGATTCGGTTGCGGAATTCATGTTTTTTTTAATAGATATAAGTAATTTAATAAATTTTATTAAGTAATCAAGCTTTAAGTAGAAAATTTAAACAATTTATAATATGTAAATTAAAAAACTGAAACAATTTCGTAGTTCATCCTGGGGAAATCTGCCAGATGTAGGTATAGAACCTAGCTTCATATCCGCATCCGCAAAAGATTCACATTGATACGGTTGCGTATGTCTAACTAAATCGATGTGGAAGTTCCGCATTTGCGGATGCGGATGCGAATATCCGCAAAAACCCTGGTACGTGGCTACCCTCGCCTATAACGTAAGCAACGCTACAGCAGTGTGCCCAGATTAGGTGTATCTTCACAAAAATGTCAAAATGTTTTTGATCGTCATCTACATCATCTCTGCCGTAGAACGTCCACTGCAGCACATAGGCCTTCCCCATAATTTTCCAATAGGACCGGTCAGAAGTAGCCTGGATCTACCTTCGACCCGCGGCCCTTATCAGGTCGTCAGTCCATCTTGCACCTGGACCTCCAACGCTGCGTTTGCCAGACCGTGGCCTAGGGTATCTTACACTTTCATCATCATCATCATCATCATCATCATCATCATCTCAGCCGTAGAACGTCCACTGCTGCACAAAAGCCTTCCCCATAATCTTCCAATAGGACCGGTCAGAAGCAGTCTGGATCCACCGTCTGGCTCTTATCAGGTCGTCTGTTCACCTATACGCTGCGCTTGCCCGTCCGGTTGATAAAATTGAAGTTATTGTCTCGATATCTTTTTAGGAAAACCTTATCTGAATTTTGGATTTATTACATTTGTTTTAAACCTCGATTACGTAAGTTAAAAAAAAAATTGTTCAGATCTAAGCAATATTCATTGTCATTAAGAGATACTGTATAAAATATTTCTCTAATCAGTAACGCGTGCTCTATCTGAATATTACTTACAAATAATTTATAGGTGGATATCGGAAAAATATATTATATATTTTAATTAGATAAGCTTTATTAATGAACTCATATAAGCGTACATACAGAGGGACAGACAGTCAAAAATTACGTTGTTTTATATTATGTAAAGAAGTATATAAAAACCTTCCATGAATTTTTTTCTAACTGATGATGAAAACCGAAATCCGACGCGGAACGAGACCTATATTTTATAATATTCTATCCACGTCGGCAACCAAAAACTTATATGTACATACTTAGGGCCTCTTTCACCATGTGTCAAGTAGGCTAACCGCCATTTAAAGGGAATGATGGAGATAATATACCTTTGTTTGTACGGTAAAAGTTCCAAACATTAAAAAGAAAATAATATAAAAAAATCGCCTATCGAAAGATGCAGTAAACCGAGTGCATAATTTAATAAAACATAAAATTATTTCTAAAAGTAACTAATCAACACTTTACTTGCCTTAGATGTCACTTCACTAAGAGGCCTTTAGATGTTCATAGTCGGCACTGTACCTACTTCTTTTTCAAATTACTTTATGAAAAGTAAAATTAAAATAATATTTACATGTTATTTTGAATTCTTTTACACTTTCCCACCTGCGTAAACCGGTTTGAAAAGTAAATCATAGCGTTATTGACATATCAAACATTGGACGCGGGACGGTAGCCATCTTGACCATAAACAAACAAAACGTAAAATGGCCGAGAGATATGAGGTCTCCTTTCTTGGAATCCTTGACGTGCGTCTACATAAGGCGTAGCCTTTGCCACGCTTTTATTAGGATATATCTACTTACTTAGTAGGTACTTATTCATATGTATCTACGTAGTTACTTTGTTTATCACTTAGATAAACAACAAGCCTTAATTTAAAATTATAAAGTTGCCCCCACACTCTATTGAGACCTTTCTTAATGAGCCCAAACATACACTACTTACATCTGCTGTAAGTTGCTTACGAGTTGGGTATATCGCAGACTGCTTACTTGATGCTGCAGCATCAGGTCAAAGTTACCATGTCATGCAAATACTACGGAAGAAACCGTACAGAAAATTTCATATCAATCGAACCTGTAGAAGTTAGTGAGATTCCTTCGTCATGAACCGTGAAATAATTCTGTAATTTTAATATGGTGTGCGGTAAAACTCTAATGAGTTTGTGTTTATACCAATGTTAAATTAAATAAAAGATTATATTGTATTGAAAAATAAATATATCTCGTGATTTGAAAGGCGGATATGGGTGAAATTCTCTATGGAAAACCCCATACCGTTGCTCGTCTAATATGCGACGGCACTCCAATGGTCCACTTGACGGTCCAGTCTATCATCCAGTGGACTGTCATCAAGTGTCATTAATTACATAAAAACTTTTTTTAGGCTATTAAAACTATACACATCAGCTCTAAGACAATTATTTATTAATATAAGTACAAAACAAAAAAATATTTAATAAATTAACAACTAATCTATATCTAAAATCAGTCCAGTCTACCATCCAGTGGACTGTCGTCAAGTGTACTGTCATTAAATACATAAAAAGGTTTTTTAAGTTATTAAAAGTGTACACATCAGCTCTAAGACAATTATTTATTAATATACAAAACAAAAATATATGTAGGTATATAATAAATTAACAACTAATCTATATATATCTAAAACAATGTTATATAAGTATATAATTACAAATTATGCTGGCTGCATTATCTCGTTGTATTATTAACAAAATCAACAAAAAAGTGTTTGAACGAAATTGTCTATCTATGACTCTTTCAACTAAGCGCTTAAGTTGAGTTGAAGTGAGAACTTATTAGCATAACTCACAGCTCACTTAAGGCGCGCAAATAATTTGCAAATTCTTTAAACAAACGAATGCTTAGTGCGAGATTAGTTATATAGATTAGATTATACGCGCGAGTAGTTAAGGCGTCAAGTGATACCGTTTTCATATTTTCAGTGAACCAAATCTTGACTTATATTTCATTATATACCACACTAAAAGTAACTGTTTACGTTTTTAATAAACGAACGACCCGTACGCACGGATTTTTTTTTTTAAATTTTCTCTTTATGACAACCTCCCTCTGACGTCAACGGATATTTGAAAATACTTAGTTATTTGTTCAACAAGAGAGCAAAATTGTTTATTTGCTGCGAGTGCCGACTTTAAATCACGAACTAGCGAGTAGTCTAGAATTGAATCACAAGCATAGCAAGTGATTTAAAGTCACAAGACATAAAACCTCAACAGCGCGAAGCGTTATACAAGAAAAGCGTTATACTAGGTCATCTTTAGCTAAGAAAATCAACTAAATTAACAATATTAAAAGTTGAAAGTAAAATTACTGCATCTTGTCAGATTAAAGGTCTGTTCGGAACTGAAATGGTTAAAAGCCTATTAGGTAAAAAGCTATATTCAGCATAGAAAGTTGTTACTTCAACTCTTTTTATAACTATCTTCACAGCTGGGCCAACTCTAGTCGGCTATAGCTGGACACAGTAATTTTTCTTTAACTATATTTATCAAAACACTTCAATTGACATAATGCTGGAAAAAAAAGTTTGATTTCCACCATTTTGTTTTATAAGTTTATATTTTTTTTAGATGTTGCTTTCGGAAATTGTACTGGTTAACACTTTTATGAAAACCAAAAATGATATTTTTAAGGAAGTTATATTACCTAATGTTTACTATTATTTATTTTAAATATTACGATTTAAAAATTCCAATACAATTTACAAACTTAAATTTCAATAAATAAAATCAAAATTTTATTCCTTCGAGTTAAATCGCTAGGGCTCCAATGAGTTTCTGAGTTTCTGAGATTTCCTTTTTCTGCGCCGAAAAATCCCAAAGGGTAGTGTTCGAATTTCGAATCACGCTCGCAGCAAAAATCGATTTTGCTGCGAGTTTTTAGGCACAAAAGCACCCTTTTCATGCTGGAGAGGTGAAAAAGAATTTT
This sequence comes from Synanthedon myopaeformis, assembly GCA_944738685.1. Lineage (NCBI taxonomy): Eukaryota > Metazoa > Arthropoda > Insecta > Lepidoptera > Sesiidae > Synanthedon > Synanthedon myopaeformis. The sequence goes on from OX122942.1 coordinate 2,254,217, forward strand.
GCTGAATCGAACTAGCCGTTCTCGAGTTTTGCGTTTAGCAAGACGTTTAGCGATTCATTTTTATACTTATGTTGATTGATAAAGATACCTGACAATCCTACTACTATATAAGTAATAAATATTATATATTGTATACTGATATATCTATTACTAATATTGTATAGAGGAAAGATTTGATTGTTTGTTTGTTTAAATTGAATAGTTTGTAGAGGTGGATTTTTATTACGCAAATAATGGCATACAGATAGTTTATTACCTGTGTAATATACTTACTTATATTGGATAAATTCTCATCTTGAAAAAATGTTAGGTTCCCGAGAAATCGTCTAAAAATATAAAAATATATGGCTGCGCCACCGTCGTAAGCGTCACAGCGATAAAGATATCAGGTGGTATTTATTATTCATATCTATATTTTCTCATTATTCATTGCGGACGAAATAAGGCATGAAGTTTTAAAAAGCTTGTAATAAGCTAACTTACAGTAGATTACTGTACACATAGGTACTGCATATTAACAGTGAGCGCAAGGAATGCACATAAAATTCAAAATGAAAGCGTAGAGTCACGTAATTTCGACAAAAATCAAAAGCGAATTCTTTACAAAATTTAGTGTTTAGTGTAACATTCGAACAAATCCACACTAATGGCAATTCCGTGACTGCCATAATAAACCCTCCTCTAGCTATAAAAGCAAATATAGTTTGAAACACAACAAATAAAACGAAAAAAAGTGACGAAAATCGTCGGCCATTTTGGTTGTGCATTCGTGGCGGGCGCGCGCGCACGTATTTCTAAACTTAAATCTTTATAGATCGTTTTCGTGCGTGACCTAGCGTGCATTTTTAAAGTGTCCCCTTTAAAAGAGGTTTATACTTTTTTTGGTTGCATTTAACCGACTTATTGATCAAATGTTTATTTCCGTTGTGTTACGGCGACGAAAAAAATTTGGGGAAGAGTTTTCTTTAATTTTTTTTTTTCAAAAGTTGCAAGCCATCAGAGACGCGCTTCCGGCTTCGCAAGGATACAATTTTTTTGAAAATCATATAGGTACACTAACCTTCCTCGGTTATCGCTCTTTATATTAGTGAAATCCGTATCAGATGTGAACAGCAACCTTATTTCATAACACGTAGTACTTAGGTACCTATTAACAACCAGTCCCCTGCTTCATACGGAACTTTACGTACAATTTTTCCAAATTTTCCCTTCATTTCTTCCTTCTCTTCCTCGGACTTTAAAGAATATTTCAAAAAAGTAACCGTATAGCCTTTCTTATAGCTCTTTTAGCTTTCCCAACTTAGCGCAAAACATTTAGCAAGCCACACATTTTATACGGTTTTCACTTATGGAATGAGCAATAAACGGGAAAGTTTTACCGGCAATAACTGGCCGGGTGCAGGTGCTATAGTCTATACTAATATTATAAAGAGAGAAGATTTGTATGTTTGTAATGAATAAACTCAAAAACTACTGGACCTATTTTATTACATATAGAAAGCTACATTATCAGCGAGTAACATAGGCTATATTTTATAATAAGTTACGCGGGCGAAGTAGCCTGGTACAGCTAGTTATATATAAAAACCTTCTTCGTTTACCGCTCTTTTCATTTGTGAAAACTGTATCAAGTGTTTTATGTGGTTTAGAAGAAGTTAGTGAAGAAGTAGACAGAGATGAAGAGCGACTTTATTTTATAATATCATGTTTTAGAGACTCACAGAAAACACATACTCGTACATAGATTATATTATGTTTGGCTGTACAGCACTGCGTTTCCTTTGCTCGAAAAAAAAAAAGAATATGACGTTCTCTAAATTGTTTGCAGCAAGGAGTTTGCTGAAAACATTTACAAAGTTTACAATGTAAACGCACTTACATTAGTTACCTAATTACATCTTACTAACAACCTAAAGTGCAGTTTACTCGCTGTGTACGTGCTTATCCCGAGTACACAATGTTGCTATTTGCATTTAAAATCACGTAGCGGCTAATTTTGTTGCGCCAGTATCGATTGCTCGCTACATTGTCGGTTGTCGGTCTGGTGGCGGCCATTTTACAAGTTTCGCGGGCGGTGTTAGTTTGGGTCGTGTCCCTTAGAGGACAAAGCACCTCTCCAGAATACATTACTAGATTTTGGCCGTGACTTTATATACAGCCTACTTACTGCCTTACATAAAGGAAATACATTTTGAATCGGTGATTTTTTTTTACAAATATACATTAGCTTCTTCCTGCAGCTTTGTCCGCGTAACTCGCAAAAAGTACTTCTTTTCTTTACCTCTGAAGTCGAGTATTTATTCATTCAAAATTTAATGATTCACATGATTTTATGTGTATCATGAAAATTCATGATTATTTCAAGTTGAACCTTTACAAACAAACAAACTTAATACTTATATAAAATCGTTTGTCTGGACTGACTATGAACGCACTAAGTGTAGAAAGCTGAAGTTTGAAACCTATGTTTTATACCTTTATTTTATAACGTATCACCCGCTAAGAAAAGGTTTTTTGAAAATTTCAACTTCGTGTGAAACCGGGGGCGGGTCGCTTGTCTATACAATATTATAAAGAGGAAAGATTTGTATTTTTGTTTTTAATGAATAAACTCAAAAACTACTGGCCCGATTTTAAAAATTCTTTCATCTTAGTAGGTAGTACTAACTGTTGCAAACGACTTCGACTTCAAAACTTAATAAAATATAGCCTATGTTACTCGCTGACATTATAATTTCCCAACAGTGAAAGAATTTTTCAAATCGGTCCAGTAGTTTCGGAGCTATTCAAACAAACAATCAAATCTTTCCTCTTTATAATATTAGTAAAAGATTAAGAAAGCTACATTATCAGCGAGTATACCTAAGTAACATAGGCTATATTTTATAAAGTTACACTTACTAAGTCGCGTGCAACAGCTAGTTATTTATATAGAGTACCTATAAGGACACTTAATTTTCAAAATAAATAAATAAACACAGACCAAAGGTGCTACGAACGTACAGTATATCACAGGAAGAAGTAATATATTAGAATCGGTCGAGTACTTTTTCTATGAGAATTTGTGCCCACCGCGCTCAGTTCCGCGGGATTACGGGATTACGATGTTTATGGGAGTATCGCGAGTTATGAGTGTTGGGGCGATGTTAATCCTTGTTCCAGACGTTTAAAACATCTGCTGCTTTTTGCTAAACTACTTTCTTCATAGCGACTAATCGGTGGTAGTAGTTTCGCTTCATTAGGTATTTCATTTTAACTGAACATTGAAAAACTTTAACAGGAAAATGTTAATTATCTTTAATACTTTAACCTCCAAAGTCACAATTATTTTCGTGTCCATTTCGCCAGAGCCATATATAAGTATACGACATATTCCTATACTTTTATAATGTTTATTTTTAAATCATGCGTTGCTTTCTCTTAAAAAAAAATACGAGTCAAGCGCTAGGGGCACAACTCCTACAAAACCAAGAGGTTAAAGGGTTATTTATACCTACTTACAAGGTAGTGCGACCATTGTTGGACAATGGACTTGTAGCGCCTGTGACTTTGCTTGTGTTATATAGGCGACGGTAGCCAGTGTAGCCACCATCGAATACTAAACCAACTTGATGGTAGCCACCTACTATCAACTGGAGCGTCAGACTGTCTGACGATCTCAAAATAAAAAATCCAATGAAGCCCTGTTTGAAAGAATATTGTGAAAATTTCGTTCTCACGCCCGAACAAAGTGCATTACTGAATGATTACGCATAACGTAACACAATAAAAAAAAAAGTTGTCAATGACGCTACAGGTGTCCTACTATGTCGGAAACAAATTAAACAGAGTAAAACGTGCCACAGACACGCGTTCTTTGCGGCCAGAGACAAAGGCATTATAGCACCTTCGCGTCCTTTGCCTCGGACAAAACAAAACAATGGCCGACAGTGTTGACTTTTGGCGAGTTGACATTGACAAGTAAAACGATTCCCACGTATTCCAAATTAAAAAAAATCTGCATAATGTAATCTTGTAAAAGTATTCTTTAATCTTCTTTAATCTATTGCAGATGTGGGTATATTTTGTAAGGATTTTGAGTATTACGTTAATACGTTTTCTTATAATCATGAGCATAATGTATATGCTGTTCTTTTTTTACATGAAATAATAGAACAATGTCAATAATAATTTGGTCTCGTGCAGCGTGTAATTAGGGTTGCCAATTTTTTGTAAAAGAATAAAGAAGTAAAAAAAAACAGTACTTACCTATTTCATTTTTTTAAAGTTTTGGTTAATATTTTTATGCTTTTTCGAACGATTTATCAATATCAATGTCAATTTTATCAAATGTACCTACTGGCATTCACAAATGCTTCATTTTATAGTAGAATTACAATAAAGAGTTAATTTTTACCTATATTTATCTGAAAAAAAGAGTTTTTTTTTCTATTTCAGACCCCCGACACAAAAGAGGGGTGTTATAAGTTTGACATGTGTGTCTGTGTACCTATATTTAACTATTTTTTTTATTTAAACCAATAATATTTCTTAATAATAAGAAATTACACTTCTAATATTGTCTCTTACAAATCCGATGTCCATTATAAAAACAATGTTATAACAAAGTTTGTTCTCAAAATAAATCTTTATCCCTATAAAGAATAATTTTGCGTCTATAATCTGCATAAACACTCGACACGACAACCCCCCGTTCACAATAATATACGGGGACCACCGGGACTCGAACCCGGATCCTTTGGATTATCGCGCACGTGTGTGATGTGCGCTCATTGTTTTTGTAATAGTTCGGTGTAGTTCGTTGGTTCATTCCCTTTGAAAAGTTTTGAGCCACCAGCAAACACTTAGCAAAGATTAAAATTTATTTACCCAATAAGGGTGCATGTAGATTTAAAGAAAACATTCAAGAATATTATCGTCTTTTAATGTGTTGATTATAGAAATGTTCGATTGTGCATACCATCGGTGAAAATATTCAATTTTAAGTATTCAATTTTTGAAAAAAGACTTTTTAAAGTTGACTGCAGTCTAGATCTGCAAAGTAGTAGGTAGCAGGACAGACTGAGTTTCAGGACAAACAATTTCATAATACCTATAGATAGGTCAAACCTATTTATTGGTGAAAATTTCTTAATTAAAAAGAAATAATATATTGAAAGAAACGTTTATTAATACAACCATTTACAGCTCGACCGATACTCCAACTGCAAATGAGTCTGTAATCTCCTTAAATATATTTAAGTCGGGGTAAGAAAAGGATCGTCACCTTAAAATCTACATTTGCTAATTTGCTTGCACCAAGACAATTTATTAGTCATGCCAAAATTTCATTTCAAACGTCTGTCAGTTGTCTGCTTAGTTCTTTAGTCTCAAAAGGTACTAATGAGTCTACAACTTTATGAAGGAACGAATTGAATTTGAAAATTGACGAAAGTTTTCGTACCCCCACTTTACGTACATATAAAAAAAATCAAAGTACCTGTTACTGACGAAAGCTTCTCGCAAGCTCGTTCCCACGCCTCAAAACAATCTATTGAAAGCTCTTTGGCTTTGTTAATTTTTAATTTTTATTACAGACCTGTTCTCTTGTAAAATGGTCATCTATTGTAATATTGGTGTAACATGCATAATATTTGCTGTGCTTTCGTTTTTAAAGTTTTTTAAATCCTTACGTTTTTTTTTATGTCAAGTTCGAAAGACAGGCTGACGGTCCACTTGATGGTAGGTGGCTACCGTCGCCTATAACACAAGCAACGCCACAGGTGTCGCAAGTGCACTGCCGACCATAGCAAGATTAAGATAAGGGATTAGGAATGTAAGTATAGGGAAATGGGCTCTGGCATCCCTTACTCACTCACCGAAACAAAACAGCACATATGCTGTTATTTCACTGTGGTCTTCTGTAAGGGTGTGGTTACTGTCGCCAGACGGGCTGCCTAAACGACTGTGAAACGCAGCGTGCCCTGTCACTATACTAAATTATTGCATTGTGTATTGTGAGATTAACGTAATAAAAATGAGTGTTGCCTTGAAGCTCTAGTCTGGATGTACAAAGTAGTGGCAGGGAATATTCGTTTCACATTCATTTGGGCAGCTCGTCTGGCGGCAGTAACCATTCCCCTTGCAGAAGACCACCGTTAAATAACAGCACGTGTGCTCTTGTGTTTCTATGAGTGGATAATGTTCGGTCATTAAGACCCTTTCAATATTTAATAAAATCTTTGCCGCACACAATGTAACAGAAAAAAAAAACAAAATAGAATGTTAAAATTATTCAAACCATTCTTAATTTGAATTGTTGGTTTTTGCAGTAGCGTCAAATTGCAAATGCCGTGAACGACGCCGTTGATCTTTTCTCTATGCCTGTTCAGAAAACCAAGATGGCGGCGATATGTAAATTCACCATTCATAACAGCTTTTGATTGATTCTAATCTTATTGAAATAAAGATTGTGACCGTGCATTATAACAAAATATTAGTTTATTTGAGTAGGTACAGATAAGTCCTTTGAGGAACACATGTATTTACAATAATCTTCTAACTTCCAAAGGTCTGCAGACAGGCTGACGGTCCGCTTGATGGTAGGTGGCTACCGTCGCCTATAACACAAGGAACGCCACAGGTGCTGCAAGTGTGCTGCTGACCATAGAAGGATTAAGGATAGGGGATAAGAAGGGGATGGGGTAAATAAATACTTACGACTGTTATGACATTTTTAAAAGTCCTCACCTACCTCTGTAAATATCTAAATTATGATGTTTTCTTTTTATAGTTTAGTTTTTCATAAAATAGCTTAGCGCCTGAGAGTACATGGAAGCCGAATAAGTAACTTATTCAGCTTTCATGTTTCGGTATACAGACGATTTTGATTATTCTTATTAATGACCTTCATACAAAACTACGCACCTTCATACAAAACTAGTGTTTTCTATATACAAAAGCTGAATTGAGCTGAATGTATAAATAAATAATATGAGCCGTTATGATATTTTATCAATAAACAAATCAATCGAATGTCAAAGTCATGCGGGTCTATTATTTGACATCGTCTCATCACTCTATTATGTCTCCTGTGCATTGTTGGCTTACCTGTTACATGTTTTTTTTTTTCGGAAACGGACATAGGAAACTGAATTCTACGCAGCCAGTGTGCATTTGAACCTGTTCGCGTAAGGTGTTAAACCTTTTTCTTAATTTGTAACGAATTTGCAAATCATAGAGACGTGATTTTTTTTTAAATAATTAATTTTAAGTTCTTGCAACATTTAAGTAGTTGTTGTCGTATGAAGTTTATTCTTTTTTTAAATAAATTTTAAATTAATTAAACGTAAACAATGAAATATCCAGACAAAATAGTGTTTCCAAACAATTTTACGCGCGAACTTTTAATGGATTTAGGTAAGTTTGTTCGTTAATTTGTCGTTTGACATTTTTTGCAAAAAAAAATTGCAACTTTGAAAATATAAAGGGTTGTCGCGATTTAGCCCTACTTCTCCCCAACCAGCCGGAAATAGAATAGAATATAAATTTCTTTATCTATATATAAGTATACTAATAGGTGGGTATTATAAAGAGAGAAAATTTATATTTTTGTATGTTTGTAATAAAAAAACTCAAAAACTACTGGATCGATTTTGTAAATTCTTTCACCTATAGAAAGCTACATTATCAGCGAGTAACATAGGCTATATTTTATAAATGTACTCGGGCGAAGTCGAGTGCAACAGCTAGTTTTATATAATTAGGAGCGGGTGGCTAGTGTTGCATAAAATAAAATAAAATCTATTTATTTGTTTTCAATAAATAAATTGATATGAAAATGGTAATAATCCATTTATTCACCTACCTATTGTTTATATTAAGCACTTTGCACACCCATTTCTACTGATTGTCGTACCGTTTTAGCGGATAATGCGAGGGGGAATTTCTCGTGTATTTTTCTAAGCCAACCAGCTCATTTGTAAGTATTAAGGTTGGCAGTGAATTGAATAATTCATAGTAGTGCCTCTGTGTTCGCCCGCCAAATAGCTAAACGTCAAAATACTGGCAGCATACTTATATCGAGTCTCTTTGTCTATGGTATCAAGTAGCTATGTGGTGCCAACATAACCGAAAATAATTGTTGAATTTTGTACATTTTATGCACTGATTAGGATCTAGTACTCTTTGTATATGTGCCTAATCGTCAATCGGTTAATTGCTGGTCGGAACCAGCATAGCTAGAATCAAGATGGAATTTAGAAAATATAAATAAATAAATAAATATCTTCACACATTCCACATAGCACCATCTAGTTCCAAGTTAAGAAACTATAGATAGATTACTTTTTTTTTGTAAATACATATCTATATATACATATTATAGATACAAACATCCATTACTCATGTACAAATGTAAACGCATAAACATTTGCCCCTAACGGGATTCGATATAGAGCTATCACCAACACCCTCTATTTTGGAAAATTATAGCTTGTATCTTTGTACCTATAGGGACACTTTACTAATTTTGACCGTGATTTGATCACCAAACTGGTTAAATTAAAGTCTATGTGTTATTCTAATGTTTAAACCACATTAGTGTAAAGTTTTAACAAAATCTGTTCAGTAGATAGTTTTTGTTTGATAGGAGAGTAACAAAAATCCTCTACAAAAATTGTAATTTTAGTAGGATAGCTTTTTTTTTTTTTTTTTCAATTTCTAGGCAGTGATAACGACATCGTACAGTGCCTACATTTTGCTTTCTGCTATAAATATTCATGCGTACTTTAGCGTTGTTGACTATGCAAAGTTTTTGTAAACCTACGTAATTTTTTAATATATGCCTAGGGTTAGGTCAGGTATATAAACAAAGGAAATATTCACTACGTTGATTCTATAGATCTGTTGACATCTTGACTGTATAAAAATGTGTACAGAATCACTGTATATGCTTGAAAATGTTATCTGTACCTATATTTACTAGCTTTCCCTCTGTGAGAACAGAATATATCCCTTTCTGGATAATATATCCCTTTCTATAAACCCTGAAAAAGTGTATAAAAATTTTGTAGTTAAATTACTGACAGTATAACAAACAAACGCGCGCGTCGTACTGGATACGAGTACCTACTATTCAATTATAATTAATTTTTTGGTAAAATAAAAGTAGCTTAAGTTACTCGTTATAACATCAGCTATCTGCCAGTGAAAGTCATGTCAAAATTGGTCCAGCCGTTTCGGATATTAGCCGGAACAAACAGTCAGACAGACAAAAGTTAAAAATTGTTATTTTATTTATTTATTATTCATTAATCACGAGTAGAATAATACAAGTGTAGACTCTCCTTCTAAGTTAATATCTGTTTTAAAAGAAGTCCGACTTACATTTTCATATCTAACTAATACAGTCAAGTTCTTAATAGTAGGGGAGCCCACGATGCTAAATGTGGAGTCACTCGAGCGTCTTAGGTCGCTCTATTGGATTTTGAAGATTAGATGGTAGGAAGAAAAAAGGTTATATGATGTTTCCTTTTTAACGGTGGGGTGAGCGTCAATAGGCGTTCAAAACTTTGTAGATGCTGTATTAAGAAAAATCCTCCAAATAATCGTCAGATTAAGAATCACCACGATCAGATATTCAAGCTGAGCCGTCTGTATGGAAATCTGATGCGCTCGAGTATTTCAAAATAGCAATCGCCAAAAATTTTGTTTGCATTTTCAAAAAGTTGCCACGAGCTTGCGTTACATCCGAATCGTCTGTATTTTAAATAGGAGCTTAGTTTAGGTTCACTTAACATTCTCTCTGAAAATCTGACGCGCTCGAGTAAATCCCAAAATCCGCTCTTGGGCTCCCCTACTATAAGAGGCCACTTTCCAACGCGAGCAGCTCACCAATTCCATACTATGTAATTCTATGATTACTCATTAGCTATTGGTCGTAGTAATACATAAAAACAAGACATTTCTAAGGCATAATATGATATAATATAATATGAAGGTTTGTATCGAAATAAAAAACTGAAAATAATTTTAATTCTCATATAATTAATTTTGAAAATGTGCAGAATTTGTGACATTTTCGCGGGTTGAATTCTTGTAATTACTGACTAAAAGCCAATAATGTTTTTCTATGAAAACATCCTACCTATAATGTACATTTAAAATTGGGATGTCAATAGTTACCATCTAATATAAAGGTTTTTTGAAATTTTGGAATTGCTGGCGTATGTTTCGCGAGTTGAATAAGTACCACGAATGTGTTGCGTCGTATTCTATTCGCATTAGACAACAAATTCTCCCAAATACCTATTTCTAAGTTCCCACGCTCGTACAGCGCCACTAACATAGGAAAGCTCAATAGTACATTATATAGTTTAATACTAAATCAGAGATCTAAAAGTAATTGACCTGAAGCAACGAGGCAACTGTATAGGTAGGTAATAGTAAAAAGCAATTAGTTTGACAATACAAACAGACATTTCAATGTTATTTATTTCTTAGTACATATATATATAGATTTAAATTTGTTGTCGACAGCGTGTCGCAAAGACCGGTGCCGGGCTCTGCAGCTCGGCGGCGTCACTGACAGTATGAAAGAGAAAAGCAAGAACGCGGCGAGGTCGAGACGCGAAAAAGAAAACGCTGAGTTCCTGGAGTTAGCCAAGATGCTGCCATTGCCCACCGCGATCACATCGCAACTCGACAAGGCATCCGTCATAAGACTGACCACCAGCTATCTGAAGATGCGACAGGTATTCCCAGACGGTAAGGACGCTAACTAAATGCTACTTTAGGTTGCGTTAAACTGCAAACTAGCTGTCCTTATGACGATCCTCCTATTACTAATAATACAAGCAGTACCGCAGATACTACAAGTGCGCTGTCGACCATAATAGGATTAAGGATAAGAGATTAGGAAGAGATAGAGACAAGGGCTAAAGACTCAGAGCTAAAGGCATAATATAAAAAGGTCGTCAGACAAGCTGATGTTCCACTTGATGGTAGGTGGCCACAGTTGCTTATAACACAAGCAACTCCACAGGTGCTGCAAGTGCGCTCCCGATCACAGTAAGATAAATTTTGAGGGATTAGGGGAAGATATAGGGTTCTGGGTCCATAGCCTTAAATATCCATAGCCTCTACAACTTCAACTTGCAGGGTTATTTCGGTAAACGCCGGGTTATTTCGGTATGGAATGTGGAGAGAGGAGGGGACAGGTGGGGTCTCGGCAAATATCACGTAATTTTTTTCCGCAAAAAAAAGGCTTACAGTCCACTAAACTTTATGGTAAACGACTACAGACGCCTATAAAAAATGGGGACAGGGGAATAAGCTCTAATTTACTTAGCCTAAGCAACTCTTAAGATAATCATACCATATCTTTAAGTAGTGGCAGGGTACACTGCGTTTCACAGTCATTTGGGCAGCTCGACTGACATCATGTGTGACATCATTGCGAGACCACCGTGAAATAACATCATGTAGTGCTGTTGTGTTTCGGTGAGTGAGTAAGGGATGCCAGAGCCCATTACCCCATCCCTTCCTAAACCCTTATCCTTAATCCTATAGTCGGCAGTGCTCTTGCAGCACCTATGGCGCTGCTTGTGTTATAGGCGATAGTATTAACACACATAAAAAATATATACAATTGAATGGCGATGTAATGGCAATTGAAGGGGGGATTTATTCGACCGTCTAATTGGCACTTCGGCTAGATCGCAAGTGACTAAAACCGCAAGCCCCAAAGTTTGGTAGCATCCGACTTTGGCCGCGCGGCGACCGGCCGTATGCGATTGGTGACTAAAATCGACCGTGTAAGTAAACGATCAGTTTCGCGCACATTGTCCCACTACCACGACCTATCCTGCTCAACATTTTCGAAGGAAATGACCGAGCTGCATGCGATTTCAGTCACGATATGCGATGCGGCTTGGTGAGGCGATTTTTGAGACGACTAGCCTTACGGCGAAAATCGACCCGTGTAAATCGGCCCTAAGCTTACCAAATGATGTGACCATCAGGTCTTGGAGACGCGTGGGGAGCAGTACCGCCGCCTCCTCAACCGAGGGAGCTGTCGATAAGAGAGTTGGGATCCCATCTGCTTCAAACTCTGGAAGGTTTCATCTTCGTAGTGGCACCCGATGGCAAAATCATGTACATCAGTGAAACAGCTTCGGTACATTTAGGATTAAGTCAGGTAGGTCTGTTTGAAATAGTTTTGTTTTCTAAGGTCTAAAAAGTGCTGAAAACTATTTATCCTAGTTTTTCAGTATTGTGAGGAATTACCAACTATTCACAAAATACTGGCGAGAGTGATGACGTCAATACGTCTTTAAATTTGCTTCCATATGAGTTTTTTTAATGTTAAGATCGACACACAGCCTGACAGCCCACTTGATGATAGGTGGCCCTGGCCACTGTCGCCTATAACACAAGCAACGCCACAGGTGTTGCTAGTGCGCTGCTGACGATAGAAGGATTAAGGATAAGGGATAACAAAGGGATGGGGTAATAGGCTTAAAAATTCTTTCACTCACAGAAAGCTAGGTACATTATCAGCGAGTAACATAGGCCATATTTTATAAAGTTACACGGACTAAGTCGCGTGCAACAGCTAGTTAATTTGAAAATGAAACCGTCAGGTGGAGTTGACTGGCAATTCAATATATGAATACATCCATCAGTCGGATCACGAAGAGATGAGTGCAGTTCTCAGTCTGCAACATCCGTTAGCACACCCGTTACCAACATTAGGGTAAGTACACTATAATTTTCAGAAAAAATCATTATTTTTTTATAAAAGTATATACATACATAATTAGTTTATTTAGTATTTAGTACATATATACATAATTAATTATTAAATTAAATTATAATTAAGGGTGTAACACTTGATACAACAAAAAAAAATCGACCGATTTAAAAAGTTCTTTTACCTATAGAAAGCCACATTATCAGCGAGTAACATAGGCTATATTTTACAAAGTTACGCGGACGTAGTCGCGTGCAACAGCTAGTATAAAATAAATATATCGCTCCAGATATCCAGTGAACGCTTCATGGGGCCCGTCGACGGATATAGAATGTGAAAGGGCATTTTTTATTCGGATGAAATGTGTATTAGCGAAACGGAACGCCGGACTTACTTCATCTGGTTATAAGGTAGTATATTTTTGTAATTTCTAACTACTTATTAATTCCGAAAATGAGTTGTTGTAAGTACTTGAATGGAAGTGGCTACTGCGTGTTTCGCAGTCATTCGGGAGGCCCGTCTGGCGACAGTAACCACCCTGTATACACCTTCTTTAGAAGACTACAGTGAACTAACAGCCGCCTTTACTAATGTTACAGGCGAAGGAATTTGATTATTATACGAGTATTATTAAAAAATGTATCAATGTACATTTTTTATTCAAAAATATATTCAATGTTTTAAATTATTCAAAAAGGTATTTCATTATTCAAAAAGGTATTAAATTATTCAAAAATACATTCAATTATTCAAAATGTTTTAAATTATTCAAAAAGGTATTAAATTATTCAAAAATATATTCACTTATTCAAAATGTTTTAAATTATTCAACAATGTATTCAATTATTCAAAAATGTTTAAAATTTTTCAAAAAGGTATTCAATTATTCAAAAGGTATTCAATTATTCAAAAATTATTCAATTATTCAACTGTTTTAAATTATTCAAAAATTTATTCAATTATTTAAATTATTCAAAAATACATTCAATTATTCAAGATTTATTCAATTATTCAAAAATGTTTTAAATTACTCAAAAATGTATTCAATTATTCAAAAATGTTTTAAATTACTCAAAAATGTATTAAATTATTCAAAAATGTATTCAATAATGTATTAATAAAATATATCAGGTGATTCATTGTTCGGGATATCTGCGAGTGCGTCGATTCGGTGAAGGTTCTGCGCCTCTAGGTCTGATTGCCGTCGGCCATTCGCTTCCTCCGTCTGCTGTCACAGAATTGAAGTTACACTCAAACATGTTCATGTTTAGAGCATCTCTGGACATGAGGCTGATATTCTTGGACGCCAGGTCAGTACACTTTTCTTTTAACAGTTTCCTACAGATTTCACTCCACTCCTTGGTTAAGTTTTCACAAGAATTTATATTAATGGTGTTTAAATTTTCTATTTGAATATTATTATTCTATTATCATTATTATTCTATAATTTATTACAGAATAACAACTTTAGTTTTAGCATATATCTGTCCCCCGCACTAGTGTCTGCCTGTCCTATGAGGGAAATAAACGACTGTGTTAAATTTTAAATACTATATAGTAGCATTTTTTGAAAAAATAAATAAAAAAGAAAGTAAATTCCAATTTATGAGATGTGATTGTATGATGTATGTATGTATTGTATGTATGTATGTATGTATGTATGTATGTATGTATGTATGTATGTATGTATGTGAATGTGTGTGTGATGAATGTGAATCTGTGTGACATCTAAAAATTAGAATATATTGCAATATCAGTATGTCTCCCCCAATTAAAATTTTATTTTGACCAATCACCAAGCTTTGTCTTAGCGTTCTCTATTCGTTTCCTAAGTACGCATCTTGCATCTTGACTAGGACCCTAGCTTCCCGAAGCTGGATTCGACTGTTTCTGAATATCTGAATATCTATATTCAATTCAAAACGTATACGAAGTGTGTAATCGGTTTAGGGCCGACGAATTCGTACGACCATTGCGTTTTACAGCTCGAACCAATGCGTTTATTATTTATATGGATATAAAAATAAAATCGTAAAAGGTTTCTTTGATAGGTAGGTATACTCTCCGAGCAAACTAAACAACACAACTCAATTCAATACCTTTTAAAAATCGTATTTTTTTATTATGTCACGCTCTTGCATTGTGACGAAGAATTTCCATAAATTATATTTTGCTTATAATATTAATTATTTATTTATTTTCATACCTAATGGCAACATTATATCTAGTGGCAGAAAGACAATAAACATAGGTAAAATGTACTATGGATATGTAAAATATCCATAGGCGTTAGTCGTTCGATTTTTCTATCAGTATAGAAGCTGGAAAAAATATCAGTAGTGGGTAGTATTTTTTTCAACCATTGACTCAAAATATGCTTGGAATTTTAAGAAAATGACAATTTGTGGTGCTGTAACCGACTTATACTGTATTTCTGGTTTTTAGCGAATCTGGTATTTTGCGAATCAGGTTTTAAGCGTATGAGTCAAAAAAATACTAATAAAATCTTTATTGTTCATTAATGTTCATTATAATATATATTTTTGAAAAGCGTGAAAATTTTTATATTTATTTTTAGATGATCCCTCCGAAATTATATTTTTTCTTGATAAAAGGTTAAATATAATAATAGAATTGTAGCTTCTAAATGTCCTGTTATTTCTTATTACCTAAAACCCAATATCGCTCAAAGTACGTGTGTTTTAAGTGAATATCTGTACGTGTAGCTAAAATTTATACAGATGTGCAAAAGAAGTAGCTGGCAAAAGCTAGTGTTAAATAATGTTCCATTTATGTAATAAGCTGTGTTTCTAAGCTCATATAACCCAAATCTTTTTAAAGTTCGAGTGATTAGGCATTTTCTGGGTTAGCTCGCTCCATCATAGATCTTATTTTCGGTTCACTTCACTTCACGGCTAGATGCTGGCCAAAAGCAAACCCATCTCTAATAATAAAAAAAAAGTACTTATTTATTAATTTAACAAAGAAAAACTATGTTCAAAACGTAAACTGAGATAGTTCGCAGCTACATAAGTACTTATGAGATTCTTAAACATAAAAATACATGTTTAAAATACATTAAGACATAAGGAATTGTTTTGTAAATCCCAACACTAACATTCGATAACAGTTAGTTGTGGCATTCGTGGAACAGGCATAATAACTTAGTATCGGCCAAAAGCTAACAAACCGCAACCCTACAATGCGTTTTCCACTTGCTCCGACACACGATACTACTTATATAAATTTCATATTTCGACCATTCGAATTTTAACATAAAAAGTAAAGATTTAATTTTCTTATGACAAAATATTAATGTTTTATTTAATTCTAAGTTATATTTACATATTATATAATATAAAGCTTCAGTCCCCTAGGCAAGGTCCCAAGCATATAGGCTGCATTACCTCGTTGTGTGGCAATGCTAATCTGTTGACCGAGGTAATAGCTAGCTTTATAATCGCCGATTATGTCGAAAAGCTTTTACCGCATCTGTAGAATCCTCGTAAGACGGTAACATTAAGTACTTTTGGCGCTTCATAAATGGGAAAAAGGCTTCGCAATCTCTTCCACAAACTATGAAGTATGGAAACCTGTCAGGATGTGTCGACAATACAATGATCTCCTGCTTAAGCATAGCGGTAAAGTTGACATATTCGAAAATAGTTTAACTAAATTCAAAAAACATATCACGGCCCAATGGCTATTGAGATTTTATTGCACTTATATATTAATTATATTATATTGTTTTAATATTGTTACGATATTTGTTTTGTTGTTGCTTTGTGGAGCGGTGCTTTCATCTCAAATTGACTTCTTTTAGAATATGACTAAGCTTGCTTTTGGATGAAAGTGCGTCTCTTTTCTGTTTTCTTCTTTTGTTTTGTTCTGTAATGTGTAAGCAACACTATTTTGTTTGGACATGCTGTGTACACGAACATTTAGTAGGAATAAAAATAATGTCTTTCTAGGCTAATCCGATAATAAAATGTATTATGGCAGGCATTGCAATGTCTCCAAGGACAAGGCCTTGCTGTGATCTCGGACCCACACATCACCGCTGATGGTGGAATGCAGGGAGGTGGGGGTTTTTGTCGATATTCCCGGCGATAAGTCACTTCCCCTCCTAAAAAAGGCATTGCAATGTCGGACCCAAATGGAGAATCGCTCTAACTCGAAGTTCACGTTTATTAGTTCACGGCAATCAGCGTCGCGTAAACTCTGCCTTGCACCTTAACAATGCACATCGGAATTCGTGGAAACACACTTACACTTTAAATTCCTTATTCATTGGCACCGAAGCCCTGTCTATATTGGACTTTCTCGGTGCGAAGAAAGCTTTTTTGAGAGTGGTTAAAATGTATAATTTCCGAATATGTTTTCCTGAAATTCTATAATGTAGTAGTGGCATGGCAGGCAGACTATGTTTTTGGGGGAGACTGCTGCCCGTCGTAAGGTCTCCCGAGATGGCCGGCGTAACTCTCACTTTCGGGTACGCCGCGTTCCAACAAGGAGCGTAGCCCTCCCCGTGCTGGATAGCCGTGGCGGGGCACCGATGTCGTGTCATAACGTCCCCGCGACGTGTCATAACGTCCATCAACGGCCTCGCTAGAAAGTCCTTGGGTTTTAGCCGGTACAAATCCGGCATAACCCCGCAGTGTCCCCTACATTGCCGGGTTAAAAGAAGAGAACATTCCAAGAGGAAGCCTCTTGGAAAGAACATTCCAAGAGGACTTCCCAACGTTAAAAAGAGGTGCAGACTGTGTTTCACATTTGGGCAGCCCGTCTGGCGGCAGTGACCACCCCCTTACAGAAGACCACCGTAAAATTAATAGCATGCGTGCTCTTGTTTCGGTGAGTGAATGAGAATCCCTTATCCATAATTCTACTATGGTCGGCAGCGCACTTGCAGTAACTGTGGTGTTGTTTGTGTTATAGACGACGATAACCATCTACCATCGAGTAGATCGTCAGTTATTTTTTTTTTCTGTTTAGGTAAATACTTAAAAAATTAATTAAGTTTTATTATATAAACCTTCCGTGAAAAATTATCTAACTCACCATTGGTTTTCTTTAGAATTTTAAAAGAACTAATGGAAGTTAATTATATTTATTATTACGTTGTTATTATAGTTGTAGATAGTTAGGGAATGTACTAGATAATTGTATCTAATACATTTTATCTATTAAAAGATTCAATCCCAAAACGAACCGCATGTAACCCATGTAATCTCATATAAAACCTAAATTTTTTCAAAGTTCGAGTGAATAGGCATCTTCTGGGTGAACTCGCTCCATCATAGTCATCTTCGCAAGATGTTGGCCAAGAGCAAACCCATCTTAAATAAAAAAAAACATATAAATTAATTTACAACAATAACATAAATAAAAAAACGTGTTTTATTTCAAAACAATTTAACACCTGAGCGTAACAGATGTTCGTGTAACATGATACAATGTGTTGACAGATAGAGTCCACCTTTTAAGGTGCTATGACATTTCGAACATATATTGTTATTGGAACTATTATTGACCCGCACGTGGCGCTGGGGCTGAGTCATAGCCTTAATATAGCCTTAAGGAGATAACGCGAAGCACCCCGTATAGATTTCACAGTTAGTTCTTAGAATATTCAGTTCTAACTTGCATTGAGATTGCACAAAGAGACTCCCCAGAATTCGTAACGTAAGGCTTAATGCACAAGCGCGCTTTTTTCGACCACTTAAAAGTTATGGACACTGTCTTGCACAAGCTTTATCGCCGTAATTTTTGACGGATCCCAAGTTTTTGTATCGATTAACAAATTGTCAAGTCATTTGGCCTATGTTCTTGTTAAACTGTCGGTCCGAGTACAATTTGTACATCTCTTTCTTATATATATATTGTTGTCGTTATATATATATATGAAGTTGTCGTGCCCCTAGAGCCTGACTCGTATTTTTTTTTAAAGAGAAATCACCTCAATGATTTAAAAATAAACATTAAACAAGTAGAAGAATTTGTCGTATATATCCGGCTCTGGTGAAATGGACACGAAAATAATTGTCTCTGGCGGCTAAAGGGTAGACGTTTTCATGTAAAAATATAATTTAAACTCATAAGCCTCGTAAAGCTAAACAACGAAATAAATAATATTATATTTAATTTCATCTCAACTATTCAAGGTTCGTACGTGCAAAAGAGTTGTTTGAATAATTTCTTCCGCGCGCGTCAGCACATCGCCATTTGTAGAGTAGTGCTGACAGCGTCAAATACTTATTCTGTCATCATTATTAATATTGCTGCGATGCTATATGCTATTGCTCGCGATTTCGTCTGCGCTTCTTTTTCTTAGGTGTACAATCTTTATTTTTTTTATTTAGTTTGTATTAAATTAAATGATATCCTCCTGTTATTTTACGCTGTTATTTTACGCTCCTGTTGTCTGTTGCACGCGACTTCGTCCGTGTGACTTTATATAAAATATAGCCTATGTTACTCACTCATAACGTAGCTTTCTGTGGGTAAAAGAATTTTTAAAATCGATCCAGTAAGTTTTGTGTTTATTCATTACGAACAAAAATACAAATCTCACTTTATAAAGCTACTAGCTGTTGTTCGCGACTTCGTTCGCGTGACTTTATAAAACATAGCCTATGTTACTCGCTGGTAATGTAACTTTCTGTAGGTGAAAGAATTTTTAAAAAAGGTCTAGTAGTTTTTGAGTTATACTAATTTATAAAGATTGGAGATTAAATGCCAAGGATAAGAACTCCCTTCAGGCGTGTCTGTGTTTCCGAGCTCATATAATGCAAATCTTTTTAAAGTTCTAGTGAATAAGCATCTTCTTGGTGAGCTCGCTCCATCGTCGGCCATGTCTTTGGTTTACTAATATTATAAATGTAACTTTATCTGTTTGTCTGTCTGCTACCTTTTCACGCCTTAACTACTCAACCGATCATCATGAAATTTTGCATACACGTTGTCAAGGATACAAGAAAGGACATAGGGTACCTTTCATCCAGAAAAAAGTACTCTTCCCGAATGATCGCCTAAAAATATAAAGAATTGCCCCCCGTTGTTATAACGATATATATGTTATAATTATAACGATGTCAGGCGTTATTACACATATATTTTCTTTTTCAACGCGGACGAAGTCGCTGGCACCAGCAAATTTAAAATATTTTTTAAAAATGTTGTTTTCTTTTTGTTGACATGTTATAACCATAACGGGAATAAAAAATGTATTACTTATGGGATTCACCTACTCGAACAAAGACTTCCAAGTCAACCTAAAATTCTTTAAAACTAATATTTTATTGGTGTCAAAGTCGTCTCCATTGATGCGTAGTTCTCCAAAACAGTACCAGGGGTGTCGAACAAAGGATGTAAACATACGGTACCCCATCAAGCCCTTGACTCGTAATTACCTCTCCTTATTCTAATGCGAGTACCGTACGAGTATATATTATTACTGGCTGTTGCACGCGACTTCGCCCGCGTGACTTTATAAAATACAGTCTATGTTACTAGGTGATGATGTAGCTTTCTATAGGTGAAAGAATTTTTAAAATAGTTCCAGTAGTTTTTGAGCTTATACATTACAAACATAAAAATTTTCTCTCTTTATAATATTAGTATAGATGAGGTGATTCAAAACAATAAAGAAATTAAACTTTCCGGTGAATTTTTTTTTGAAGGGAAATCTTCTTTATTCGCGTTGGACACTTTTGGTATGTTGAAAAACGCTGAACTCGTGCCGACACTCTCAGTGACGTTTAATGTTAAAAAAAAAATTATGACTGACATTTTTGTAAGCAAAATTTAATGATGATTTGGTTGAGTAGTGAAGGCGTGAAAAGGTAACAGACAGACAGGCAGAGTTTCTTTCACATTTATAACATTATATAGTACCTAGATTAATATAGAGCCTGGCACATCGCCTGTCTAAGTGTCTTTTATAAGATGGTACCTACTTGCGATCCTTAAGCCACCTTTCCCTTTCTTCCATCGGACTTTCAGACGGTAAGGCTGGTTACCATCCTCATCTTGTCGAAATCCCTCTTTTTCGGATAAAACGTTTTAAAATATCCTTTATAATGCGCATTGCCAACGTTTGGAACTCCCTGCCGGCGTCTGTGTTTCGGAGTTCATATAACTCAAAGTTGGAGTGAATAGGCATCTTCTGGGTTAGTTCACTCCATAATAGGCCTCATCTTCGCTACATAGCTGAATGCTGGCCAAGAGCAAACCAATCTCTAATAAAAAAAATGTGGATACCAAAAAAGTAGTAGCATTTTGCGTTTACACAGCTTTTCGGTTTTGATTTAACACGGACGGGTAGTGAATTTTCACCCCCATATTGTATTGAGAAGCCACTCGTAAAACAATATGTCTCGTTTTTAGCGTTAATTGGCGGAAGTGATTTCTTTGTCAACCACTTTTTCGGATGACAAAGCAAATTGTGGGGGAGGCATTTTTTTAAGCCTATCACGTTACCACTCCACCGATAGTTTGCTGAGGGTTATTTTCTCATTAAAAAAAAAACAATGAAATAAAAAACAATTATATTTAAAAAAAAATTATAAGATTACTAGCTGACCTGGCAAACGTTGTTTTGCCAAAAAATAAAATAATTTTTTTTGGGGTGGGCCAGCCTCATCACTTAGGGGTATAAAAAATAGTTTATGACCTATTCTCAAACCTACCGAAAAAATCATAAAAATTGGTCAAGCCGTTTCGGAGGAGTTTGGTTACAAGGTCGGAGGAGTTGGTATTTAGTTTAGCTACTGAACCGATTTTGATAAAAGTTCGTTTTTTTTCAGGGTTGCCACACTAACAGGTTACGAACCGCAAGATCTTATTGAGAAGACCCTATACCACTATATACACGGAACCGACGTCTTACACATGAGATACTCCCACTGTACATGTAAGTATACTTAATATACTTACATCAATGGATTTCGCACGCACGCCATACAAAACACTACGAACTTTATGGGAACAATTAAAAATTACATATGTGTTGAGCATCAACTCTGTCGTCTGTCATTTGAAGAAAATGTGACTTTACGTCAACACATTGGACTTTAAAATGAATAGTACAAGTTGGTCGTTACTACCTTTTACCATTGACTCCGCCATGATTCCGTTTTAGGCGTACTTTTTATGTGCCGCTTTGGCATTTGTGGCGCAAATTCCATAGTTGTAGTACTTCAATGTTAACATATTTATATAAGATACTTACTGATACTTATTGTATACTTATAAGATCATTTGTTCTTTGGCTATTAACGCACAGCAAAACTACTGAAGTCTAAAAAGCTGAATGGTTTATTTTATAACGTATATTTTTCAGTATTAACAAAGGGTCAAGTGACGTCACCGTACTATCGGTTTCTAACCAAGTCCGGTGGTTGGGTTTGGATGCAAAGTTACGCGACAATCGTACACAATTCTAGATCGTCAAGGCCCCATTGCATCGTGTCTGTCAACTATGTGCTCAGGTAAATAATGTGTCATCATAATCGAAAATTCACGTGACGTCATCCGCAACCGTCGATCGACTATAATACCTAGATACACATTACACAGCACAGTCTCATACTAAACAAAACAAAATAAAGTGGCATAACTCATAACGCTTTTAACCTGTATAGATATATCATGCATTCACATCTATTTACAAAAACTATGTAAGAAAATAATCTTAAAATTTACATACAGTTTTTACAAAATGAAACTTGTACAGTGAGGTCGTAAGATTGTAAAACACATACGCATCTAACATATTTGACGACACGTTTGGTCTAGTGGCTAGTAACCCTAGCTGTTAACCAAACGGTTGCGGGTTTGAATCCCGCTAGGGGCGAATGTTTTTGTGTTAACATTTTACCTTTGTACCTGAGTCATGGATGTTTTGTATTTATGATATGTATGTATTTAAAAAAAAAAGTAATCTATGTAGTATATCAACTGTCTGGTATCCATAATACAAGCATTAATTGCTTACTGTGGCACTAGATGGCGCTGTGTGGAATGTGTGAAGATATTAATTTATTTAAAGGAGCACTGTGGCATAAAAACGCACCCAAATGTTCAAGTGGGTGCTCCTTTGCTGAAAACTTTTTTTTTGTAGCTGATTGTGTTTCTAGTATTATACTTAGTCGATCGAATGCCATTGTAGCCTTAATTTTTAAATAAATTGATTGACAGTGAAAAAAAAAGTTGACAACGAAATTTTCTTTACAGCGATATTGAACAGAAGCACCTAATACTCAATATAGAGCAAGGTCCGCCGAAACCAAACAGCCACGAGGTGGCAGCACCTACACAGGTCATCAACACAATTTCTCCCCACATCAGACATGCCGATAAAATGAACCACATCCATTTGAATGAAAGCGATTTCAGCGGAGACTCGAGCGGCGGATACAATTACCCTGAATACAATCTTCCCGTCATAAATTCTTACGAACAAGAGGAGTATCAACACCCGAACGGTTACCAGGAGATTTACTACAACGAAACTTATCAGGATCCGGAAATGGTTCAGAACAATTACATAAACTACCCGCAAAACCAGAGACCGTTTTCGGCCAGTTCGTCCTCTTGCAGCTCAACCGAAAGTCCCGAGGTCACCCAACAGTATAACTATACGAATTTGATCTCGTTTTACGGACCAAATCAGAGTCATAACAGTCGTGGTGTCGACGCCAATTTTAGTACAAATTTCAAGCAAATACCACCGAGCCCTGCAGTGCAGGAAGGCGCCTACACAAGTGTCATAGTAGATAACACTCAACAGTTCCATCATCACAGTACTACGGTTAATGAGTACGTGCACTGATACGCGAAATATGGGCCTTTGCGCGTCGACAGAGGGCGCCAGTGTGGAAAAATGGCGCTTATTTTTTCCGTATACTGTTAAAATATGAGCAAACGGTACAATAATTGTATAATATTAGTCTGTGGTTTCATTGAATGATAGAAAGGGAACTTGAGTGACGTTAACGACTACGGTTTTTGAAAGTCGAAACGACAGATTTATTTTAATTTATTTTATTTTATTGGAGTGAAAACGAACAAAAAAAATAATTACGACACACATTTTCACCAATTTGCAATTGAGATTGTTTTAATTTTATTTTATTTTCTTCTCATTTCTTATTATATACATGTTATTAGAATTTATATTTTCAAAGAAAAAAAATTAGCTTTAAGGGGTCAGGCCCAAAAATGGTCAGTCACTTTTTATAATATATTAAATAAAATACCACTATTACTTATATGAAATTCTTTAAGCAGTGATTTTTTCAAATTGATTCCACATACGTTGTTTTTGTATTACCGATAGGTGGCGCGATTAATTAATTAATTATTAACTAAATAAATAAAAAATATAAGTAACCTATAAAATTACAAAATTTCACGAAATTTCGACTTTATTTTAAAGGTATATTAGATTTATTTATTATAATAAAAGTAATTATACGAGCTTTAATATTAAAAAAAATCAACGTACAAGGCTCATTCCGTTACGCCAATCAATCTTATTTACGAGTATATTAATTATACTTCAAACGTCCACTGCTGGACATGGGCCTTTTTGTTTTAAACAAACTCTTAAACATTATAATAAATGGCAACACTTATTATAACCTTTTGTGGTAGACGTTGGCCGTTAGATAAGAAATCAATTAATTTTTTAAGTAGGTACGGTACCTACTCATTTCTACATACTTACTTATTTACTTAATTATACAAATATAGGAATTTGTCATTAATTTTTATTTAAAATGAAAAAGGCTGTTTAAACCAAATTAGGTAGGTAATAAATATCCTTTGCAAAAGAATCTGTTAGAGCACAGTGAAAAAAAAAAATGTTTATAATTTTTTCTGATTTCCTTAACTTAAAAGTGGTTTATTCAGCGCCATCTATTGCGGTGAAAAATTGTCTAAATAAGAGGATAGTTTCACTATGTTGAGGCACATTTCTTGAGAATTCGTTGAACGAATTCACAAGAATGGGAAAAGTGGCTCTCTAAAAAGAAAGTTTAAGTTTTAAGTTTTGAAAAAAGCAAATAGTTCTTAATTTTTAAATTACATTTAAATTAAATGTAATAACATAATATATATTCAATATAAATATAGAAGAACAACACTTAGGTAGGTACCTATTTTTTCTTTAGAATGACTCTTTGTTCATAATTTAACTCCAATAAGCATAGGTTTAATTTAATATTGTGTTCCTTTATTTGTTCTTTTTAATTATAAGTTACCCAATGAAGACTACAGTACGATTTTTATTTTGATGTAGCAAACTGACAGCTGGGCATTAACTACTGTCAGTATCTTCTTCTTCTTCTCTTTTAATATCTTGGGTCCATCAGATCTTCTCCGATGATTTTGTCAGTGTCATTTGTAAAAATAGCAATTTAAAATTGAAAAATCAAAAGTAGCAGATCCCGAGAGACTAGTCAGTCAAGTCATGTCTACAATTTTTCTTTGAGTTTTCCAAAGCAGTCAGGTCAAGTGTGCTACAGTATCTAAATAAAAATCACATTATATAAAAAATAAATACAAGTACTTATAAATGTTAATTACATTGACTTGGTCGATGTGACGGTAGTTTAAAAAATACATCTTCGTAATCAGTTTACATCTTGTAACATAAAACAATTTCCAAAAAAATACATTGTAATATATAGTTTTTATAATGTAAATAATATTTATATAGACAATAAGCGCATTATTTATAAAATAAATAAAATGTGACTTCATAGAACGTTTATATTTTTTCCTAAAAAAAAATCCTTTGGGTAATTGAATATATTTTATTATTTCTTAATTCATATATAATACATATGAATTCATACATACGAATACAAATATTAAGGTAAAGTTATATAAGTATTGCTTGTAATACAAACGAATAACGTCACAAGATGGCGCTTCTTGTTTTAAACTGCGTCATACTATGCTAGAGTTTGTCGCAAAAGTCAACCGACGCACGTAGCATGCGAGAGCGCTGTTACAGCGCTCTCGCTACAGTAGTGTTTTTTTTTTTTTTTTCACATAAAGCAAACTGTATCACATTAAATACAAGTTTTCTGATTCCAATAAACAATGTTTTCCTTTTCACTGACATGCTTAAGAACTGAATTTAATGAAATAATTTACTTTGACAACATGGAAATGTGTTGCCACTTAAGTATTTTTAACTTTAGGCCGCGTCGGTTGACTTTTGCGACAGACTACAAGAAATATGTAAAACACATTACCTGAGAGCCTAGTGCGAGTTTTACTCGATCAAATGCGTCGAACGCGTAAACGTCAATTTGTATGGGAATGAAGCAGCGCTACACGTTAGACACTAGGTAGCACTGCTTCATTCCCATATCGTTTGATCGAGTAAAACTCACACTAGGCCCTCTGTAAGGGTTTCTGTAGAACCATCACCAACCCGTATCTCTCCACTGCTGTATGTAGGCCTAAGACCTCTCCCAAGGCTCGCCACCAAGCATGGTCTTCTGTCCTTCGCATCGGGCCGCTTCCTGTGAAGAATTTCAGGTCGTCTTTCCACCTGATCGCAGGGTGTTCCACGCTGCGTCTTCCTATTCGTGGCCTACATTCAAGAACTCGTCTACCTTATGGTTTACTGCAATTACTGCAATAGATGTGACCGGACCATTGCCACTTCAGCTTATTGATTATCTCAGCTATGTCCACAAGTTTGGTTCTTCAGCGAAATTATCTGGTCTAATCTATTAAAGAAACCCCGAGCGTAGCCCGCTTCGCAGCACGCTGAGCGACTTTGAATTTGTGGACCAGTCCTACTGTAAGAGGCCAAGTTTCGGCACCATACGTCATTATATTGGCAGGACGCACTGATTGTAGACCTTGGTCTTCAGACATTGCGGCGGAGAGGAGACGTAGCTTCGCGAAAACAGACTAACTCAGCTAGATTCTTGTTTCAACCTGTTTGTTAAAGTTGTTTCTGCCTAACTGAATCCATAACTGACATAACCCTGCACAACTACAAGAGTCTCACCCTTAACGGTACCAGGTCCTGGTCGTTGCTATGCTATATACTCGTTGAACATGACTTGTTGTTCTTGTTCAAACTCATTCCAAGTCCTAAATGCCGAGAAGCGACATCGAGGCTATCCAATCCAACATACCGATGAGTTCTTCTAACGCCGTGCATGAATGACTATATCGTCAGCAAAAGATAATCGCCGTTGACATTAATAACTCCTTGCGTTTCTCAATCAAGCATTAAATACATCTTCCAACGCGTTAGTAAATAGTTTCAGGAATACTAAATCCCCCTGTCGAACTCCTCTTCGCAGTTGCATTGGTGTCGTCATCGTCACAGCTTTGTATAGATACCTCAACATTTCCATATAGCGACAAAATGTACAAATTTCTGTGTACCGCTATTCTAGGAACATAGTACTAGCCTATTCATAAGTATGTAATATAAAAAGTTGTAAAGGTTTAGCGTTAAGTTCCACTGTATTTAGAAATTACATACTAGTCGGTTATAATTATATGTTAATAAAAAATGTAGGTACTTATGAAAAATAAAATTAATTTAGTTAAAATCAGTTATTTTCACATTACCAACAGACACTTTAATTTTATTTATTGGTATAGATTTTGAAATGAATAAATTTTCATGTAAATAGTCAAAACAATAATTAAAAAGCGACTATCTATATACCAATGCCAGTCTCCTATATTTTTGGTCCAATAAGATCAAATATTTTGGTCCAAGTAGTTACGTAGATTAGTCTGACAATAATAACTTAGTTGTAATAACTTATATTCCAAAAAATCATTATAGTGAGTAATGTATAATTATTATAATATTGTTAATATTAATTTGTCTACAGCCGAATATTAAATTAATTACAAAACCTATGTAATGTTTTATGTAGCGACATCTGTTAGAAGTTTCTCGAAGTGACTGAACATATCGTTTTAAATGTTTCTACTAGATGGCGCTGCCATACGACTCAAACTAAATTTAAACTTTCTTTAGAAATTTAGTTTGGGTATAAAAATGTTTTTTACCGATTGAAATCCCTTATACTGTTTTGTCTTAGTTATAAAATTATTTTATCGCAAATTAAATTAGCGTTTTTTTTATAAATTAAATATGAAAAATGAACATAATATTGGAATTTAAAGAACAAAACAAAATGTGATATACCAAACATATTATTTTATGATAAGAAAAATATAAATAAAGTGCATATGAAAAGCATTTTTTTTTAAACAATCCTTCTTCAATCAATATATAAATAGGAAACACGTTAAACTATTACTTAAACTTAATATGGACCGTATACTTAAATAAGTTACGCTTGACTTTTTTTATGTCAAAGTCGATAGACAGGCTGACTGTCCACCTGATGGCAGGTGGCTACCGTCGCCTATATCACAAGCAACGCCACAGATGCTGCAAGTGCGCTGACGACCATAGAAGGGTTAAGGATGAGGGATAAGGAAGGAATGGAGTGATGGGCTCTCTGGCATCCCTTACTCACTCACCGAAACACAACAGCACATGTGCTGTTATTTCACGGTGGCCTTTTAAATGAAAGTTTACCGTGTAATAACATATCGTTTTAAATGTTGCTACAAGATGGCGCTGTCACAACTACCTATCATAAACTGATTTTTCTTTAATCATACAGAATTCTGTAGATCATTTTATTTACAATAAATTCATAATTTACTAGCTGTTGCACGCGACTTCGCCCGCGTAACGTTATAAAATATAGTCTATGTTACTCGCTGATAATGTATGGCTTTCTATAGGTGAAAGAATTTTTCAAATCGGTCCACTAGTTATTGAGTTTATTAATTACAAACAAACATACAAATCTTCTGTCTTTATAATTTTATAGTATATAGTTTTTTTTTAATGGTCGTTGCATCGCGCCCTTAAGGCATACAAATATATAATTTAAATGCCAATTAATTGGTTGGGGTTGGTAAAAAATTAATGAAATATCCAAAATAAATAATTGTATTGTATTGTACATTCTTTTTTGACCATGTAGTTTTACAGTATTGCAATTATCATTAGTTATAATATAAATATATAACAAAATTGAAAGATCTAATCCCTTGTGAGTTGATCTATGATGCGGCGAAGGTCCATTTCTCCGTCGCTGTTACTCGTGTCGGCTTCTTCGCGCTGGAAAAATAACTGTATTTAATTAATATCTATACTTTTTCATTGTATATTTGAGGATTTGACATTGACAATTTGACATTGACTCCATATAAAAGATATATGCTCTCGCTAGCGAGTGACATTGACATTGACAAATTGACATTTTCAATTTTCCATATAGTTTTACGTTCTCGCTTACGAGTGACATTGTCAATTGTCAATTTGACAATGACAATTGTCAATTTTCCTTATAAATGTTTTACGCCCTCGCTAGCGAGTGCAGTCATTATAAACTCATGGTAGGGTTACTGTACTCGGGCACATATCGTTAATAAAAATACTTACGTTGTGACGCCGCCTGAGCCTTCTTCGCGGTGGTCTCTCTTCTTGATCTGAATCGACGGATACCGAATCGGAACCGGAACCAAGTTCCAGTACAGCGTCACGAAGCAAACTCGAAGCCACTGGGACACACAAAACACAAACACTCAGACATCTCTGGTCTAATATAATATTATATACAAAAGAAAAAATATTTGTGGTTTTTGCCCAAAATATGCAATAATTTATCCATACAATTAAGGAACAAAGAAATAAGTAAATATCTTACAATCATCATCGTTGTCCGATCCGGAATCCGATCCGTCATCGTTCTCCGAACCTCCTCCCATCTCTTCCTCTTCATCCTCCTCCTGTCAAAATATTCATTATAAATAAATAAAATAAAAAGCCCATTTATTCCTTCACCAAAATAATACAAAAAAAAAATCTTACATTGAGGTTAATATTTAAAACAATATTATTATTATTTTTTAAATTAACATTTTAATAGTTTGTTTATTTTTTCAAGTTGGCAAGGAAAGGGGTAAAGGGTAAAGGCCTCCCCCAGTTTCTGCCCTATTTTTTCTTGTTTTTTTTTTCTGTATTGGATATATTTTTAAAACTTTTGATATCATTACACTCCTTATCCTTGTGAACTCCTTTAAATACGGTTATACCCTTATGACAGCCGTCAAAAGTTATCCTAAACAAGTAACTACTTGTAAACTTTTCAAAAAACAGTCTTACAACATACTGGCTGGATATACATAAAAATAAAAGGGGGTTTTCGCTAGCACAGCTTCCCGGCTTCGCACGTCTGCAACTTTGCACTTTCTTTTCATGTGCACATTTCTATGTGCATTTAGTATTTTTAGTAGAAAACTAACAAGTGGTAGAAAAACAAGTTACCGCGTCATCGTCGTGGTCCCTCTTGCGGCCGACGTCGTAAACTTTAACGGCCGACTCTTGTATGTGATCGAATTCGCCGAGATTCTCCACGACCGATATCTGAGCGCCGTGACGCGACACGCTCAGCGCGTAGATGTCCCGCTTCACGTCGATCGTGGCTTCAATCAACACATCACAATCACTCAATCAGTCACATCAATCAATCAATTGGACGAGTACTTTGATTGAACTGTTAGGGCGGAGTTACTAAATCTTTCTCGATGGAGAATTCAAATTCGAGAGACTTGTATACATAAAAACAGTAAATCTGTTTACTGTCATTTGGGCACCACCCCTTAAAGAAGAGGGAGCCTATTTCCCTATGCTTAATCTTACTGTAGTCGGCAGCGCGCTTGCAGCACCTGTGGCTTTGCTTGTGTTTTATCCCGTTTACAATCCGTATACTTCCGCGGCAGTTTATAATGAAGTTTTTAATACTTATTGAGAGTGACAAAGTAATCTAGGATTCGGTAGACAAAAACAACAAATTGAAACACAAAGTAAATGTAATTCACTGAAAGAGAATTACCTATAAATATGGACTCAAGATTTAAAAGCTAAGAAAATATCTTTCTTAGCTTTTAATCATTTAGGTCACTATTAAAAAAGATTTTTTTTTTTTTATTAAATATAGAGCAGGCGTCTCATAACTGCATCTACCTAATTGAACATCAAGTGTGCCAACGTTAACATGAAAAAACATATTTTTGTTGTGACAAATAAAGAGTAATAGATGAATTATTATTCCACTCACCTATACTGGAGTAATCGTATGGGTCCAAAGTTTTGAAACTAGTGTCGAACTGACTCTTCTCATCAGAGTCCTGATCTGAACCCGAGCAGACAGCGTACAACGCAGTACACGCCGGATTGAATATTACCTATATGCAAACGGACAAACCACTTTCAAAATCAAGTCTTTATCAACGAAATTTTTCATGTATAACATCTTACCGCTCGGTTTTGTGGGAGTAAAATCGTGCAAATGAAACGGAAGACTCACCTCTGATTTGTCTAATGTCGGCACCGTCCGTAATAAATGAAACGTTCTCAGATCCCACACTTCCGTATTCGATATTACCTGAAATCAACAACAATTCCTCGTTAGCGGCGGTGGTATGTGCCCACAGACGTTTAAGGGAGTGACTACACTTATTCCAGTCAATTCAGCTTTCGTCCAAATAAAACATCAGTTTTGTATGGAGATGCGTACACGTCGTTTCGGCTTTCCGGGTCTATTCGGCTTACGCTACACTGTTGAAAATGTTTCGCCGCGTACAGCGCTGTTCCGCCGCATTCAGCGCTTTTCCGCCACGTTCAACACTCTTCCGCCGCGACACAACGCATAAAGCGTTGTTCCACCGCGTATAGCGCTGTTCCGCCGCATTCAGCGCTATTCCGCCCGTTCAACGCTGTTTCAGCGCTGTACTACGCGGCAGATAGAATAGTCCAAGGAAATTTATTTAACAAATCAAAATTTGACTTCCTCGTGGGGCAATAAGTTTATAGTAGATATGTAATATCGATGGGTGAGATAAGTAATAAATATGTAATATCGACGGCAGTACGCGGCTAATAAAACGCAAATGGACCGCAATAGGCTTAGTTACTCCCTAAGGATTACAAGTTAAAGTTTGACTAAAAGTAGTAAGAAGATCTATAGAAATCCTTGAACTAAGGTTAGATAAGGTCTAATTTGGCTTGAAACAATATACTTTTGATATGACTTTTATAATATTCACCTCTAGTCCGTTCGGATGGAACACTCCGCTGTGCGTTTGATTCAATTTGTCGAATTTGTGTATTTCCTTTCCGCTGTTCACGTCCCAAAGTACACCATCTGAAATTGAAGTAATTTTCTTTTATTTCAAAGTCGACAGACAAGCTGACGGTTCACTTGGTAGGTGGCTACCGTCGCCTATAACACAAGCAACGTCAAGCCACAGGTGTAGGCGCAGGTGCCGACTATTATGGGAATTATGAAGGGGTAGGGCAATGAGCTCTGGCATCATTTATTCATTCACCGAAACACAGCACATATGTTGTTATTTCACTGTGGTAAGCTGTAAGGGGGTGGTCACCGCCGCCAGACGGGCTGTTCAAATGACTGCGAAACGCAGTGTGCCCTGCCACTACTTGAAATTCACAATTTGATATCCTAAGATTCTAGAGTAAATATGTCAATGTTTGTCATGTTTTCGATCAGAATTGGGGCAAATTCTATGGTTACCTGACAGAACCAGTTCATCTGTGGGGTTGAATGTGGCTCTGTTCTTGGCGTACTGGTTGCTTATGTTCGGAGTGAGGGTCAGCAGCTCGCGACCTGTCCTCGTGTCGAAGATGGTCGCCGTCTCGCTTTTCGTTCCAATCAAACGGTCCTCGGACATTTTTGAAAATTCCACGTACTCTTCTGTGTCTAGTTGATATCTGAAAATAGAAAGGATTTTTTTTTTAATTTATTTAAATAAGAAACTAGAGGGAATTAAATCAATTAATTAATTAATTAACTAGAGGGAATTAATGTAACGCAATCTTCAATAATTGCTTTACGTATAATACTTGAACGCTTTCACTAACTAAATGAGTAATCATGGAATTACGTAATATTGAATTTGTAAACTGCTCGAGTTGGAGAGTGCTCTCTTAAACAGTGGTTACGCGTTTTCTAACTCTACGTATGTGTTTGTGAAAACTGATAAATAAATAAATTAAATAACACTAACAGTTGTTCGAACGCGTTCATATTCCACAGTGTGGAAAGAGGCCGCCATGTTGTCGTCGAACAAGCTATTAGCAACGACCCGTCTCTGCTTGCCTGTAACAAAACAACAATATACTCTCAATTATTAGTGACTGCGTTTCGTAGTCATCCGTCTGGCGGCAGTAACCAACCCCTTACAGTACACCACAATGAAATAACAGCATAAATGTTATGTTACTCGCTGACAATGTAGCTTTCTATGGGTGGAAGAATTTTTAAAATCGGTCCAGTAGTTTTTGAGATAATTAATTACAAACATACAAAAATACAAATCTTTTCTCTTTTTAATATTAATATAGATGAGCAGGCAAATGTATGAATGAAGACAGTAATTACCTGCATATGATATATGTACGCTTCGTGTACTTGGTAACAGGCCTCTTCGACTCCGCTAAACAAATTGAATATGCGAATATCACCGGCGGACGTCGCCGCCAACAATTGCTGACGAGTGGGCTGTAACAAGAAACATTATAAATAAATAACAATCTATAATCTATACTTATACGATTAAGTACCCATTAAGCAGCTTCACTATTTTTCGTCTGGCCACATTGTACTGTGGCGAGGCGAACACATTCATAGCGGTCATAGTTTGCTTTGTAACTTGTCGAAATTATTCCCCATTAGTTTTGAGATTTGCTCTATAACGGGTCGAAAATAATTATCCTTTGAATTGTGTAAAATGTTGCACTTTATGTGTCCATCGAATTCCAGCCTTGCTCAAGAATCCAAGTAACCTAAGATATGATCGACAGCCTTTTTTTATGTTAAGATCGACAGACAGACTGACGGTCCACTTGATGGTAGGTGGCTACCGTCGCCTATGACACAAGCAACGCCATAGGTGTTGCAAGTGCGCTGCCGAGCATATAGAAGGATTAAGTATAAGCGATAAGAAAGGGATGGTCTAATGGGCTTTGGCATCCCTTACTCACTCACAGAAACACAACAGCACATATGCTGTTATTTAACTTCTGTGCGCGATGACTGCTGCGAAACGCAGTGCACCCTACCACTATCTCCAAATGAAGAGCCAACTTTGAAAAGTTGTTTTTCAAACTTGACCCAGCCGGGAATCGAACCCGGGACCTCTGAGACGTTGGGCGAGTACCCTTACCACTTATCCAAGGCTGAAAACTTGACAAGGAAAACGGTCGGTGAGTGTTTTGAACAATTGAATACTGCGCCACGCAGCCTGATTGACATAGCACCTTAATCAGAGTCATCATGCACCTCTTTGATATTATTAGTATAGATACGCAAAGACTAAACTCACATGAAATATCGTATGCGTGAAGTAAGCGTCGTCCTCTTGCAAACGTAGCGACCTGACCGGCGCAAAGTGAGCGTGCGCCAACCGAGCGTCCGCTCTCCGCATACTGTGAGCGTCGAGGGACAACTCGCGACGCGCCAGACGGGCGCAAACGTTTGGGACTTCTCGCGTGCCGAGCAACAGCGCCGCGCCCCGCGGGTCCGGACACTTGTGCGGCTGGAACAGGTTGAACTGGGGACACGTCACCACCGGATTCTTGCACAGCGCGTGCTGATTGTATAGGTACTCGGTGATTATCGAGTGCAGTGTGACCGTGTGTTGCGGTTGCGACGTCTCGCCGCCTGCGAGGCAAAGTTGCTTTTGAAGCGACCGCCTTTGTTCCCCGCTCTGCACGTTCGACGCGACGT
Source organism: Synanthedon myopaeformis (assembly GCA_944738685.1). Taxonomy (NCBI): domain Eukaryota; kingdom Metazoa; phylum Arthropoda; class Insecta; order Lepidoptera; family Sesiidae; genus Synanthedon; species Synanthedon myopaeformis. The sequence continues at coordinate 2,288,840 of OX122942.1, forward strand.
TCTGGACCTTCCTGTTTAATGTTATTAGGGAAATTTACAAGAATATGGTGTTTAGTATTCCTGTAATGTCTGTATGTAACGCCATAATGACTGTTCCTTTTTTTTTAAATCTTTATTGAGAGGCTTTTCCCTGAAGGACATGCAGCCTCATTGGGCAAAGTCGAAAAAAATGGATAGCACAATTATTCAGAAGTTTAGACCTTATTTCTTATTTGCCTATCTATATACTCCCTGTATAGCACGACGTTTACGAAGTTCTTTCTTTTTCTTTCTTTCGTGAAACACATGAAATCACTCACCTTAACTTAATGACTGTTGGCATCGGACTGTTTTCCATATTTGTGTCCGTACTCATGTTGAGCGAAGCGTTGAAATCAATGCTATCCCTGTGCATTGAGCTCGTACTAGTCGAACGAGATACTGACAGTCGACTCTGTTGACATTCAAATATAAACCATTTAGTTACATGTAAAGTCGGGGTACGAAAACCTTTAAGCCAATTTTCAAATTCATTCCTTTATCAAATTCGTAGACTCTTAATACCTTTTGAAAATCTGTACCTACCACCAATGTTCTTTTTGGTATTTGTTTTGTACAAATTAAATGTACCTACGGATCTTTTAATAGTTTTTCAACGACTCTTATGCTGTATGACAAAACTTTTTTTAAATTTAGTACGTCCTCAATTTAATGGCGGCATAAATAAAAAAGAGGCAACGGTCGACTCACCCGCTTGGGAGTGTGCGTGTGCGCATAGACGGGCGGAGGGGGTGGATGCGCAGGCGCAGGGGCGGAGGGGACGGGGGGCAGCGCCGCCTCTCGCTGCAGCGCCGCCGCGCTCTCGGTGAGGCCTCGCGACAGCAGGTGCGCTGCCACCAACTGCAGCAGCTGCCGCTCGTTGTAGTTTATACGCGTCTGCGCCACCACGTTCGCCTGAAACATTACAACTGCACATACCACAACCCATTCTTTTTTGGCTATTGCTAGTCGACTGACTATCGGATGAATAAAATAAATTAATCGTCCAATAATATAAATTATTCTCATATAAATTCCTAGAATCTAACCTAAATTTAATCAATAATAAACATAAATCTTTTCTGGTATAAAAGTAATATTTACCTGTGTAGGCAAACAAATTCCAAAAACTCAAGACATCCGATAATAGGACGATTAGACTATTTATTTGTTCAACTAGAGAGCAAAATTGTTTTTTCCTGCGAGTGCCGACTTTAAATCACGAGTGATTTAAAGGCACAAGACATAAAAAAAAATTGCTCTCGTGTTAAACATACAACTTTTCACCTCAACAGCGAGAAATGCGTTACTATGTCATCTTTAGGTAAAAAAATCAATTAAGACAATTTTAAATATTATTTTTATTATAAAATCAAAATTTTGTTCCTGCGAGTTAAATCGCGTGTTCGAATTTCGAATCACGCTCGCATCAAAAATCGAGAGAAAGAGAGCGAGAGAGAGAGAGACAACATCCATATTGACGAGATTAAAACTTACCCTGTGTATATTCGCTAATGAGGTCTCGAATTCCGCTCCCATGTGTTTGCTCTTCCCGGACACACGCTCGAGAAGCTCCAGAGCGTATTTCTGGAACATCACGTGTTCCTGACGCTTCTCCTGAAGTATCGGATCACGCATCAATACTGAAAAGTTTCGCCCATATATTCTTAAACAGGTTATGTACACTTCAAATATGTTTAACCATTTATTTATTTTTTACTTAAAAAAAACCAAATTCGCCTTTGCTGCAATGTCCTATAGAACAGTATTAGTTTTTACAATTAGGAGCATCATTGATTACACTATAAGATAGTTCAATAATTGTTTATTTTCTATTTATTTTTTTAATGTTAAACTCGACAGACAGATGACGGTTCACTTGATTGTAAGGTGGCTACCGTCGCCTATAAAACAAGCAACGCCACAGGTGCTTCAAGTGAGTAAAATACATAAATGTGCACAAATACATTAAAATAAAAATCTATATAATTATATCCTATTACAAGGTTAGACATATTAAAATTTATAAGTACATAAAAATAATAATAATAATAATAATATACAAACATATAAAGACTTAGACATGTGTGATTGCAGGTGTGTGTGCTTGAATTTGATAGGGTTGGTGTGTGTGTGTGTACGTGTGTGTATTTATCACCCTCTGAGTGTAATAATATACACAGGTCAATAGAGTGGCAACGCTCACCTTGTATCTGAGATGTGGTGAAAAGTGGCAACTTGGAAATGATCTGTCGAACGGTGGGACATCTCGCTAGGCCTGCGAGGGCCCGACAAGCCAACCCTCGTAGTCGATCGGCGTCCGTTATGGGCGACTTCACCATCATCAGCGACAGTAGAACCTTTCAACGGATAAACAATAAAATTAGTAAAACTGTACTAAGTGTACACAAGTATAAAAGTTAAAAATAATTTAGTAAGTATTATGGAATTGGTATGAAATTAGTTTCGGTTTTTTTAGTGTTAAATAAAATTCAATTTTGTTTTAAAAAGTAAACGAGCTTTACAGTAGTCGCATTATGATCTCACCTTGGTAATTAAGCCATTGTTATGGGCTTCACTATGTTCAAATGTTTCTATGATTTTGACAATTTTAAAAATTTCAAATTCCTCACTAATTTTATTGCTGTTAAAATAAAAACACCTTGGCAAAGATACCAGGGCTAGTTTTTAACCACTCACCATAATACCGTTGTTAGTTCTGACACTCTCCCACACTTTTTGTATGACGTCCTCGTACGATTTGAGGGCCGTTTTCTTTTTACTCGTTCCGGACATTGAGAAGCGTGTTGTTGATGACCCTGCCTGAGAAAAAAAAAAAAAAAACAAAACGTCGTGTATCTATTGAAACCAAACACCTTTCTAAAAGCTATTATAAAATCTCTGAGTATTTAAGCGACAATGAAACCTGACTGGATTTAAGCGATTCTGAACTCATACTAGTCGGCCAAGGGTCGACTGGTCTTATCTCTAGAGCAGTGGACGTCCTACGGCTGAGCTGATGATGATGATGATAATGATGATGATGAAAGTATAGTTACCCTGTGCACCGGTGCGCAGACACAGTTGACCAGAACGTTGAGCGCCGCCTTCTGAACGTCGGGCTCCGGGACTATCTCGCCGTCGGCCGCGCCCAGCACCACGTTGAGACCGGTGGTCACGTCCTCCCTCATCTCCACCTTCTCAGCGAGGAGTAGCTGGACGCGAGGCGACACGCAGCACACCGACACCACGTCCAGCGCCGAGCGGACGGTCTCCGCGCGCCCGTTGAAGTTCCACTCGTACGCGTACCCCACTACCTTTGCCCACCGAACGTCAATATTATTAGTAACCAATCATCGAAGTACTACTGCTATGGAATTCGAGTGACAAATTCCAAAGCGGCACATAAAAAGTACGCCTAAAACGGAATCATGGCGGAGTCTTGAATTCGCGAGTCAATGGTAAAAGGTAGTAACGACCAAGTTCTCCTATTAATTTTAAACTCTAATGTGTTTACGTAGTCACATTTTCTTTATATGACAGATGACAGAGTTCATGCTTATGTCATTTTTAAATGTTCCATAAAGTTCGTAGTGTTTTGTATGGCATGCGAAATCCATAGTTGTAGATTGATGTAACCAATACAAAACAGTAGTGGCAAGCATCAAAACATCAATGTACTACAACTATGTGTTTCGCACGCCATTGCCATACAAAACACTACGTACTTTATGGAACATTTAAAAGTGACATGTGCGTAGAGCATGAACTCTGTCATATGTCGTTTAAAACCAACCAAACGTCTGTCATTTAAAGAAAATGTAGTCACATTGGTGTTTTAAAATCAATAGTAGAACTTAGTCGTTACTAATATACCTTTTACCATCGACGCGCAAAGGCAAGACTCCGCCATGATTCCGTTTTAGGCGTACTTTTTATGTGCCGTTTTGGCATTTGTGACGCAAATTTCATAGTTGTAGGTACTTCGATGGTGGACACTATATAAAAATCTACAACAACTTATGTATTATCATATTGAGCAACTAAATTATTATGAATTTGAAATGTAGTCACTCTCTTTAATCAAGTATTGACCTACCTGTATGAGCAAAGTGATTCCTCCCAACTCGACCAGCTCATCCACGGGCGCCCATCTCGACCACGCGACGCTTTGAAGCAACTCTATCTGCTCCTGGATCTCTTCCGGTGACGACTTTGACGCCTGAAACGTTTGAGACGAGCACTTTGGAGAAAAACTTTATTTTCACCGCCTAATTTGACTTCTTTGGAGTAAAATTAAAACTTAAACCAAGGCAAACGAGACAACGCAAAGAATGTATATAAACTTTTAGCGATAACGATAGAAACAGATAGCGTTCGTGAGGGAAAATAACAGCGGACCGAGTTTGTTTACATTGTCTCGTTGGCTTTACTATAGGCTAGCCGTTGCACGCGAGTTCGTTCGTGTAATTTTATAAAATACAGCCTGTGTTACACGCTGATAATTTAGCTTTCTATAGGTGAAAGAATTTTTAAAATCGATCCCAAAAGTTTTTGTGTTTATTCATTACAAACAAAAATACAAAAACTTCTTTCTAATATTATAAATTATCAGTATAGATAAAAATACAGTGCATAATAGAGACTATATTTCAAAAAGTTTAAATGGGGCAGATTTTTAGGAAATTATATTTTCTAAAAAAAAAAAAAAATAGAAAATTATTGCTCAAAAAAACCTTTTTAGTCAGTGTTAAAAAATTTGAGCGATAAATACATTTGTTTATAAGCTTCTTAATTATTAACTTAAATTCTTTACTAAAGTTTTAAAGATATTTTACTATTCCTAGATACACCACAGTTCCTAGTTATTGAAACCCTTCTTCGCGATTTCAAAGAAAAGTTTAATTGAATTTTCAATGAAAAGTCATTTTATGGTACAAATTAAAGAGTCACTTTATACGATGGCGGTTCCGGGACATTGTCGCCCTGTTGCCTCGCGACTTGTGCTGCTCGCAACCGCAGGTGTGCTTCTAAATACCTGAAATCAAAAAGAGCGTTTCACAACTGTATGGACTGTAAGACTGTGCTTAATGTATCACAGAGAAATTGTGAGAAAATGAATAGTATAGCAATTTTATTTATATAATTAATTTTTCTTAATTCTTATTAACGATTAATGAATAGATGTTAATTTTACTAAATCAATTATATCAATTTGTGATACAATATGTTTGGTATGTCTGTTTGTCCGTTTACATGAACATAATAAAAGTACTTAAGAAAATGTTAGCACATCCCTTGGTGTTGCTTGTGTCTTTGGGCGGCGGTAACCATCTACCATCAAGTGAGCCGCCGCCAGCCTGTCTGTCTGCCACATTTATATTATAAAAAAAAAAATTAGATGTTAATTTTACTAAATCAATTATATCAATTTGTGATACAATAGGTTTGGTATGTCTGTCCGTCCGTTTACATGAACATAATAAAAGTACAAGTACAAACCTCCTTAGTGCGACGCACACGTGTCTGACGATTTGTCTCGCCGCACAAGTCTCGTCTTCTGACACCCTCGACTCCTCATCATCAGATCCCAAGATTGGCAGAGTCGAAATCACGTTGTACAACTTACGTAGACCGTCCTGAGTATAAAAATTTGATATGTAATGTTTTGTAAGCATTAATAAAACACGATAAAATCATACTTTAGTACAGCGCGAAGATAAGACATAATAAGAAAAATTTTGAATATACTGTTTCTTTTTTAAAATTTCTGTTTTTGCTAAATTGCAAAAGAGAAACGTATCTTTGAAGACATAGATCTCCTATACGAGTAGTTTAAATAAAATCTAAAAAAAAATATATGTTATGTGTAATATAGTCAAGAAAAAAAAAATCATTTTTCTTTTTTATTGTCGTTATTTTTATCAGAAAAAAATCTAATGTAACCTATATTTTTTGCAAGAAATCTCTTCAAACATTCGATGATTTGTTAGAATTATTTAGAAAAATCTTGAATAATATACTTAATTATGTATCATAATTATTATAAATATTAATAATTTATATTATACTAAGTGGTGCCGCGATTTCACGTTGAAAAAAACATCCTTGGGATACCTGTCGTTTTAACAGGTACAGACTAGTTTAGCAGGTGAACCGTCCGCGCTACTCGCCTGAAAAAATAGAACTGTTCGACTCGACTATATATTTTTTGGTGTTCAGACACGTTTAGTTACTAAATTACTTGCTACTCGACTATATGACAACACCCTTTGAGTACCAAGCTGATTGTCGAACTCCTCCAATATGACCCTAGTCTAATGTGGTCTTACATGGTAAATTAAGAACATATTAAAAACAAATCTGATTATCGAACTCCTCCAATATTACCCTAATCTAATGTGCTCCTACATGCTAAATTAAAAACATTATATTAAAAAAAACCCAACCTGATTGTCGAACTCCTCCAATATGATCCTGATTTAATGTGCTCTTACAAGGTAAATAAGAAACATTATATTAAAAAAACCCAACCTGGTTGTCGAACTCCTCCAATATGATCCTGATTTAATGTGCTCTTACAAGGTAAATAAGAAACATTATATTAAAAAACCCAACCTGATTGTCGAACTCCTCCAATATGACCCTAATCTAATGTGCTCTTACATGGTAAATAAGAAACATTATATTAAAAAACCCAACCTGATTGTCGAACTCCTCCAATATGACCCTAAACTGGAACGAGAGTCCAAAGAACATTGTCGCGTGACATCTTCCCGAATCGTGGGAACACTCGAGCAGCCACAGGGCGTACTTCACCAGATCCGCCAAGGTCTTCCTGGGCAGGAGGCAGACCCTCTCCATGGCGTCCTCGCAGTAGGCCAAGTAGTACAGGCATATCGACACTCCAGTCGCCGCCACCGAAGGCCTAGGGACCTCCAGAAACTTCTGGAGACCGCCCATGTTGATGAAGTCTATCGAGAACTTCTTGTGGCACAGCAGAGCGGCCAGATACTTTAGGGCTTCGAAGGCCAGCCTGGAGTCACGGGACTCGCGAACGTTCAGGTATCCCAGTATGAGACCTAGGGCGTTCTGCTCGAACACGTGCGATAAGAACTGTAATAGAAACAAATGAATACTATAAAAAATAAAATAACATTTATTTATTTTCTTACATAGTACATCTTAAAAATATTATGTACACGTATTGATTTTTCAACGAATGTTTTGAAATTGTAGTAATAGCTCAAAATAGCTCAAATTAACGCTTATGTTGGGCTACAAAATTGCAACAAATAAGAGGATAATTTTGTAATTAGGAATATATTTTTTTAAATACATTCTTTAAAACATTAAAATCATATTTAAAATGCATCATAACATTATTTCAGAAAAATTAATCCTTTAGTCGCCAGAGTCGGATTTATCCGACAACTATTTTCATGTCAATTTCGCCGGAGTCGTATATATAGGACAAATTCTTCTACTTGTATAATTTTTTTTTTTTTATTATTGCGTTGCTTTCTCTTAAAAAAATATATGGTTAAAACCCATTATCCACTCACCTCCTGATACTCCCCCATCGGCGTCAGATACCTGAGTATAAGCATCTGTTTTGTGGCGCTTGTCGGCGGGTGTATCTGTATATTCCCAATGACGTACGTCTCCATTTCGGCCCAACTGGAGTTCGAACCGGTCTCGTGCGGCAGCTGGGCCGTGTTCGCGGGCAGCGCTGGGGGTCTGGGGGGCGGCGACATCATACCGCCCGCCCCCCAGTGCTCGGGGGACACCGGGACGCTCTTGGGGGTCCGATTGGGGGTCGTCTCCTTGTGATCGTCTATGTCCATGTCTCCCCCTCCGCCCTCGTCCTTGTCCGACTCCGGAGAGATGGCTGTGAAGATATCAAAATAAAGTTGAGAGACAATCGCTAAATATTAAAAATATTCATTAATTCTATTATCGCCCTCCACTTTGGGAACATTAATTAAAACCACTTTATGTTTAGTCACAACACTTTTAAAGATATATAAGAAATACAATTCCAACTATAAGATGCGCTAAAATCGTTAAAACTGTCAGATTACCTTTTTAATATCATGCCACAGAGTACTTTATATTGTAACTCAACAGAGTACTCTATATTATAACGTCACAGAGTGCTTTATACTATAGTTTCTGCATTAATTAATTAGCAGACGCTGACAATTCTTTAATGAAGAAGTTCTTTAATAAAATCCAATGTACATGATACACCGTACAGAAGGATATTATACTGTATAGTATAATGTCAACCTGATAAGAGTTCCTACTTATATTATAAATAAAAAAGCAATACCTTTTCTTATACCGGAATTGGATCCGTTACATTTGACATCATTATTTCTCCTCTTATCGAAACGAGCAAAGTGCCTCGTTTGATTCGGCGGCGTTATTGAGTTCTGATTGCTTTGCTGAAACATTAAAACGTTAAACATTTATAAACTAACCCTCAACTTTCTATAGAGCCTAAACACGCTATATCTGCTGTTAGTTGCTGAGGATTTGGGTGTCCCGCAGACGAATTGATGCTGCAGCATCAGCTCAAGTATATTAAATTTCAAATCAATCAAACCTGTGGAATTCAGTGAGATCAATTCGTCAACTAGAAAATGAGCTGATGATCTTCAAAGGCCTGAACAGAACTTCAAAAATTAAAGCTAAGAACGATCCCGACCACGTAAGTTTCCAACAAAAAAAAAATCCGGATCAAAATTGGGAGGTCCACAGACATATACACAGATACACACGTCTAATCGTCAAATACGTACGTTGTATTGATAAGAGAAACACTATTTTTCATAACTACCTATGAGAAAAAGAAAAGAGCTTACGTCTCCAAACGTATAAATAAACAGTCAATGTGTAAATAAATAAAAAAAAAACAACCTAACTACGCTAATCTATCAGAAGAGAGAAATTTCAAATTCGTATGAGGACAAAATTGACTTTGGTCCTCGCTATCCTCCGAGGACAATGAAGAAGTTTCCATTTTTTTTTATGAATCCATTATAAAAATTTAAATAAAATGAAACAAAAATTTGAAAGAATTATTAAAATATCTGTAGAAATAATAAGTGATCTGTTCCGCTCTTAAACTGAAATAATCTATTTCTCAGTCATTTATCGATGGATTTCAAATTTTTTTTAGTGATTTATTAGTTTTGATTTATATTTTAATACCATTACGTTAAATATATTATTAACAACGTCATGAAACTTCTCCATTTTCGTTTTTCATATAGGTGTGATTAAAAAAAACAAAAAAAAAGATTGTTACCTTCTCATCTTGGCTTTTATTTCTTAACGTGTGTAGCCTTCTGAGCATCATTGGTACTAGCATTGCATTTAATTCCCTGTAAATACAAATCTTTGGCATCTTTTTCCATGAACTTAATGGACAGGCAGACATCTCATCTAGACTCAAATCTTTGATTAATAATCGTAACATAATCATTATGACCTATTTAATTTATGATTACTAACTAGCTTTTGCCTGCGCCCTTTTTTCTAAGGTATTAAAACATTAATGTTCAATCTCATCTATTGCTTAATATATTTCAATCAGGTGTTAAATTTCTTGATTTTTATTTTTAAACTAGCTGTTACACGCGACTTCGTCTGCGTAACTTTATAAAATATTGCCTATGTTACTCGCTGATAATGTAGCCTTCTATAGGTGAATGAATTTTTAAAATTGATCCACTAGTTTTTGAGTTTATTAATTACAAACATACAAATCTTCTCACATTATAATATAAGTATATAAATAAATAAATAAATAAATAAATAAATATCTTCACACATTCCACACAGCACCATTTAGTTCCACACTAAGCAACTAATGCTTGTATTATGGATACAAAACAGTTGATATAATACATAGATTACTTTTTTTTTGTAAATACATACAAATCATAAATACAAAACATCCATGACTCAGGTACAAAGGTAAAATGTTAACACATAAACATTCGCCCCTGGCGGGATTCGAACGCGCGACCGTTTTGTTAACAGCTAGGGTTACTAACCACTAGACCAAACGTGTCGTCAATATAAAAATGATAGTAAGAAAATATTTACCTAAAATTAGTGGCAATCTCTTGGACCTCCATAGCGGCAGCCAACAGGCCGGTCGCATAACACTGGAGAGGCTCCGGTGAATTGCTCGCCCACGACACGAGGCGGTGAATCAACGCTTCATTGTCCTTTTAAGTCATTTAAATTACCATTTACTAACTAGCCTGTTACACTCAACTTCGTTCGCTTAACTTTATAAAACATAGCCTATATTACTCGCTGATAATGTAGCTTTTCATGGGTGAAGGAATTTTTTAAATCGGTTAATAATTTTTGAGTTTATTTGTTATAAACAAAAACAATCTTTTCATTACAAATCTTTTCTCTTATAATATTAGTACATATAGCTTTAACACAGGAGAATACAACAGACAGAGCAATAATTTTTGTGTTTATCGTTTTGAAAATTGATACTGTTCTAAATAAAAAAATGTTTAAATGTGTATAAGGCGTATGGCGGCAGTAACCACCCCGTTACAAAATACCAGTGTGAAATAATAGCACTACACCTATCTCAAAGCATTGAAACAACAACAAAAAAAACCTATAAAAAAAAACTAAATGAAATTATTATATATTTTATATATTTTTTGCAAAAGAAAATCTGGCTAGTTATAAAAATTATTTATTATGGCTGATAAAAAAAATTTTTTTAAACACTTACATTAACATTTATTTTTTATAACTTTTCTAATTAGAAATTTTAGAATTCTCACTGACATTATAATAAAGTAAATAATTATTCCCTCACCTGAAATACAACGCTCATCTCAAGGCCCGGCATGAGGTCTAGTGTGAGACGACAAGCGGCCACATTCAATTTGTTAACATCACGACCGGTTATGTTCTGTCTAGAATAATAAGTATCTCGGACATAGTCGTTTACTAACTGAAAACGAAAGATATATATAATTAATTAATAAGTTGAACGGATACACTTCCAAGGTTTCCTCAGAAATAGAACCATACCCATATAGAGGTCGCTCTAGTGGGTAAAAATCCGACATAAGTCTAACTTTTTGAAGATATCTTCCCTCCCTTGTAAAAAAAAAACAAGATTTCGCTCTAATTAAAGAAGCCTAAAAGAAAATCTAAAAGCCTAATCTAAAATAAGCAATAAGAAATTCAAACTGTAACAAAGTTAGCAGTTAGGGCAGCCTGTCTGGCGGCAGTAACCACCCAGTTACATAAGACCACCGTGAAATAGCAGCATATGTACTGTTGTGTTTCAGTGACTTGCTACACCGGTTGTGTTACTTGTGTTACTTGGCGATGGTAGCCACCTACCATCAAGTGAACCGTCAGCCTGTCCGCCGAACTTAACATAAAATAAAAAATTCACTGTTATACCCCTCTACCAAATTCCATACAAACTGCCCAATTGCACCTAAAGAAGGTGTCACTTAAAAAAAATAATATGAAAATTCTATTGACAATTCTATTTCTATTGGGACATTAGCTTAAATTAAGCAAGACTCACTTTAGTCATGAAATTGTCCTTTTTAAACATAACTTTAAGTGCATGACCTAGTGCACATTCTGGATCTGTACGGGACGGATGCCGCTCATCAAAGGGATCCGGATCTTTCTTCATGAAATTCTCTGTTTCCGCTTCAATTATTTCAGCTATCCTGTAAGCAAAAAATATGAATTTCATAATTACAATTTAATTTACATAATATTATGAAAATTAAATCTTCATAAAATTTACTAATTTGGCAATGACTAATATGCAATAAATATTATTTTCTGAAAGAGAAACTTTATATTACAAAATATTAACTGATTAAAACTGAAAGAAAAGACGACTTTTTGATTTTAATTGATTTTGGAGACAAATTGCAATTTGTTATTTGATATTTATAAATTTTGCAAGCCTTATAGAACCATAATTATAAACACATTATTTTAACATAACATTTACAATGAATGTTGTTAAATTAATTCGCGCTATTAAAATTTTACAATACAATAAATATTTATATACTTAGTCCTTATCATACTACAGTTTTCTGAATTCATATTTATTTATTTATGGATGCTAAAGAGTTCCAAGATACAAGCTGCAGTGTCCACGCCGGGATCAAATAGCTTTATAAATTTCCCTATTAATATTAAATAAATTTAATACAAAATTTAAAAAAACAGGCTGCCTTATGTTGATAACATACTTCTGTTCTGATAACCATACAAATAAAATGTGACACTTTGACGTCCAGCCAAAACAAAAAAATACCTGGTCAATGTAGGGATAGGATCGTAGCCAGGAGTGGAATGCTGTTCTTCCCATAGCCGTAAGAGCTCCGTGACCTCTTGTGCAGGCGCGGAATCCATTTCAATTGCATTAACGTAAAAAAAATTATTGAAAAACTAACTATAACCTCCAACAACTAGTGAAAAAATATTTCCTAATGTATTTTTAGCGGTTGCCTAGAGGGGAAATTCAAAGAGTCATTTCTAGATAGATATTAAAGATTTTTAAAATATACTAAAAACAAAGATTAAAAATCCTCGATACAAAAGCGTATTCACTATAACGCATAAATGGAAGAATGATCACCAAGGAATATAGTACTCTCTAAGCGAGATGATCACCATTCACCACAGAAGAGTAATCCATATGTATTATGCTCACATCACGTTATTATCTTCTACATTGAGTATTGGAGTAATATATCTGTGTATCTAAAAGTGTCCGTGGATAGGCGTTAAATAAGGGTGGCGCTAGTATAGCCAGTGTAAATTTTAAAATTAAAAAATTACTAAGATTAAAATCTCACGAAAATTAAATCACTCTATACAATACAAAAATAAATACAAAAATATTATATTTTTCAACTTAGCGCATTTCATTCCGTCCACAACTGCTACATTCATTTCATACACTCTGGCTACACTAGTGCTATTCTGGTCAATTTATGAACCACTGTTTGAATTACTTTAATGTCACTGCTTTCTAACTAGAACATTCAAAATAATTTATTCACTGTTGGCCATTGCTGTTGGTTCTATAAGAAATAGCTACTTGTCTCTCATATAAGTTCTATATGTATAATGTAATTTGTTAGGTACTTAAAATATCACAATTTATTATATTATATGGAAATTTTACAAAATATATTTAAAACGAATTCTAAACCTAAATAGTAGATAGTTAACGTATGCCATATTAAGTGTATCTTTAATACAAAAAAGTGCGTTATTAATTTTATTTCCTAATTTATATATGTCTATGGTTATAGCAATAAATGAACTGTAATAACTTGTTCCTTAGCAACTGTTTTGTCAAAAAGGGATTTAAATCTAAATGTAGAGATTTCAACTGATTTCAATAGCATTATTTGACAAAAATGTCCGATATTCAAAGTTTGTTTAAACAGCATTGCGTTGTGCCTGATGTGGTTAATACGGCTCCAAGTGAAATAATAAATATTCAGTATCCAAATGGAGTAACCGTAGAATTGGGCAAAGAATTAACTCCAACTCAAGTTAAGGATGCTCCTGTAGTTAAATGGGCGGCCAAAGAAGAGGAGTATTATACTTTAGCTATGGTTGACCCTGATGCACCTAGTCGAGAAAAGCCAACCTTTCGGGAATGGCATCATTGGCTCATTGGGAACATTTATGGTGGAGATATTAAAAAAGGAGAAATACTTTCTGATTATATCGGTTCTGGTCCCCCGAAAGGAACTGGTTTGCACCGTTATGTTTTTTTGGTTTACAAACAAACCGAAAAGTGTAATTTTTCCGATATGCCTAAACTTCGCAGCAATTCGGGAGACAAAAGAGGAAAATTTTCTATTTTAAAATTTGCTACCAAATACAAATTGGGGATACCTGTGGCTGGTAATTTTTACGTTGCTAAATATGATGATTATGTTCCTAAATTATATGCAACACTAAAAGGATAGTAATTAGAACTAGCGTTACAAAAGCCGTTAAAATAATATCACAATTTATTATCAGTTTTAAAATTAAAACTATCGTGACAGAGGGCTATAAAATAAATATATAATTTGTATATGGTAACACTTTAAGATTGTCTATGACCTAATCGATAACAATTTCCGCCTCCGCGTGACATTTTCATTTTTGGTCCGCCATCCGCCATTATCGTCCGCCATTACATTTCTGGAGTTTGCGTAAATTGGTCGTTGCACTCGTTGCTCTATTCGCGAGCGACACATCCCCGCGCATTATCAGTGACGTTTGTTTCGTGCGTCGTATCGCAGTGTTTTATTGAAACAAAGAGACTCCACGTTCAATCGTATGTCCATCCAGAATCTCAACACATTTGACCCATTCGCCGATGCTATCAAAAGCTCGGAAGACGACGTTCAAGATGGATTAGTCCATGTCCGCATCCAGCAAAGGAACGGGCGTAAAACGCTAACTACGGTGCAGGGCTTGTCCTCTGAATATGACCTGAAGAAGATCGTGCGGGCATGCAAGAAGGAGTTTGCTTGCAACGGTACCGTGGTGGAGCATCCCGAATACGGCGAGGTGCTGCAATTACAAGGCGACCAGCGCGAGAACATTTGTCAGTGGCTCACTAAGTCAGGCCTAGTGAAGCCTGAACAGCTGAAAGTGCACGGCTTCTAAGCCGCGCCGCAATCACAGAAGAAAAAACAGTGTACCGTATCATGTTCACCGCATCGTGAAACCATCATAGTCATTGAAAAATATAATGAAAACGTGCGCGTTATAATATAATCTTATCGAATATGTATTTAGAAAGCACCGATGTTTACAGAGAAGTGTGGATCGCGTGGCTTAGTAGGCCTCCCGCGCCCTGTGCCTTGCTCTATCCTGTACATTATGTCTCCGTAATACAGGTTTTGTTGCATTAATAGCCGAACGAAATAGTATAATAATAATCAATTTGTTTTTTATGACATTATATTTAAAAATTGCTGTAAAGGTTATATGATGTGTCTCAATAATTAATAATAATTAAAACATGTTTTTTGCATAGCAAGGCTTTTATTTCTGCGTGTGTGGCATGTAAATATTAAGTAACGGCATTTTCCTTTAGCCGAACTAACAATAGTGTAGTGAAAGTAGGTTTGCAGAATGCGGCAAATTCCGCTACGACTTGTCACGCAAATTTAAAGAGATGCTATGTCAAGAAGTTAAGTTTTGTGACCAAAAAAAGAATGCATAGAATACCTATTGTGTTATATGCTATCTATTGCATTCTTCAATAATTAACGTTTTAAAATAATGTTAATTGCGTGTCATTGCAATATAGATCTTATTTCTATTTAGTAGCAATTAATTTCCAATACAATATTTTCACAATCTGAAATGACTCATTGGCTTTTGCCTTGAATGTTCTTGAGGAAACGAAAAACGAGCATTGAGTCACGCAATCTGAATAATAAATATGAATTAGTGGACATGCCCTTAAATTGGGCATGTAATAGATTATAGGTAATTACTCTTTTTGAGATAAACCAATTTTTAATTATTAAGTATTTACACATTTTATTAAAACTTGACATTGGTACATACTTCAAAGGCATTGTGTAAAACATGAAGAGATTACGAGAACTTATTAGCGCATAGAATTGGTATAGGGTAGTTCTGATTTGTTTATATGTTGGTACTGATGAAATGGTAATGACAAATCCAAATTTTCCACCTCGAAAGCCTTACGGATCATTGTTAAATAAATTAAAATTTAGGTCTGTTCAGTTTTTGTCGATTTTTGCTACCAAGGATCTGTGCTACTGCAAAAGGCACTATGCACACTTTTTAATTAGATTAAATTTGCAATTGGATGAGGATAATTTAGTCTTGGTAGACCAAATGGTTTTAAAGATACGGCTATTTATTCATAATATAATTCATAATAGCTGTATTCAACCATTTGGCCTACCAAGACTAAATTTGCTCATACAATTGCAAATTTAATCTAATTAAAAAGTGTGCAGTGACTTTTGCCGTAGCACAGGTTCTTGGTAGTAAGAATCGACAAAAATGATCCGAAAGGCTTTCGAGGTGGAAAATTTGGAGCGCGTACAAAGGTACACTAGGTATATAGTGCCACAAATTTTAAAAAATATTATCTCGTGACTTCCTTGATTCCCGAAATTTTCAGTGCCGCCCTCGTAGTACACATCCTGTTATTTCAGGATGGTCTTCTGTAAGTGGTTACAGTAGGCAGATGGGCTTTGTGTGACAAAAGAAACTTGCAATTAATTTAAGTAGATACACAAACTTTCTTTCCATTAGTCAAAACCGTATCAAAATTTCTTAGTTGGTTTATAATAGAAATTAGCAGAGAAATAAAAGCAGACATGGAAAGCAACTTCATATGTGTCCACTTGATGGTAGGTGGCTACCGTCGCCTATAGCCTATAACACAGGCAACTACAGATGCTGCAAGTGCGCTGGCGACCATAGAAGTAATAAGGGATGAGATAGGTAGTGGATTCAGGCATATCTTACTCACTAAACGAAACAACAGCACGTAAGTAATATGCAGTTATTTCACGGTGGTCTTCTCTTCTGTAAGAGGGTGGTTACTGACGCCAAATGGGCTGCCCAAATAACTGCGCGCAAATGCCGTATACCCTGCCACTTTGCTGCCACTACTATCCAGACCAGAGACAACTTTGAAAAGTTCTTTTCCAAAGTTAATCCTGCTGGGAATCGAACCCGGGAACCCTAGAACAGAGAGTTAAGGCAAGCACACTAACCACTTATCCAACGGGCTCCTCATAATGATTTTGGATTCGTCAACGGGCTTATGTAGGTAAGTAAAAAAATTATTAATTTCGATTTACTAAGGGGGTATATTGCAGCCCATTGGTTCGTGTCGGGCGTGTGTTAAACTGTTGGGCGTTTCGTGACGAATAACATTTTTTTTATTTATTAGTCGAAATCTAAATATATGTAGAAAATAGTCAGTACAATTTAGTCTATGTTTAAGCAATCGAAAGTGGATTAAGTGGACTGTGGACAATGAAGTATTAGTGATGTGCCGGATCGTAAAAAATGCAGATCCGCTGATATGGATCCGGATACGAATATTTGGTGTCAAGATCCACGGATACGGATCTTAATTTCTTACTCAATCGGTGTAGGTGTGCGTGACCTTGAAACGATAGTTGACGCCCGACACTTGACGCTTTGCGTGACTGTGACAGGCAGGACATGTTTCGATTTACATTGCGCAAGTCTTTCTTTCTAATCATTTAATTAGAATTTAAAATATTATATAACTTTCTATAATATTTTCAGAAGTCTGAATGAAATTTAATAGTTTTTCATTGCTATTAATTTATTATTCATTGAATTTCATCTATGAATTGAAAATTAATAAGCTAAAAGATCCGCTTAAAAGTAACGAATATGGATACGGATCTTTCTCCTCCCTTGGATATCCGCGGATACCGATACGGATATCCGGCACATCACTATAAAGAGTATGAAGTATGAAGTCACTATAACAGAATTTGACTTGACTTGACAGCAGAGGATTAAATTAAACATTTTCCTTTTTTTATTGATAAATAATAACTTCACGTAATTAATTTAATGCATTTTATAATTCATTTTAAACTCTTCACTAAACTCTTGCATTGACTGGAGTATCATTAAATGTGTATGTAAGAAAAAAAACTTGAAATATTTTAAGCAGTATGTATATATATTTACAATTTACAATATAATATTATTTTTCCTTTATTTCTTTTTAGTTTTATGGTGTATAAATGAGCTGTAAATATGTCTGATAAGCCACTTACTCTCGGACAGCGTGTAAAAGTTATAGGAAAAGACGTGAAAGGATCGGTTGCATATGTTGGACACCCGACTTTTGCTACGGGCAAATGGATTGGTGTGATTCTAGATGAATCGAAAGGGAAGAACAATGGTACTATCAGAGGACACGCGTATTTTACGGTAAAATTTTTTGACTAATATGATTACTTTGTTAGGTTTCTATCCATACAAATATTGTAAATGTGAAAGTACCTGTCTATCTGTCTGTTACCTTCTCATGCCTTAACATGAATTTTTGCATACACTTTGTCAGGGATACAGAAAAGGACATAGGCTACATTTCATCTAAAAAAATTCTGTTTCCTAGCTAAAAAAAAAATATCCAAGCGTACATATAGAGGGACAGACTTTGGAAGTGACTTTATTTTATTCTATGTAAAGAAGTAGGATTCAGGTAAAGCCAAGATAATACACAGCCAGACATTATTATATTTTACTGTTTTTTTTCCATAAATTCCAGTGTGAAGAGAACTATGGCGTTTTTGTTCGTCAATCTCAAATACAACTGCTCGACTCCGATGACAATCCAATGGAGACATCGATGACTGCATCCTCCGAGGAGAGTCGGACTCCAGCAGCACCACCTAATCGGAGACTCAGCAGGTATGCTGAAGTCAAGGGTTTATTTTATTTATACACTTTAAGAGTAGCCATAGATTCTAGGCATTAATATATTATATCGACGGCGAAGTGACAATACCTCCTAACCAACAATTTTGGTAAAAATTTACTTTCTTATGCCATTGCCTTTAAGGTCTAATTCTGCGTGTTTTAATAAAACTTAGTTTTCCTTAGCATAGCATATTTGTATATTCTCTATACAAATAGATTTATTGATTATGAAGTTTTCAGGAAACTGAAAGTTTTTTTCACTTTGTGTAAAATTTTGTCTATCTCAGGAGGTATTGTCACTTCGCCGTCGATATATTTAGGTATATTTTTCTCAGATTGGTGTTTCTATTTTTAGTAAATTCACAATTACTAAACATTAGCCAGAGTCCCCACCAGCGTAGTACGCCTACGCCATACTTTTATAATTTTTCTTTTTAGGTTGGCGAAACTCAGTTTGGGAAACATTGAGCTAAACCTTTCGCAAGTGTACTAATGATATGTCATCATAATTAATTAGCATCGAATAGAACCGTAGTCATTTTGGCTCGTAACTTCACTTAGTTCATCATTGAATAGTTTTAAAATTAGTTAAGTACTAATAAATCATTAGTTACGGATGCCAACGATTGTCGCAGAGGCGGATATTATATAGTTGATATAGTTGATATTTGATATAGAAAAGGTATAACGTGAAGGTATAACTGTATGTCTAGGTTTAGGCGATTACAAAACAAAATAGAGGTTTTATTATAACCGAAATAGACTACCAACCAGTTAGGTTGTATTCAGTGCAAAATAAATCTGCACAAAATTTGTTCACTTTGTGCAGATATACAGATATCTGTAGCCAGGGTTGTTATGGATATTATCATCCACAAATGCGGAACTTCCGCATCGATTTAGATATCCACAACCGCATCAGTATCCGCAATAATCAATGCGAATCTTTTGCGGATGTGGATATAGGAGCAGTCCCAAATCTGGCTGATTTCCCCAGGATTAATTTTATGAAATTGTATCAGTTTTTTATTATTTAAATTGTACTATCAAATTTCCACTAAAAGCTTGATTACTTAATAAGAATTTGTTAAAATGATCAATTTCAATCATTTATTTCTAAATTGAAATTGAAATCTTGATAGTTTTTTTTTAAATAAAAACGTTTTTTAATAAAAATGTTGAAATCCACATTTTACAATCAAATGCGAATAATGTGGATCACATTATCTAAGAATCCGCATCCGCGATTGTAGAAATTTCTGCATCTGCAATAATCCGGCTTTACACATCAGCTTTTGTTATTCCATCAATCCAACCCCTATAAAATTTTTGTGCAAATACAAATACGCCCGCGTAACTTTATAAAAATATAGCCTGTTTACTCGTTGATAATGTAGCTTTCTATAGGTGAAAGAATTTTCAAAATCGGTCAAGTAGTTTTTGAGTTTATTCATTACAAACATACAAATCTTCTCTCTTTATAATATTAGTGTAAATATTCATCCCTGCGACAAGTGTTTCCGCAGCTATATAGTATAAGCGAATCAACATGATAGCTGTTTGTCTAATATATAGTGTGTGTTTTTTCTCGCTAGTATAACAGTGGCCCAGAGATCTAGACCGACTACGTGAGTACTAGAAAGAAGATGTAGTTTTGCACAACGCTAAAGCTTATGCACCCACTTTTTTTCTAGTCTTTTTTAAAAAAAAGCTATTTTCCTGTTCCCTAGGAATTAATTACAAAAATATTTAGCGTTAAGTGTTACGTTACAATGTGTATTTATATGGTCTCAAAAAAAAAAAAAAAAAAAAAAAAAAAGTCCACGATAAGTAAAACGCGTGGACACCTATTACTTACCAAGGGCGTTAGGGCTGGCGCTGACTGACGGCATGGCACGGCACGGCACGGCAAAGGATTTTTCTTGAACATATTATTTTAAACCTTATTCCAATGATTTTAGCATACACACTCCTTTGTTTCAATAGCAAGAGACCTCGTCATGCTTCGTCATGCCACGGCATTCCATCAGCAACAAGTGGTATCATCACTCAAAATCAAATCAAAATATTTATTCATAGAGTTCCCAGAGAAACAAGAAACTCTTTTGATTGTCATTATAAATTTAAAGGATTTCAGAAAAAATTACTAGGATTTCAGAAAAAAAAGCCAATATCATAATGATGCTGAGAAGAAACCCCGAAAGCAACTCAAGATACCATTCTGTTTGTCACCTAAATGCCAATCAATCATTTTAACAAAATGATGTATACAAAACTGATTTTGGGGTAACGCAATGCTAACCTGAATAGTTTTCGGCACGAAACGGCTGCGTACTGTTGTATATTACGATGTGCAGGAGCATGCCGCGGCATGCCACGACATACCGAAGCGTGCCACGACATGCCGATGCATGACACGACATTCCGAGGCATGCCACGGGATGCCAAAGCGTGCCTTGCCGGGCCATACGGTCAGTCAGCGTCGGCCCTTACGCGCCGTACCGTGGCGGATCTAAGCGTAAAACATACATTATGCGTATTTTTTTGAATATTGTAACGTAACCTTTTTGCTAAAATAATTATGAAACATGAGACTCATTAAATTTGACTAAACATTTTAACATTGAAATTAAATAATTATTTTATAATTAATATTAATTCGGATTTGTTTTTTTTTTTTTTTTTTGCAAGTAAGTTTGTTTTGTTGATAAAAAAGGTTTCCGTATTTTTCTTTCTTTACTTTTCTGCTGTCTTAAAGCGTTTAACTGACGAAAGAATGTTTTTATTTTTAATTAAGTAACGTATAAAATAGTTATTATCCATGAAATATTTTATTAATTAATTAATGATAATGTGGATGGATATCTTAATAGTTTGCGTTCGTACCGTAATTAAATTAAATGAGCTGTTTAAATCTTTTGTCTTCTTTAGTGATAAAAATGATTTTGTTTGTTTAGAGAACCAATTTTGAACTAAACTGTCAAATGGTCCTTCGAGCCAGATTTTTCATTTAGAATATTAGTTAAAATTCTATGAATATTGAAATATCCCTCCACTAAATCCAAATTAATATAACATGTAATGTAATGTAACACAATAACATATAACCACTAACATTGTTGGTGATTACCTGAAGGGTGCGACGGAAGGCGTCGCCAGCGCAGACCAAAACCGGAACGTTATCCATGTCGAGGTAAAGATATGTAACATACGACTGTTTAATACTAATATATGTTAGAGCATCGTTTCTCAACCTACGGATGCCGTTTTCGACAAGACGTGCAAATTTAATAAATTTTTTATTATATATTTTTATTTTAATAATATTGGTTATGCGTATTTTCAGGTAATATAACATTACAAAATTAAATAATAAAGTTTTTGAAATAATAAATTTAATTGAACCTCAGATCATAGAAACCAAGTAGCTCAGAATATTATTATAATCATATCATCATACTAGAGTAAATTGTACAGTGAATTTTAGTGGTTATTAGCAACAGAGTTTGTTTAACTTTTAATAGGTCATTTAGTGGGTCGCTGTAAAAGTTTAAAGAGAAGTTTAAGAAACGATGCCCTTAGCTAGAGAATGTTGCGGCGTGACGTCATCAGACCTAAGTGGATGTGTGACGTCACGCGGTAAATGTTCTCACACGAACTCACGCCTCGCGGAAAGCTTTCACTGTTGCATATATATACATATTTTGCCGTCATGAAAGGAAGTATTAATATAGTATAGTGTAAGCTTCCACTATCTATTGGAAAAACAGAACAATGTAATATAATAAAGAATTTGTATGTTCAATAGTTAGTGCGAAAACCAAATGCTGTCAAATTCACATATAGAAACGACGTATATTATATGTCATATTTATGTATATTTATATATATAAAATATATGTATATTTATGTCATATTTATTTAGATTCACTTTGTATGACTGTATCGCTGTAGTTTTTACACTTATTAAGATTAATGTAAGTACTTTCAAATTCTATTTTTTTTCTTGTAAATATTTTTTAAAATATATACATTTATTTGTTTGAAATTTTTAGTTGGGCGCAATTATTTACCTTATATAGAATTAAAATGACGTTGACTTATGGTTGGTCTGAAATGATTAACTAAATTTTTGACATTTAAATTCTGATCTTATATAAAACCTAGATGAACTAATTTTCAAGAATGTCGAAATTGTTTATTCTCCCTATTAGGACAGGCTAAGTCTAGAGTAAAGCCAAGGAGACAATGCCATATAATGTAAACAAATCGACCCATACTGAATTTTACAACCTCGAGTGATGATGTACGAGTATCTCTGTCCTATTCCCTCGCACATAAAAATAGTGAGAAGCGGCCGGCGCTATCTGTTCCGTGGTACAGGAAAGCGGTCTTGTCAACACTTTGTCACTTTATAAATTTTAATGCTCCTTTTCATGAATGGTTGCTCTACTATATGAAATACGTGAAATCTGTATTTTATTCAAATTGTTTTATTTAAAAAAATGTTATGAACCCCTGAAAGTTTGTTTACATTTTTTGTGTTATCTCGCTAATCTTGCTTTAGTGCGGGATATAACCTGTAGAATTACCTATAGAAGTGTTTTTTTCTTTCTTACTATCTTTCCTTCATCTTGTCTCCCGACAAAGGCCTCCTCTAAAGATTTCCACTTATTTCTGTTTTTTGCTGTACGAGTCCACATTGGTCCAGCCACTTTTAAAATTTCATCTTCCCATCTTTTGGTCTGTTTACTCCTGTTTCTTTTATTATCTCGTGGATACCATTCTGTCACCATCCTAATCCATTTTTCATTTTGCTCTATCATCATATGCCCTGTCCATTGCCATTTTAATTGTTTATAAGCTGTATTAGCATTTTTGAAATTAGTACTACTTTTTATGTTTTTTAATTTTATTCTATCCACTCTTTTAAGTAAGTACTTCTCTCCATTCCATTCTGACAAGTTTTTATTTTATTTGTTATTTGCTCCGTCAATGCCCAGATTTGACACCCGTATAATAAATAACATGGTTACAATAAATAAAATACACATATTATATACTTTCCTTTTTTCTTTTATAGGCATGTCAATATTCTTCATTACCACTTTATATTCAGATTCGTGTTAGATAATAAATAAATAAATATGAGATATAATTATATACTTATGCCAGGCATAGACGATCAAGCGTATCGTCCAATCGGCATGAAACGATTGGCTTGATCATGCAAATTTGACCGTGTATGGGTCATTTTGAATGACAAGTCATATCATGCCGATTGGACAATATTGACTTGATCGTGTATGGCTGGCATTACAGTATTATGACATGACAACTTGTACATTGTACTAGTGTATTCTCTTAATAATTATAATTTATAATGAGGATTTCTCTTTATAATTTGAATCGCCATTAATATTATATGTTTTTTTGGAATAACTGGTCATTAGTATGAATTAATTTTAAATTCGCTTATGCGAGTCATATATCATCGAGTCTATCGCCCAATCGGTATGATACGTTCGGATTGATCAAGCTAACTTAACGGTGTATGAGTCATGCATACTTGTCATGCAAAGCGACACCATACACCATCAATTGTAATTTGGCAATTGTAATCAATTGTCAATTTGGCTTGATCATGCCGATTGGACGATAAACTTGGTTGTGTATGGTTGGCGTTAAAAAACCTTCGCCGTCCACACTGTGTGCTGAAACTCATTAATCACATTAGCTTTTTCTAGCTTCGTATTTTGTAAGTCGTCGTCAAAACTGCACTAAAGTTTTCTTATATTTTTTTTATTATTGTATATAAATTGTATGATGCTATTCTGTAGTGTTACATTTAGTGTTAGATTCTGTGCTATTATTTCAACCATACCTCGTTGTGTATCGTTCTTTTTCGCGTGTTTTGTTTCAATCACTATATTAATTTTATTGTGTTTTCGACAAACTATTCCTTTTATTGGGAATACTAAAATTGCTTCTCGTGTTTAGACAAACATAAAAATAAATAAATATATAATTATTTGTTCAAATACATCAAATATTTGCCCAAAAGCCATTTGACGTGTCGTCTGAGTATAGTTGCAATTGCACAAACAAACGAAACGAGTAGGTTTCAAAATAAAAGTACTGAAGTTTAGCTGTTTTGTATATTGTTTTGCTAGCGCTAAGGTAGTCATACGAGAGGGAAAGATACGATTACATAACGCTTTAGGGTCAGTTCACGCCTAAACGCGACGCGACGCGAAAATGCTTTAAGAGGCGATGCGATGTCGCTCTACGCCGCGGCGCGAGACCCAATATGCTTGACGATGCGTACCGCAACGCAGCGAGGAGCATCGTGACGTAATGAGGCATTATGTGACGCTATGTAAAGTAAAATCGTTGCGTCTCGCGGCGTGACGTCTGACGTCACGTGACGCATCGCGGACCAGCGTGAAGCCGTCGACACCACTTTCGTTTACTCAGCGAACTGTGTACCTTTTTGTGTACTCAATAAGTTCTATATTGTATTGCTACATTCAAAGTTCGCGTCGACGTCGCGTTTCGGTGTGAATTGACGCTTAGATATTTTTTTGTATCTACCCTAAACTAAGTTTGTTCTAATTTTGAATTTCAGTTCTCGCACCTCGTTGGCTAGCAGCCGACAATCGCTGACGTCATACGTGTCGCCGACAACCGAGAGAACTACCTCGCCAGATAACACCGGCAAGAGAGCTTCCTTTGTTGAGGTATGAATTTAGTAAATCACGCTGACTTATTATTTAAAAAATTCTTGGGTTAGTTTAGTGACTATAGCTTGTCACCTTGTATTTTAGACCGGTTTTGTGGAGACCCTGACTCCGCAATACACTCCCGGACAAAGCATAACAACTCCTCAGCCATCGTCGACAGAAGACAAATTGGCCAATCTGCAGGCTCAACAAGAGGTATCTTTATTTTATTTAAATTTAAATTTTATTTATCTCAGTGGTGCTCAAACAGTTGATCGCGAGATCTTTTTGAGTAGATCTCTGCTAATACTGGCACATATATATTATGTGATTCACAATTTTTGTATGATGACGACATGATACAAATTTAAGCCAATTTAATATTACCTGTTAATTAATATTAATTTAATAATTATGTTTTCTGGAATGAAAGGTACCCTTTGTCTTTTCTTGTATCCCTGACAACGTGTATGCAAAATTTCACGATGATCGGTTGAGTAGTTAAAGCGTGAAAAGGTAACATTTATAATATTAGTTACATTTACATTTATAATATTAGTATGGATTATGAAAAAAAAAAAAAAAAAAAAAAAATTTCTTCACTCAAATACAAAGGTAAAATGTTAACACATAAACATTTGCCCCTAGCGGGATTCGAACCCGCAACCTTTTGGTTAACACTTAACAGCTAGGGTTACTAGCCACCGGACCAAACGTGTCGTCAAAGTGTGTATTTGTAGTCTAAAAATTGCATCCCAATTTCCAGATAGCGAATCTAAAGATAGAAGTGAAGGATCTGAGCGAGAAGTTGGAGACTCTGAGGGGCAAACGCGCCGAGGATCGCGACAAGTTGAAGGAGATGGAGCGTCTCCGTCTCCAGCTCGATCAGGCGAACGAGTTCAAAGCGAAGATCATGGAGTCACAGGCGCAGCTTCAGAGAGACCTGCAGAGGGCCAAGCAAGAGGTATATTAATTCGATTGGGGTTTTTTTTTTTTTTTAATTTTTAGGACTCAAACAGAAATAAAAACAAACGCATAATCCACAAGCGTGTTTTCCTTGCGGTGGCTCGTGGCTACGTTTTGTGAATTCTACAATGAGATTAGTCTCTTTCGAAGTGATTTCTTCATTTTCTCATTCATTTTCTTCATTTCATTAGAAAACATAAAATATAATATGTGTGGCCTGATGTTTTATTGAGCAAAACGCTCAAACGTGTTGCCAGAGTTTGTGGAACAAACGTCTGCAGGAATCGTTCATTTAGTTCCGATTGTGACGCAGAAAATAGGTTTTTTTTATTTTTTTTATTTTATTACTTTAAATATGTTCGAGTACGGCACTTTTTGAATTTTTCTAAAATACCTAATATTGTGGAAGTTACAGCACACTGACTGTGCTGTTTTTAATATATGTTCCCAATGAATTTGTCCTAATAATTTCGATAGGAGACAGCGCACTAGTATCACCTGTCGTTTTGCTCGTGTTATAGGCGACGGTTGTCACATACCGTCAAGTGGACCGTCACCCTGTCTGTCGACTTTAACATAAAAAAATAGTTTCGGTTCTGATGTGGTGATCGCGAATGGTGATCATTTGTCGTTGGCAGACACGCGAAGCACAAGAGGCCATGGAGACTCACAACGATGAGACTGCGGAGCTCCAAGAGGCCGCAGAAATGGCAGCCCTCGATAAGGAGATGGCCGAGGAGAGAGCGGAAGCCCTCCAGCTCGAGTTGGAGCAGTGCAGGGAGAAATTGGAGGAGGCCACCCTCGACCTTCAGCTGATGAAGGCCGAAATGGAGGCCGGAGGGAATATACGTGAGTATTCGTGTGTTTTGAAAAATACCTCTAAAGTATTATTGCCACATTACTGTTTACATTTTCTCCAGCAAAACATTTTCGAGTCGATCCTGGGAAATATGAGTCAATCATTAATCTATTACAACTAATAAGGATTTTGCGTCACAAAATGCCAAAGCGGCACATAAAAAAGTACGCCTAAAACGCAATCATGACGGAGTCAATGGTAAAAGGTAGTAACGACCAAGTTCTACTATTAATTTTAAACTTTAATGCGTTGACGTAAAGTCACATTTTCTTTAAATGACATATGTTTGGTTTGTTTCAAATGACAGATGACAGAGTTCATGCCCTACGCAAATGTCACTTTTAAATGTTCCATAAAGTTCTTAGTGTTTTATATGGCAATGGCGTGCGAAATCCATAGTTGTAGTAGATTGATGATTGTTATACGTATTATATACAACAATTATTTGTTATTTATTATAATTTATATTAAATAAAAAAATTTTTAATTAAACAATAGGCTAATCTCTCAATTCTCATAATTGCTTTGGCCACTATTTGTCTTAATTGAAATTCTATATTTAGAAACAAAGGCTTGCCCAGTTTAGATAAAACTTTCGTCAATGCCGCGGCTACTGTTCCCATTTGACTACGTTATGTTTAATAGTAATACAAAGAGCACACACTGGTCTTATTTATTGTTGTTTTTGTGACCGCAATTGTATTTTTTTTTTTTCATTATCGTTTTTATTTTTATAGAAGCACATAAACGCCTTTTAAACGTGGGTAATATTTACAGATTATTTTGAATTTTTTTTTTTTAATCAAAATCATACTCATTTATTTAGTTGCAGTAGAAAATCGTACGTCATTTTGAATTTTTTTGTTTTTGTTTTTAATTAGCATGCACTTTACACATTCACAGCTTTCTGATTGAAGTCTGCTGTTTAAAAAAAAAAACAATTTAAAAGAAAATTATTTGAAATAGTTATAGAAGAAATAGTGAAAATCTTATATTTTCATCTTATATTAATTTTTTTCCTAGCAGGTTCGCGCGTTTTTTTTTTTTCTGAAAATTATATATAAAAACCTTCCTCCTTTTACGCTTTTCCCATTAGTGAAAACCGCATTAAAATCCGTAGCGTAATTAAAAGATCTAAGCGTACGTACAGAGGGAGAGACGGCGGCAATCCACTGTTTTATACTATGTCAGTTATATAGGTATATAAAAATGACAGAGATATGTCAATTTATTCGAAATAAAACGTAACAAGCGAATTAAACCACATTAAAAAAAATTACATTGTGTCACGTGACGTCACGTGACGCTTTTTTATTGCATTTGAGTTTTGTAGATTATTCGTTATTGTTCGGTAAAGGAATGTCTATTCAAAGTAATATTTTGCATTGACTCAAAGTAATTATTAATTTATATATTATGATAATTATGACAAGATAACGACATAATTATGTTTTAAAATAAGTGAATGTGTGAGGTCTTTGTGTATTATAGCATGACTTTTTTTTTTGTTGTCTTGTTTTTATTTTTTGTATGTGTAACGGGGTCTCGCTTGAAAGTAATATTATGATTTCATTGTGCAGCGTCATTGTGCATAGTGACTTGGATTGGATAAACTTGGATTGATTAGAAAATCTTCCTTATGTGCCACTACTCTACCACTAGTAGAGCATACGTGAATGACTATCATGGCTATTTAAACCTTAGAACCTAGAACCATTGTCTTAAATTATTCAATCAGAATATCTCTCTCCTATCTCTGCTGCGTTTGGCCCTGTATTTTTCCTCACATCAACTAGTTGAAAGAATACCGTATCTTTTGCATAGTTTTTGGAGGTATAACCCTCTAAAAGCACACCATAGGTAGAGTGATAAATGACGCTGCATTTTCAATTGATATTTACGAACAAATCGATCCTCGAGCGGTGATTCTATGTGACACTAAGCGAGGCCCCCATACGGTGCACGTGCGGTATAATTTGACGAATGGGGCGCGTGTGTGGGCTCTGACCAGAACACCCGTACGCAGCGAGCGATGGGGCGACCGGCTACGAGATGCGTCAACTGCAACAGCAGAACATCCGCCTCAGGGACACGCTGGTCCGCCTGAGGGACTTGTCCGCTCACGACAAACACGCCATGCAGAAGATGCACAAGGTAACTACACAAACCAGTCTAGGACAATTCACCGCCGCCATTTCGTCGCCGGCCATTTCATCGCCGACCGATTCGACGCCGGCCATTTCATCGCCGTTTAATTTAGTTTCTGTCCGCCTGTCCTGAACATAATTCGTGCGAATGTGAGCTGCGTTCGTGCAATATCTAGTTGGTATTTTTTCATATAATTTAATTATGTACATTTTTTTCATGAAATTGATCATTAATGGCTTGGTTGGGCTTAGCGATGAATCGTCCCATCCGGTGGTTTTTTACAGTTTTTGGCTTGGGTGCCGTAAAAATCGGCTAAGGGAAAAACCAAAACGCCTGCCAAGCGTGGCGAGTATTGGCAAAACACCTCCATGCTTCAATCGTATTGAAGTGTATTCTCCAATATTCGAATTCAAATATTGGAATAGATATTGAATTCAAGGGAAAATCGCGAGGAAAATAAAATGAAGTCACAAAGTGACTTCCTATTAGGATAGGCTAGGCGTCACAATAACTTTTATTAGGCTCAAAAATAGCTATTGGAGGGAGATACCAAATTTCATACATTTCTTGGCATCCTTCCTTATACCTAGTTCATTAGTAAGGATATATAATTTTTTTAATATTAACATTTTTTTTAAAGTTATGTATATAACCCAATCAATTAAAAAATGGGATTTAAAAAAAATATGAGAATTTTTCAATAGTAAAATGGTTTTTTCAATGTAAACTTTTAAATCCAGGATCTAGATCAGTACAAATCGGAGATTGCCGAGTTGAGTCGAACCAAAGAGAAGCTGTCGGCCAGGGTCGAAGAGCTTGAGGGTCAGGTTGCAGATTTAAGGGAACAGGTACGTTGGCCTGCTATTTTTTACTTCCGACGCGAAAACGAAGTGTCATAAGTTTGACGTGTGTGTCTGTCCGTGGAATCGTAGCTCCCAAACGGATGGACCGATTTTGAGCAGGTTTTTTGTGTTTGAAAGCTGACGTGATCGAGATGGTTCTTAGTTTATGAAGATCTTTTCAGGCGTATGAAGACCATCACCCCATTTTCTTGTTTAAACGAAGGGATTTCATAGATGTAATATAAAATTTGGTATTACTGTTACTGCGGCGGTTGATACTGCAGCATCAAGTTGTTTTAGAATGAAACTTCACTATAGATTTTTTATCACTTACGAAGTCGCCGTCAAAAGGGAATGTATATATAAGTAAATATTTACGAATATACGAAATGTAACGACACTTCAGGTTGACGCGGCTCTCGGCGCTGAAGAAATGGTGGAACAACTCGCCGAGAAGAAAATGGCCCTAGAAGACCACGTAAGGATGACTTTATTATTATTATTAATAATAATAATAATAATCTATATATATATATAAAAATGTTGTGTTGGTTTGTGTATTACTCAAAAACTCGAAAACTAACCGACGGATTGACTTGAAATTTTTATACAATATGCAATCCGCTTCAAGGATTTATCATATCTATTTTTCGCGTAACAATATAATCTCGATCGCGCTTTTTTTAAGGCGTCATCTGCCGAAAGCGAGGTGAACTAACTCATCAACGATAACTTTAACGTCACATTTAAAGTGGCAGCCGAGTCAATATAAGACTGAGCCACAGAGAAGCGTGCAAAGGCAAAGGCAAAGTTTATCATAAGATGTACTTAATGATAGCGAAAGTTAAAAAAAAAGATTACCTCATCCCTTCCTTATCCCTTATCCTTAATCGTTCTATGGTCGACAGCGCACTTGCAGCACCTTGTGGCGTTGCTTGTGTTACAGGCGACGGTAGCCACATGCCATCAAGTGGACCGTAAGCCTGTCTGTAAACCTTGACATAAAAAAAGAAAGTGATATATATTTCATTCTCTATGTCCATGGGTCGTAAGCACTCATCCATTTTTCTATATTGTTTTAACGAAGTCGACCGGTGTACTGTTCCAGGTGGAACAGCTGAAGCAGGACGTTCAAGACCTGGAAGCCCTGCAGGAGGTCCACGAGCAGCTGGTGGAGTCGAACCGCGAGCTGGAAATGGACCTTAGGGATGAGCTGGAATTGGCTCACGCAGCAATCAGAGAGGTAATGCGCGGATGCTTTTTAAATTTCAATAGTTTTATTTATAACTAGGTGGTGCTCGCGACTTTGTACGCGTTGAAAAATAAAAAATTATATAAGCAATGTAACGCTTGACCTCTTATTGCTATAACACTTTGGCCAGCCATTAGTTTTCTATTTTTTTTTTAGGTTAGGTTAGGTTAGGTTAGGAACAGTACTTTATTTCTTGGTGAAAGGTAACCTATATCTTTCTTTGTATCACTGACAAAGTGTATGCACGATTTCACGATGATCGGTTGAGTAGTTGAGGCGTGAAAAGGTAGCAGACAGACAGACAGAGTTACTTTCGCATTCGATAGTCGATAAATTTAAAAGGCAAATATGTTTTTTTTTTTTCAGGCGGTTCGTGAGCGCGAAGCGGCCTTGGAGACAATAATGGATCGCGATTCGACCATTTTGAAGTTCAGAGAGTTGGTGCAAAGAATG
Source organism: Synanthedon myopaeformis (assembly GCA_944738685.1). Classification (NCBI taxonomy): domain Eukaryota; kingdom Metazoa; phylum Arthropoda; class Insecta; order Lepidoptera; family Sesiidae; genus Synanthedon; species Synanthedon myopaeformis. The sequence continues at coordinate 2,320,619 of OX122942.1, forward strand.
ACTGAGCAATACAACGAGCTGAGGAATAAACTCGAGTCGAAACAGGGTGAGACGTTCATTCATTTAAGACGACACGATCTGCCTTATCGATCCAAGTGATTGGATAAAGGATAAGTAACGAAGGGATAGTGTCGACGCTTGAAAGCACTGACCTTGTAATATTATATCTCTGGACAGGCTAGTAGTCAAATTATTTTTGTAGGCATGACATATACTTTTATACATATCTATGGTATATATTGAAAGTCAGTGCTTGAATGTGTTTGTTCAAATCCAGAGGGCGCCGCCGCCCCGTCGACGGAGTCGCGAAGCTCTCCGCCGGTGGAAGTGAGTACGCCCGTGGTGGCGTCGCGCGGAGTCCGCTCGGTGGACTTGCAACTGCGCGCGCTGGAACTCGCCCAGGCCGGAGCGAGGGCCGACATGCTGGCCGCTTGTCTGCCCGACCACTTCATGGCGCACTGCGGTAACTATCTATTAAATTTTTACACGTTACGAGGATAGTTCTGAGGAAATATTTTTATATAAAATTTTTAGACAAATTACCAGATATATTAAAAAATGAGAACAACGACATTTAAACAAAATCCTAAATAGTAAATTTCTACGAAATGACAAATGTAAATATTATTTAAATTTTATATACATAGTTTAATAATTCTTAAATTAGTTTAAATTAAAAATTCTTTTATATATAGTTTAATACACTTCCCCTCTCCTAGCCCCTAAGTTGCATGCTCGACGGGGTCCATAACACTGGTCTTTATTAAATTTTGTAACATCTGTCTATAAATTATGGTTTTGCAATAAATGATTGAATTGATTTGAAATAAACTGCTTATGTGTGTCCCTAGCACATAGACTCAAAATCGCCTGTCTGTGTGTCCTATATAAGATGTACTACCGGAGAGTGTGCTCCGAGTCCTCATCTTGTCGAAATCCCTCTTTTTGGGATCAAACATTTTAAAAGCTCTTTCGTCTTGTGTTCCGAGCTCATGTGACCTTAATCTTTTCGAAGTTCAATTGAATAGGCATCTTCTGTGTGAGCTCGCGAAGATGAGGCACAGCTAGATGCTGGCCAAGAGCAAGAGCGAAATAAATAAAATAAGAAAAAGTTACTTTATAGACTTTAAATTAATTTGGTACAGTGGGTGCGAAGTTATGACAGTACTGATTGGAAATACAGACTGGCAAACGCGAGTATTATTTTTATATTAATTTATTAATAACAGGGTTTCTACTTTGATAATTTCAGGTGATCATGACGCAATCATGTTGATACTGCTCCTGCAAAGGTTGAACACAAAGTCGGAAATCATACTTGGACAAATTCGTGAGAAGTAAGTTCAACAATTCATCTGAATGTTGCCAGTGATTGGTCACGGAAAATTTCAGACCTTTAGTGTATTTTTAATGTAAGTTTCGAATCCATTTTTGAATTTTCGAATCCAACTTGTAGAGGGATAGAAAAAAATATTATAAAAAAAATTTCCTCATATTATACAAAAAAAGTTTCAGACAAATATTGTAGAGAATTTAGTTTTACATAAAAATATATATGTTTATATAACATTTTTTGCTAAAATTATAATTAACATAATTTTAAGGCTCACTGTGATTTTTTAAAAAATTCCCTATCAACTTATTCTTATCTTATCTTAGCTTATTTTAATTTTAGCAAAAAAAGTTATAGAAACATTTTTCATGTAAAACTAATTTCTCTACAACTGAACTTTTTTGACTTTTTTGTAACTCTTACCATTTTTGTATAATTTGAGGAGTTTTCTCAAAATTTTTTTTCCCACCCCTTCTACAAGTTGAGTTCGAAAATTTTATTTCACTCATTGATATTACATATATTGTAGAAACTTATATCAAAAATTCCCCTTAGGATCTCAAATTTCCTGGACTATGATGACCTGACTCATAAGAAAGCTACGCAATTTAACGCAATATACATTAACTTATTAATTCTAAGTGTTAATTATTACCGTACAGGTTCCCTGCGGTGAATGTATGGGACAGAGAAGCAGTGACAAAGACACATACAGCTGTTCAGTACAGTTTCAGGTGTCAGCTGGAATACCAGCTGCACATGATACAGGTAACAACAATTTTTTTTTATATATGTTAAGGTCGACAAACCAGCTGACGGTCCACTTGATGGTAGGTGGCTACCGTCGCCTATAACACAAGCAACTCCTTAAGTGCTGCAAGTGCATAGAGAGATTAAGATAGAAGGAATAACGATAAGGGATAAAGAAGGAATGGGGTAATGGATTCTGGCTTCGCTTGCTCACTCACCGAAACAAAATAGCATTTATATGCTTTTATTTCGCGGTGGTATTCTGTAAAGGGGTGGTTACTGCTGCCAGACGGGCTGCTCAAATGACTGTGAAACGCTGTGTTCCCTGCCACTACTTTCCAAACCCAGACCAGAATCAACTTTGGAGCGTGCACAAACACAACGGACAAAAATTCTTAAAATTGTTTATTGCAGCATTAATTTTTTTTTTAACATATTTATGTACAGAAACGGCTCGTTTACGATTTAATTATATGTATATAGATAGATATCTTATATGACCAGTACAATATGTGTTATAAATAATATGACTATCGCTCCCCAGTGCATGGTATCGATGTGGTCTTGCGCCACTGAAACATGCACACCGCAACAGCTGGTGACGGCAGCCAGCATTCTGCCGGACGCCAGCGCCCAGGAGAGACCTTTGGACGCCCTCCTGCACCTCATCAAGGCCGACACCCTCGATGAAAACACTAGTCTTGATGGTGAGTCTTTTTTTTCTTTATGTTAAGGTAGACAGACAGGCTGACGGTCCACTTGATGGTAGGTGGCTACAGTCGCTTATAACACAAGCAACGTCACTGCGGGATTATGCCGGATTCGTACTGGCTAAAAGCTAACGACTTTTTAGTGCGGCCGTTGATAGGCGTGGTCGCGGGGACGTTATGACACGACATCGGTGCCCCGCCACTATCCAGCGCGGAGAGGGCTACGGCTAGGCTAGGCTAGGCCCTATCAGATCGTCGGCGTACCCGAAAGTGGAGGTACGCCGACGACCTTCTCGGGAGGACCTTACGACGGGCGGCAGTCTCCTCAAAGACGCTGTTGTCCCACCCTGACGTTTATTTGTATGGGATGTGCAGGCGTGGAGCGCGTGTGGACGTACCTGAGCGCCATGTGGAGCGGGGCGGGACTGAGCGCGGTGGGCAGCGCGGGAGTGACGCGCGCCGCAGTGCTGCAGGCGACGTGCGCTCTGGACGCACTAGCGCGCGCACTGCACGCGGACGCCACCGCCCTCGAGCACGTCTTGCAGGTGAGTGGAGATGGGTCTGTCGGTAGGGGCTCTACTAAATTACTAAAGTAGTCTGAACAAGCCTTGTCTGACAGTATGGCACAGCAAGGCACGCTTCGGTATCATGCAGCATGGTCGTTGTATCCCAAAGCTATATCCCAAGAAAACAATTGAGGTAAACATTGCGTCACTCCAAAGTAGATTGTCGATACATAATTTTGAATTGAAATAAAGGTTAATATATTCAATAAAAAAAACCTTTGCCAATCTAAGTTGGCTACAATTTGATTAATGGTTACAGAGAAATTGAGATCTCTCTGTGTGTCATTTCATTTTAAATCATTTCCCCAGGCATCCGACAACCAGCAGGAGTTGGGACAATTGCACGAACACATTCGAACTGTGTCTTCGAACCTTCAACAGCAGCTGAAGGGAATCCGAAGACGTCTACCTCCAGGAGTTCATTTGCAACCTCTACCTTTGGAATTGCAGGTGATATATTGCTATTTTCACTTTTGAATCCAAACAATTTGGGTAAAGCGGGTTTTTACTCGTAAAAGACATAAAAACAAGAGACTTGCCTGGTCACATAATAGTTACTTGTTGTTAGTTACTTGTTTGTTAGTTACTTTTAGACGTGATTGTCATATCGGACTGCAGCGCGGCTGCCGCGCTGCTTGTGATCTAATGTGAAGGCACTCTTACGTGACACGGTCTCTGGCGGGTTATACAGGTGGTGGAGCGTATGCGCGGCGAGTGCGCATCTGCGCTGTGGCGTTGCGCGCGCGCAGTGTCGCTTTGCGCTCGGGCTGCGTGCGCGTGCGCGGCCACTGCGGGCGAAAGAGGCGACGGAGCACCGCTCGCGCACGCGGCTTTGCTCGCCCTGTGGGCGGCAGCCGTCGACAAAATATACCACCAGGTGAGTTTTGCTTGCCGATTCCACGCTCGTATCCTAGAAATTGTGTTTTTTATTTAATTACTAGTATTTTTTATGTACTTGATTAGAATCCCCGCGCTCTAGGCAGCCTGGTTGTTTAGTACGCGGACAACCAGGGCTGTGTTCCTGCACTCCTTTGGCCAAGGCTAATTTCGCTCTAACCGCCGTTCCAGCACTTCATTCGAGCACAATTTTATCCGGGCAAGATTTGATCATACCCGTTCCTGGCGACAAGTTAGACAGAGCTAATTATGTCAGCCTGACCATAACTTTTCCTGCCTTTTGAATCGGCCAAATTTTGTTCAGCTGTCAAATGTGACAGATTTTATGTCCAATGATGCGTCTTTCGGTAATAAATAATTTTTACCATCTGTCAAAACTCAATCTCTGGCAATAGGTCGTCCCAGCTCGAACAAATCTAGCTCGTGCAATAAGGACTGGTGGGACCACAGCCCAGGTTGCCGCACCTTTAATAGTTTTTTTAAGCTCCATCTTGTATATTTTTTGTGGTATTTGTATTGTTGCCGATGGATAACTGCCATCGTTTAATTAAATAATTAATTAATTTGCCAGTTGAATAAAAATTTTGCAAATTTAATCTAATTAAAAAGTGTGCATGCATTAGTGACTTCTGTAACACGTAACACAGATGCTTGAAAGTAAAAATCGACAAAAAACTGAAAAAGTCCTGAAATTTAATGGAAAACTTGAACTCGTCATAACCATTTCATCAGTACCGACATATTATATAAAAAAAATTAAAACAACCTCATATTTTGTTTGATATAAGGTAAAATGTACCAGTTCCATGGGCTCGACTGATACGCTTCATAGCAAAATGTGCAAAATATGAAATGAATACATTAACCCACGTTTACACTGATTTTGTCCGGGTTATCATCTATCTTAAATATCAATCTATCCATAGCCTTAAATGTATAAAAAACAAAATTTATTTTGTATTAATTTTTTTATTAGTTATATAGTACATACAATAAAAAAAAATATAATTATAATAAAATAAATTCTATATAATTATAAATTTATAAAAAAAATTAGTACACTATAACACAAAGTTTACTATAAGGTGGACACATCCTAAGAATAATTATATTCATTTTGCATTTTGCACATTTTGCTTTTTACACGTTCCCCGTTTTGTACATTTTGCCATTTGTTCATTCTGCTATTGCACATTTTGCGTTTTGTACATTTTGCTACGGAGGGGACTGTTAGTTGTTAATGTGTGGCCCTGTTGTGTTTTTCCAGGAAGACCACGGGCCAGTTCGCACCGTGAAACACGCCCTCAGTACGGCGTCCGCTGACGTGACGAGGCTGGCTGCGCTTGCGCAGGACAAAGAGTACGACATGATGTCTCTCGCCAACGCCCCCGAGGAGAAGGTAAACATGACTTTGTTGTCGTGAGTATTAGAGTGTATTAATATTAATTTTAAACTACGATTTCGCCTTTGTCCATTCCACAGCCAACACCCCCGATAGTGCTGCGCGCGCAAATGGTCAAGAAACAGCTGGAAGAAACGAAAACTCTCACCATTAAGCTGGAGAACAAGGAAGCGGACATTAAGGAAATGAGGAAGGCTTTGAAGGTAGTTTTGATCTGTGTGATTTATTTATTTATTTGCACAAAAGCGTATCACAGCGGGACATACATCCGCTCTGCGACAGATATGACCGGCCCATTGCCACTTCAACTTGCCAATTGCTTACTACAGTATTGCCATATTTTAATTTTTACACTTTTATTGCGATGCTGTAAATGTGTTGCTAAGAGGAAAAAAAACTCGAGAACGACTGCACGAATTCGGCTAGTATTTTTTTTCTTCAAATATTCTTCGCAGTTATAATTGTTAATTTCTTTCGTGCAAGAAAGCACATTGGCAAACAAAGTTTGATACGGTTGGACGCAATCCACAGGCGAAGCAAGAGGAGTTGTCCGAGATGCAGATCCGCAAGGAGTTGGGCGAGAGGAAGTTGACTAGCGCCGCTCGCGACGCGGAACTCAAGGCTGAACAGCTCCAACGGAGACTCGAAGACGCACACAACCAACTCAAACGGTAAAATTTACATTTGAACTACTTGCAGCATATATGGCGTTACATTGTATTATAGGCCAAGAGGGGATTTCGGGATTTACTCGAGCGCGTCAGATTAAGGTATGGTGGGTTATTGGGTTAAGATATGAAGATGAAGATTAAAACAAAATTAACTTTTTTTTTTTACATTTTTGAAAGCCTGTAGACGCTCATCCCACCGGTGAAATGAAAAATTTCATATAACCTTTTTTTCTTCTTACTACCCAATCTTCAAAATCCAATAGATCCCCACGACGCTCGAGTGACTCCACATTTAGCATCGTGGGCTCCCCTACCACTACTATTGATCTCTCTGTCGACCTTAAAAAATACTTTTACTTTTAAATACTTAATACAACAGACGTTGGATGTAAAGTCGGATGTAACGTTTTATGTAACCTTTTAAATTAAATTTTAGTATCCAAGCGGATTATATCCAAATATATCAAAACGGTGGTACGTCAGGAACGCGCAGTCCTTACGCAACTTTACGAATCTTATCTTTTTCGATTTTCAGCAAAGAGAAGGAATTCGAGGAGACAATGGACCATCTCCAGCAAGACATTGACTCGTTGGAGAGCGAGAGAGGAGCCCTGCGAGACAAGCTCAAGTTGTACGCCAAGAGGGGAGGCTCCCATCACGGTACGCATAGAGAACATTACGCGCTACAAAGTATTGTAGATTGGGTTTTTCTTGGGAGCTTTTCTGGTCATTGCAATCTTTTTTGGTAAGGGAGGGTTCAAGTATTACGTAACACAATTTTTGAAGATTTTTGACACCCCTCCTCCCCCCATGTAATGCCTCTCCCTAAACGTCACGTAACATCCGTTAATAACCATTTTTACCAACGAAAAGGGTTGCCAACTTGGTAGATGCCAACAAAATAAAAATGACGTACAATACATTCGAGGGATTCCCTGTAAAACATATTTAAAAAATAAAAATGTTACGTAACGCGTTGTTCGAATCCCCCTGTAACGCATCGTAACGTAATACGTAATACGTAATACATAATACTTGAACGTCCCCTAAATGCATTGAAATTAGATTCAGGTATAAAATTGTTAAATTTAAATATTTTGATATATTTTTTAGACTTGGCGTTCCTATTGAGTAAGTATTGAGTAATTTGAAAAAAAAAAAAAAAAAAAACTTTAATTTTGAGTGATTTTTTTGGCTTTCTAAACAGACATTTTGCTGAAAATGTGTTATTTTATTTTTAAGTGAAATGTGTGATAGGCAATCTTACACAGTTTCTCAATAGTTGATGATCTATAAGTATTTATTATCTATAAGACAAGTATATACTGTCTATCTACGAGTATAAGTATATACCGGGTGTAAATTTTTAAAGTTCTCTAAATACTGAAGATAGTAAAAATTACTCATTCATTTATTTTTAAAAAGAAACAAAACTGCATTCAAATATTTTTGAAAGCCAATCAGCTAAAATACAAAATTTAACATCATAAATTTTTATGGCATCATAACATTGTGAAGAGAGATTTGTATTTTTGTTTGTAATGAAGAAACTCAAAAACTATACTGGACAGATTTTCGAAATTCTTTCATCCAATACAAAGCTACATTATCAGTGAGTAACATAGGCTATATTTTATAAAGTTACGCGGGCGAAGTCGCGTGCAATAGCTAGTCAATCATAAAGATCAAATCTTTTCTAACAAACATGGTAAATTAAACGAAAGGAAAACTATTTTAATTTTTTACCGCCTCTTTAACTATATAAATAATGGTGGTAAGATTGCCTATTGTGTTTTATTGCGTGTGTGTTTTATTGCAATCGGATATTTGTATGTGTGTATGTGTGTGTGTCTCGTGCAGCGGTGGCGCCAACTACTGTGTCCGCGCGGGACTACTCACGTAAGATTTGAATGTAGAACGTCTTAACCAATGTAACCCAATCGCATGCCGCCCTTTACTTTTTCATAGTACTTAACTCTTTTTGAATTTAGAACAGGGTTTCGTGTTCTTATTTTAAATATATATATACATATATATTTATATCTAAGCTTTCAATAGGACAACGAAAAGAGTATTCAGGGCGTTCTAGTTTTGAGTAATAGAAAGTTTAGACTAATGACTTTTTTTTAAATTTTAAACTTCTTAAGGCACGTTGGGCACTTTTAGTATGAAGAAAAAACAGTGAACTCGGGCCATGCTCTGTGAGCGACACCCTCAGTCACGTTTAATTGTATGAAATAAGCGCCATCTATCCGAGTTAGTACGCACTTCTTGTTTCATAATAAGCTTAACATCGCCAATAGTATATTAAGATGTTAACAGGTGGAGTAGTTTGTTTTTTTGTAAAGCTAAGTTTTCACTTCTGACATTGTAGTCCCAGGATTGACGGTTTTTTTGTATTGTCGGTAACAGATTTAGAATTTTGTTTTTCTCGATGTTTGATAATATTATTTATTAATTTAATTACTACTACAATCGATACAAATTAATATTCGTTTTGGAAATATTAATAAAAACATGGTCTAAGCAGACAATCTAAATAAGAGGAATGTGGCCGCTTTTCTTTAGATTAAATTTTGTCTCTATATAAAACTTTAAAAATGGTATTAGAAAATTATAAATTCATAATTCCTTGTGAGTAACGAGATATTAATTTTTTTAAAGGAGTGGCGCTAGTGTACCGTTGTACGGGCTCTTAAAGCGTTCGGTGCTATTTTTAAATAAAAAATACAGTAAAAAGTTAAAATCATTTACGATTTTATTATATGTTATGATATTGAATATAAAAATGTCGTTGATTGTATATTCAGCTGTCGTGACTCCAGTGGTAGCCGCGAAAGAACTGCCGCGTAAGAGAATCATTTCATATATCTTTTGTATATATCATGTGTTCATGTCGCGGTGTATATGTCGCATGATATGTTGTTCTTTTTTTTTTAATATTATTATTTGCGTGTGTCATATGTGTCACTTTATGTGATTGAAGTTAATGCCAAATAATGGAATTGTCAATATATTTATTAAAAAGTTAAGGGAGCGGCAAAAAAAATTAACGTCTAATAAATTAATAAAAATGTGTTTTTTTTTTTAAAATCACATGTGGCCAAATTATTAAGGGACAGTGAATTCTTTTAGTATTTTCTAAGACAACTTTTGTAAGTTTGTAATACTTATATGCATCGTGTCGTACTAGAGTTGTGATTCTCTGATAAGTATCTATTAATTATCACTTGATGGTAAATGACTATGAGTGTCGTATTTTTTGACACATGATGGTAAATGACTATGAGTGTCGTATTATTTGACACTTGATGGTAAATGACTGAGTGTCGTATTATTTGACACATGATGGTAAATGACTATGAGTGTCGTATTATTTGACACATGATGGTAAATGACTATGAGTGTCGTATTATTTGACACATGATGGTAAATGACTATGAGTGTCGTATTATTTGACACATGATGGTAAATGACTACGAGTCTCGTATTATTTAACACATGATGGTAAATGACTATGAGTCTCGTATTATTTGACACTTGATGGTAAATGACTGAGTGTCGTATTATTTGACACATGATGGTAAATGACTATGAGTGTCGTATTATTTGACACTTGATGGTAAATGACTGAGTGTTGTATTATTTGACACATGATGGTAAATGACTATGAGTGTCGTATTATTTGACACTTGATGGTAAATGACTGAGTGTCGTATTATTTGACACATGATGGTAAATGACTATGAGTGTCGTATTATTTGACACTTGATGGTAAATGACTGAGTGTCGTATTATTTGACACATGATGGTAAGTGACTATGAGTGTATATTAGTTGACACATGATAGTAAATGACTATGAGTGTCGTATTATTTGACACATGATGGTAAATGACTATGAGTCTCGTATTATTTAACACATGATGGTAAATGACTATGAGTGTTGTATTATTTGACACTTGATGGTAAATGACTATGAGTGTCGTATTATTTGACACTTGATGGTAAATGACTGAGTGTCGTATTATTTGACACATGATGGTAAGTGACTATGAGTGTATATTAGTTGACACATGATAGTAAATGACTATGAGTGTCGTATTATTTGACACATGATGGTAAATGACTATGAGTCTCGTATTATTTAACACATGATGGTAAATGACTATGAGTGTTGTATTATTTGACACTTGATGGTAAATGACTGAGTGTCGTATTATTTGACACATGATGGTAAATGACTATGAGTGTCGTATTATTTAACACATGATGGTAAATGACTATGAGTCTCGTATTATTTGACACTTGATGGTAAATGACTGAGTGTCGTATTATTTGACACATGATGGTAAATGACTATGAGTCTCGTATTATTTAACACATGATGGTAAATGACTATGAGTGTCGTATTATTTGACACTTGATGGTAAATGACTGAGTGTCGTATTATTTGACACACGATGGTAAATGACTATGAGTGTCGTATTATTTCACAGACATTTCATAGTCCGATATATAATGATAATATGATAGTCATTTATCATCAAGTTAAGTAAGGTACCTTTTTTCCATAGCAAGTTCAAACAATATATTTTATTCTCCTTTAAACATTCAAGTTTCTAATAATTTGGTCACTCAATGTAAATATAAACAAATTTTTAGCTTCTACTTGTTAAGTTAATTGCAGTTCTGTTGAAACTTGCTTGCTCGTTTCCACAACTATACTCTATGATCTAGACTTGTCGTTCACAAGTAGCTACGATTCTGCATTTTCCTAGTATATTTAGAATTTGTTTATATTTACTACCAGTTAACTGCATAAAAACATGTTGTATATAATTTAAGCTTTTCAGGCGAGGAGCTAACTTGTGTTTTTTTTTTTAAATTGTGCATGACATTAATGTAACTTTAAGTTTATTTTCTATAGATTTGTTATTAATTTGTTTAATGTACGATGACAATTATAACTACGCCTGGCCAGGTTGTCTTAGCAACAAGACGTCAAGCGTTATATAATGCTTATAAGTATATTTTTTATTTGTCAAAGCGAATGAAGTCGCGGGCACCAGCTATATTATTATATATTTAAGTAAAGTATTTAAATAAAGCAATCATAGATATATGAAATTCTTAGTGGAACAGAAAATCTGTATAATTTTGTACGTATTTAAACGTTGACAATTGCTGCGATTTATAATAATTTTTCATGATTCATGATAATATTCATAATATTTTTATTCAGTTTTTTTTTGTTGACCGAGCGGTCTCTAATCATAAAATCTATGTCATGTTTATAAATCATGCTTTTTTTTATCTTACTAGCATGCCTGTAACTGTTTTTTTAATGATAATTCTCATAAAAGGTTTGATAATGTAATTAAAACTTAACAATTTGAACTCAGTAATGAAGGTCTAATGCTTTAGGGAGTAGGTAACCACGATTATTCAGATCAATTCAGCTCTTGTCCATAGAGTACAACAGTTTTGTTTGTGGAGATGCGTACGCGTTCGTTCAGTTTTCTTAGTTAAAATGTCGAATCCGTTGCATTTACCTATAGTAGGTAATTCCGGTATACCCCTCACACAGGTTAACTATACGAAAGCGAAACGAAATCAGTATTAACGAATTTTATTTAACTTTCTGAGCTTTAAATGATAGACTATTGTCGAGTGACAAAAGAATTACAAAAAGAAATATTTTATTCAGTGATTCAAAAGGACAAAACATGTGATTCAAAGTCGTGTACATGTGACGTCCAGTGATATTGTAGGTTATGTGACGTTTTTATCGAGTTTTTTGCATTTTACTCTAAAAACAAGTTATAATTATAGATAAAAATCGTAAATAATATTATGTTTAGTGAGTGTAAATGAATATGTGTGGATGTGAATTGTCGTGAGTAAAAACGGACTATAGTGTAGTTACTCTCTTATGACGTAATTGGATTTGCTTTTAAAATACGTCGCTATTCAATTGTCCTTCTTCTCGGAATTACATAATCAAAACCTTTCTCATCAAGCTGTCTGGTGGAGGCTTAACGTGATGAAACGTTACATATATGACTGTGTATAAGTTGATATAAACTTTATTTTCCATCAGAGGAAACGCCGGTGAAGGTGGTCCCGGGAATAGCAGCCGGAGAAGTGAACGAAGCTCTGCAGCATCAGATCAAAGTGCTAAGTTGGTGAGTGTGACAATTTAATGAAAATAAATAATAAAAGGAGAACGCCCAAAATGTAAGATTTGGTGTTCTGAATCGGTAATTATAATTTCCCACTTCCCTATAATCTTTAATACAACTATGTTCGGCAACGCACTCGCAGCACCTGCAAGGCGTTGCTTGTGTTGTAGTAGGCGACTGTAGCCACCTGTCATCGTGTGGACCGTAAGCCTGTCTGTCGACCTTAACATTAAAAAAAAAATACAACTTCAAAGGTCTACAGTTGATTTGGTACGGATTCTAACACATATTAGCACAGTGTTAAAGCGCCTACACACGGCCCTAAAATCGGTGGCATTATCGGGGCAGTAATGGGGAGCCCCCTAGATCGCTCCCTTGATCGCCTCATGTGTAGGCAAATCGTAAACATAATTAGAGGCGATCTAGGGGGATCCCCACCATTGCTCCGATATTGCCACCGATTTTAGGACCGTATGTAGTGGCAAGCAGGACTGACGGGCAGGCGTGCCAGTGGACAGATTAATTAAATTTGAGCACCCTTCGTTGTATTCGCAGGCGCGTAGAACGCGAGAGCGCGGCGCGCACTGCGGCCTGTAAGCGAGCGGAGCGCGCCTCGCTTCGCTCGCTTCGACCATTGCAGCATCCGGCCGCCGCCGAAGCCCGAGCGCGGAGACAGGCCGCCGCCAGCCTAGAGCAGGAGCTCAACAAACTTCAAACGGTACTCTCTTTCCTCCACTTACCACAAACACTTTGTCTTAAATTATAAAGCAATACATTATATAAGCAACTAGCTGCAATTTTTATAATAAATATTCACTTAAATCAGCCGATAAATTACCTTACACCGCCATCTGTGAGAAACTTATGGAACTCACAGATGACGGTTTAAGGTAATTTATAACTCTTTCTCATATAAGTATTGGTGTTTTGTGTAGGAATGGACGTTGTTTGTGGCGCGCTCTGGCCTCGTGAAGTTCCCTTCGGAGCCAGGGAACTATAACAAGGCGCTACACCAGCACAAGGAGAAACAGAAGGTGCTCCGGAAACAGTTAGAGGTAGGTATTTCTCAGATTACTCAGATACTTAATTATCGAAATTATCGAGAAAAATAAAAATATTAAAATATTGTTTTTTTTTTATTTTTTTTTATTTTCATGGTTATTTTAAAGTTTGTGATTTAACTGTGCAAAAATATTTATAAATTAAAATTACAACCTAATTTTTTTTTTTAATTAAAATAGAGTACATCAGTCCGATCATCGGACTGAGTAATCGGACTACTGACTAACAATTTTTAAAAAAATAATAGGGATTATGCCCATTGAGTAGAAAAAAAAATACAATAACACTCGGAAACCTGTCGAAAATTGGTATTTTTCACACTTTTCATAAAATATCTTTAAAACTTGATCATTAACATTGTTTTTTTTTATCGTTATTATTAAATTACATTATTACAGAAATAATAATGTAGTACACTTGCTTGTGGCTAACCAATATAATAAATATAAGTGCATCTTGACATCTTGACAAGTGCATGTTGACAAATTGCAACTAGAATGCACACTTGCTACAGGATGTTCTCATTTTATTAATAGACTAGCTGTTGCACGCGATAATAATATAGATATGAGTATTATACGATGAGATATCACAAAAAACAAATTTAAAAAATTAGTTGCTCTTTGCGCCATCTGATGGGATGAAAGTAAGACTTTTTGTCACTGCAGTCTGCCAGTAATGTCACTATTTAATGTCACTATTCACTGACAGATGGCGCTAGAGTTGACGCTAATCAAAATTATACCAAAATCATATTATATAGATATAAATAAGCGTGATGTTATATAGCCCAACTAAAGTCTTCCTCGTTAAATGGACTGTCGAATACAAAAAGAATTTTTCAATTCGAACCAGTCCTTCCTGAGATTAACGAACTCTTCAGCTTTATACAATAGATAGAAGATGACTTTGACTTTGTGTTTGTTTGTCAGGAGCGTCTGATGATGCTTCAGGCTGAGGTCCGCAGTCAGATGTTGGTGCATCGTCCCTGGCGATGTGTGGAGGGAGATTTCGCCGATTTCCCCACCACCGATTTGACGGCCGTGAGTTTTAACTATATGTCCTTTATTTTTTATAGGGGTGTTTTTATTAAATCTTTGATATCATGCGGATAACTTTACATTAATCATGTGGCTAGTTTTAGCTGGCCGTATAGTAAAATACTGGTTATTCAATTAGTCCAGGAATTTTAACTCCAAAAATGGATTCGCTCCGCAAAAAATCCTGATAATTGTTTTTTAGATTGGATTATGTCAGAAGGTGTCTCTTAAGTGTAAAACCAAGATTGTTTAATTCCAAACCGCGAGGGTTAGCTTGATTTTATGAATCAATCATGATTTTATGAATGATTTTATGAAAAAAAAGTTTCATACAAAAATTGTAGAAAATTTCATGCTGAACAACTTTGATAATAACATTTTTTTTTTCATATTTCCAAAAATTTTCGAGATATTTTCCAAAAAACAAAAATTTGTTTTTTTTTTTTAAATTATATCTCGGCAAATATTAACAATAGAAAAAAAAGTTTCAAATAGAAAAGATGGGAAATTTTATCGTCTACAAAGAAGGTGTTCACGGTTTTTAAGGTAAAACTTACTGTTTTCGAGACGCGTTTTTCAAGATTTCAAGACACAAACTCTGACATAATTCAATAGAAAAATCCTGGACAATATGGTCAGTTGTGGTTCGTTGTCGCAGGCTCTAAACGGAGAAGCGTTGGAAGTTGGCACTCTGCAGTACCGCGGACCACCGGACGCTGTTCACGACACAGTCTACGTCACTCCGACTCAACTGTTCGCGTATGTGCAACACCTAGTATTATATAAACGCCTAACCGATAGATGTCTTCTAATTTCTACTGATTAGACAAGTAATGGAGATTTATTACTATATTACTAGTGTTTATTGTAATTACTTTTCAGATTACGCGAACTTGTCTCCGAACTAAAATCGGACGACATCAAATTGGAGTTGAGACCTTTCGACGCGACAGTCTGCGCAGCTTAGACAAATAAACCTATTTTTTTTTATTTTTTTAAATTAAAATAGTGATTATTTGAAAAAAGACATAATATTTATATGTATTATTAAATAATAATGATATTATTGTAATTAACACAATCGTATAAACCAACTCTCTAACTCCTATTTAGTTTCAAATGTAATATCAGATTCTAAAATATAACTATTTTAGCGGTTTCATATTTTCTCCTAAGAACTAAAGATAGAGCGATTGACGAGCCCGTTGGATGAGTGGTAAGGGTGCTTGCCCAAAGTCTCACTCGGCCCGGGTTCGATTCGCGGCCGGGTCGACTTTGGAAATGAAATTTTCAAAGTTGGCTCTGGTCCGGATTTTGAAAGTAGATACAGGGCACACACACTTGGGCAGCCCGTTCGGCGGCGGTAACCACACCCCCCTCACAGAAGACCACCGTGAGTGAGTAAGGGATGCCAGAGCCCATTACCCTATGCTTATCAATTATCTCCTATGCTCAATCTTCCTATGATAGGCAGCGCCCTTGCAGCACCTATGGCCGTTGCTTGGATCACAAAAAGTCTTATTTTTAAAGGTACTATCGATACCAAATAGTATCACTAGTACTATTAATGGTACAGTCCAATGTACCATTAATAGTACTAGTCCAGTACTAGGAGCAACTAGGCACATCCTAGTTGTTTGGTCTGAGACTATAAGGGTATATAAAAAAATGAAAAATCATTTTGAAAAAGACTTTCTATCGTTATACATAAAAAATTATGTAATCAATAAAATTAAAACTGAACTGAAAATTCCAATCGGTTTAGTTTTAGATCCATTTTAGTCTAAAAAATCTAGATTTTAGTGATGCAATTTTAGGCTTTTCTTCGCATCAGCTGTTATTAAAATTTGTGCACTCATGTTTTTAATCCTCAGCTTAATATAAAAATGATATTGTTTATTAATAATATGAAGAGTACATTATTAAGTGAAATTGTTGTACTTATTTATTAAAACTTATTTATTGACTGAATTTTTTGTTTTATATATTAAACTATAAGTTAACGTCGTCCGGGATGTTATATTTATACTAATATTAAAGAGAGAGAATATTTGCATTTTTGTATGTTTGTAATGATTAAACTCAAAAACCAGTGGACCGATTCTAAAAACTAATGAAATTTTGCATACACGTTGTCTGGGACACCAGAAAGGACATAGGGTACCTTTTATCGTTCAACGCGGACGAAGTCGTGGGCACCAGCTAGTGCTTATATAAAAAATGCAGGAAGCTCTTTTAAGAAATTGTACCTGTGTTGTGTTGATTTTAAATTAAAGTAAATGCTTTAGTATTAGTATAGTCTATAAATGCTTTATACAATGGCCTATTGAATTCCTCGTATTTGATGACATTACCCAAATCACTGGAGAAGACTGGATGACTGCAGGATTAATCGTGGAAAAGGATGGAGGAGGCCTTTACCCAAAAAGGGATCAATATTTCATAACTCAGAAGGAAAACTAACAACTATATTATAAGAATTTGTAAAATTTAATACTAACACTTCACTAACTTTAACTGTATCCTACAATTATATTTTTAGAGAAGTTAAGTTCGGTGACAGCAGAGGATGCAAAAAAAAACCGATTTTACTAAAGAATACTTTTAATAGAAAACTGTTACATTAATTTAGCTTAAAACTACGTGTAAGTGACACCGGTCGATGTTAGATCCAAATGCCACCGAAAGTTCTCCGACAGGAGTATTTAAGTCGGCCCTTGATTGATATTTAAGGTGCGCGGTGATTCAAACTGATTCATACATCCGAAAATCATGTGAAATTAATTTAGTAAGGTTGCAATGCATCGGGGAATCGCTTGTAGATGTGTCGTAATACCATTCATGCATATGACGGTTGTTCGGTGACTCTTGCGTGTTGCAATCCTAACTGGAAATGTTTTCCGTACGGGCGCGATCTTTCAGGGAATTGCATGTTGCAATACCACCCATATAGATGACGTTCCTTTGGTGGTTCTTGCATGATGAAATCGTAACAGAGTGATATGGAAATTAAAGACTATTATTATTATTATCTACGGTACCTATTATTGGAGAAATTCTCAAAGTTTTACTCTAAGCATTCAACCAACATGTTACGTTAATGTAGGATGAATTATACTAAGCCGAACTTGTTTGCAATCATGAAAGCAATACTTAGTTTCAATTAGTATTCAAATAGAGCTAAGTGGAGAGACTTTACCAACACATTACGAATATAAAGTGGGAAGCAATAAAAGTAGGGGGTAAGTAGAACATGGACAAGTTGTTAGGGGACATAAAGTCGCCCCCCGCCTTCCTCTCTCGGGGCCCCGCCGCCACCGATTAATCTAAATACCAGACATTCCTATTACAGGGACGAATTTTCACTTTCACATAAAAATTTTCATCGTAATGTTTATTTTACTTTGAAAACAATTTGCCTTGTTATTTCATTGAAGGCAAATAACTATTTATAAAAATTTATACGTTTTATTAATATAATAATGAATAAGCTGAGGAGTTAGCTTTTTGATTGAAAAGTTATTCCATGTAATTTATTATAATTAATATTAGTAGTAGCATTGCGTTTCGCAGTGCAGCCCGCCTGGCAACAGTGACCAACGTGAAATAACAGCACATATGCTGTTGTGTTTCTATGTGTGAGTGAGGGATGGCAGAGCCCGTTACCCCACACCTTCCGTATCCCTTATCCTTGGTCCGTCTATGGTCGGCGGCGCACTTGCAGCACCTATGCATAGGCGACGGTAACTACCTACCACCAAGTGGACCGTCAGCCTGTCTGTCGATCTTACAATAAAAAAAAATTATAGTACCTATAATTTAAATATATATTTTTTGCATTTAATAGTCAAATTCTTGAGGAATTTAGTCTATGCGATACTTGGGTTATTGGCTTAAAAGAGTCGAAATGTAGATATGTGTTTATGTTAAATGAAATAGCGAGTGAAAACGCGGTACACATTCTATACTATAAGGCATTTTTATTTTATTCAAAAAAAATCCACTCAAGCCGCACGCTCGCAGTAAAAAGTATCTGGGACCAAAATTACAACTTCAACTTGATTTTTGTTTAAAAAAAAGTCAAATTTGTTAACCTTAAAAAACAAGGTAAGCTAAAAATTTTCTACAATCGAAAAATGACGTTTTTTATCTGCTTGACCTACATGCTAATTGCGGGATATTAGGTCATACAAAAGGGTGTATATCTGATAAATCCTTATGAGTTACTCATCAGACGTCAACCGATACACATCTGTCATATATACAGTCAAAAATATGAACTGAAAATGGACACGACCACCGAAGAAGCAGCTCAAGCGGCTGGGCTATTGCAACAAGGCCAAAGTCAACGTGAAGTCGCTCATGTACTAAATATGAGCCAGTCTGCTGTATCAAGAGTTTGCCGACGATACCAGGAGACTGGTAACTTTCAAAGACATACAGGTCGATCAAGCCGTTTCGGAGGAGTTATAAGATTACTTATAAGATAATTTATTAATTGTAATAAATAAAATATATTTGTACGCCCTTATCAATAACAGTGTGTTAGGACGTTTATTTAACTAAGACGCAAATAAAACCTTAATACTTACCTCTAAATTCGTGTCTGTGTTATTGGAGACATAAATCTGTAATGTAACAATTGGTAAGGGGCCGTTTGCGTATTTCGTTCCGTTCCGCATCAACTTGCCGAATCGCAGACTTGCAACAAGTGCTATTATCAAAAACACATTATATTATACACTAGCTGTTGCACGAGACTTCACCCGCGTAACTTTATAAAATATAGCCTATGTTACTCGCTGATAATGTAGCTTACATGTAGGTAAAAGAATTTTTAAAATCGGTCCACTAGTTTTTGAGTTTATTTATTACAAACATATAAAAATACAAAATATCTTCTCTCTGTATAATATTAGTATACGAGTAGAAGAAGGTTGTATATATATGCAGTTGATACTGCAATAATGTCTATTCTTTCCGACCCAGTTGTAGTTTCTGTCAACTTACAAGCGCGCCTAATACTTAGATGTTGTGAAATGGCTCGCGCTGTGGCGTGTTAAATCAAATCAAAGTGCTGGACTAACATCCCGCAGCAAGTACAAATAATTTTAGAAATAAATTAAAAAAATATTTATTCGAACACCAATTCAGTGAGGAGTAACTGCGTAACGACACCAGTGCCTTCTGAATTTTTGTACTTTTGATTGTCTATACTAATATTTTAAAGAGGAAAGATTTTCTTCCTCTTTTCATTATAAGTAATAAAAACCGTATCTAAACCGTGGTTTAGAAAAAGTTAACTGGGAACAGACAGAGGCGGAGAGGGACTTTATTTTATAACTAGCTGTTGCACGCGACTTTGCCCGCTTAACCTTATAAAATATAGCCTATGTTACTCGCTGATAATGCAGATTTCTAAAGGTGAAAGAATTTTCAAAATCGGTCCAGTAGTTTTTGAGTTTATTCATTACGGACATACAAATCTTCTCTCTTTATAATATTAGTATAAATTAATGTATAGAAGATATAGATAGATACAGCTATAAATATAGATAATCTTCGAAGATTAATTTGAACAGTTATTCGTAAAGTTATAACATCAAACGCCAAATTATTTCATAAACTCCTTTGATCTCTAAGCTTTTGTAATAAAAATATTCAATAACAGACCACGGCGGGCGTCCAATTTGGCGGCAAAGCATACCGCGCGGGGTTGCCAGTAACGAAAATCATATACTACCATCAACAATAAACCACACGTTTTATTTCGTTTTATTATAGCTCATCCTTTATTTATAATAATAATAATTTATTTCAGATATAATATCCATATTTATATTCAATTGATTTATAAATATTTTTTTACATGTAAATAAAAGTAATACAAATTAAACAATTTATGAAACATAAGTATAATTAAATTAAAATTATTATTTGTTAACGTAAGTTAAAGATAAAATACTCACAGTGACAGTTTGACTCATACATAGAATAATATTCTTGCGTAATCCTACCATCTTTTTTTTCTTGCGTAATCTTTTCTTTTCTATCATCTTTTCTTGCGTAATCTAATCTTAAAGATTAGTAAAGGATGGGTAGAATGGCTTTCACATCATAAATGTGAAAGTTTGTGAGGATGGAAGTACCTACTTATACTACTGTTTTATAACTAGTTCACGCAAAAACTATTAAACGAATCTGGATTAAATTTACAGTAATACTTAAAGTTGATACATAAGAATAACTTATAGGATGTGATTTATGTAGATACCTACACAGACGAAGACGCAGTAAAAAAAGCTAGTCGTGTATAAATAAAAGCCTTTTAAATCATTACTTTACACTAATAAGAGGTAAAGTTGCTAAACGCTTACACAGCTGAAAATTGCTACATAGGTACCATTCAGCAGACAAGGCTGTTTACAACGGTATTTCATGTCAAAAAAATCGTTTAATAAATTAAACAAAGGCGCCATTAACAAAGCCTTTTTTATGATGTGGCAACACCAATATGGCGGCGTTGGGGAGGTAAAAGCGCGGGTAATTATTACATTCCACGGCGGGCAGGAGAGCTTGTATTCAGTGGCCGAAAATATGATTTGTTATGCGGTGAAATCAACATGGATGTATGAATATATTCCTGTAAAATGTCTAAGTTTATATTATTTTATATTTTATGCTTTTTTTTTAGTGATTTCAGAAATGCTGTACTTATTACTTAGTTACTTATATCAGTGAAAAACAATAATTTTGAGATTTTGAAGCTAGTTATCAGATCTTTGGGCCAAAAAATTTAATCAACTATACTTAGCGCGATAAAAAAAATTGCAAATGTTTTAATTAAGTACATACTTTTATAGGTTAAAACAATGCAAGTACCGGATAGCTTGTTTATTTAGATTCAATTTACTGTTTTCTTATTCTCTACATGTTAATATATACTTATGACTTTTAATGAAAAAGGATGAGTGAGTAAGGGCATAGAGTAAATAGTATAAAGTACTATTTACTGGTTAAGTACTATTTACTCTATGGTAAGGGACACCCCATTCCTTCCTTTCGGCGTTATAGGCAGCGATAGCCACCTACCATCAAAGTGGACCGTCAGCCTGTCTGTCGATTTTAACATAAAAAAGAAAGTTTTGAAAAAAAAAAAAAAAAAAACGTTTATTACTCGTAAACACTGACGTAATAATTAAGTTTGCCATCTTGCCATATCCATTTTGAAATTGTTTCTCGCCGTTCATTTACTGGCTGGCGAGAAGCGTTCGGTTAATGCCCCTCAAAATGGCTTTCACAAGGTTTGATTAATTATTATGTTGTTATCGAATTAATAACAGCAACAATGTAATTGGCACAAAATTAATTACACTAAATTGTGAAGTGTCTGTCTGTAATCTCATTTTGATTAGGAAAAATTGCTTTTGGGGACAATTTTCTTTTGTAAACTTGTAATAAAAACATTAATATTTTCTCTGAAACGTTTAAATATAAAATGATCAAACACTTCAATAAGACGTGACCTTTTGTTTTGATTTGTAAAAGTAATAAGATATTAGCATTTAAGTACTATTTACTCTATGATATTAGTTATTGATTAATAAAATGTAATTGATCTTGAGGAAATATTTTAATTTGCAATTCTTCTCTTCGTGATCTTCTATTTCATGGGCCTCTGTGTGTATAATATAAATAAAAATGTTCTATTGTTGTGCGCACATTATCCTTATTTATTTCAACTTTCCATATTAACAACAATATAAATATTAAAACATAAAAATAGCTTATAAAATCAAAACAATACTCAATGTTTCCTTTTTAAAATTTCTTTATAAACTCAATCAAAAATCTTCCACTGACATGGAAGATTCTTTTACATATCAGCCAGTGCTATTTAAAATTCAATTTCTCAACAATTGATTACTTATGTGTTTTTTATTTTATATATTTGACTGTGTTATGGATAAAAAGTATATATTCAGATTTTATTTTATTAACCCCCGACGCCCGACACAAAAGAGGGGTGTTATAAATTTAACGTGTGTCGGTCTGTGGAATGGTAGCTCCCAAACAAATGGATTTGAATGCTGACCCAATTTTGATCCGTTTTTTTTGTTTGAATGCTGACGTCATCGGAATTGTTCTTAGCTATAATTTATGTTCGATTACTTCCACATTTTTATTTACCTATAATTTGGTATAGGTACTGTTAATATGGCGACGTTGAGTGCCTCCCACTATGGAAGCTAATTTAGAGATGTATTCACATAAAAAATACTGTTCCTCAGGAATCATCTAAAAAGAAATAAAAAAAAACCAACGCCTGACAAAAATTTATGAGAAATGAAGATAGAATAAATGTTTAAACACCTAAGAAAAGGGTTCTATGACATTCGTCAGGCAAAAATTATATCCTTACATATTATAAAACAAAGTCCTCCGCCGCGTCTGTCTGTCTATGTGTTCGCGATAAACTCAAAAACTACTGCACCACCGACTTTCATGCGGTTTTCACCAAAGGATTGAGGGATAATCAGGGAAGGTTTTTACACAAAAAAAATGTACCCCGGGCGAAGCCGGGAGCGGGACAGCTAGTTTAAGTATAAAATAAATTAAAAACAACACTATCAAGTCAATTTAACATCAAATAAAAACAGCGTTAACTACTTTAAAGTATACTGTGAAAGAAAATCAAAAAAGAACAAATATTTTAAATGTAATTGAAAACATGACATATAAACGTCAAAAGTTCCTCCCGCGACGCAAATACCATAGACAGCGCGGATATTTAATTGTTTTTTTTTTTTTTTTTTTTGGAACGCGGCGTTCGGCACTCAAACAACATGATATTATTTGGTGCTCGGGGAACGGGCTAGAGTACAATGGATGACAAATTGGCCGTCGACAAAGGAATAAGGTTTATTGGGCGACGTTATGAGGGCACTTTACGAGCTTGCTGAACAGAGCGGGGTATAGAGTAATTTATATACCTAATCATTGTTTATTTTTGTATTTTGACATAATACGTCTTTATATTTGCTTTCATACTTAGTGAGAGGCAGTACAGAAAACTGATGACAACAAAACAAAGAATTAAATACACAAATTAGAGATAGTTAAGTAAAAACTTATCATTTTTACAAAAAAAAATTGTCTTATTAAATTAAAATTTATTTATTTTCAGGCAACTGGACCCGTATACTTATTACATTATTATTTATTTAATTATTTCAGACAGTTCCATGTTAAAATATATAAGTGAAAGCATTTTTTTAATATTCTAATAGTAATAAGACGTAATAATAAGACACAAAATATAACCTAAGAATAAAAAAATAAAACTCATTCGATATAAAAAAAATTTTAGAATAGAATTTTAGGATGGACATTCAAAATTATATTATAGCTAAAGGATCAAAGAATTTTTTGGTATATAGCTATACGTTCTAATAAGAAAATATTACTAGGAAATAGGAACGTAGGATACAGCGACATCCCATTTTTTGGGCCTTCCTTTATTTAGTTATTTTAATACTAATTTTAAACTAAATTTTTCTAATAAATTATGGTAGGCTCTCATTAAGTGGTAGGTTATAACATCAATCTACTACAACTATGGATTTCGCATGCCATACAAAACATTACGAACTTTATGGTCATTTAAAGAAAATGTGACTTTATGTCAACACATTGGAGTTTAAAATCAATAATATTAGAAATAGTAGAAATTTGGTCGTTACTACATTTTAACATCGACGCGCTAAGGCAAGATTCCGCCATGATTCCTCTGATAAATCTCTACTTCAGCACTAATCCACAATCGCACAAGTGCTTTTATTTCAGAACAATGGCTAGGTACACCTTGAAATAAAAATCATATTATAGTTTTTGACTCCCTAATTTTATTAACGCATAACTTCTCAGGTTCATTGCGACTCCACACACTTCTCTGTTCTCTATGATTCAGTAGGTAGATGGCACATAATGAGATAGTAAGTTATGTGGCTCTACTACGTTATATTAAACTAAGTTATTATCTCATTATTGCATGCTACATAAAATTAATTATATGAAACTCGCGGCTAGTCCCGGTTTTGCACAGGTGCAGCGATTAAGTACAAAGTATATTTTATTATGGGGAATAAAATATACTTTGTACTTTATTAATGGGGAGCCGCGTCCGCTTAATTAAAATTTGTTTAAAGCCTATTATCTATTACTAAAAAAGAGAAAAAGAGTCCGCGTAACTTTTTTATAAAATACTTATAGCCCATGTTACTCGCTGATAATATAGCTTTCTATAGGTGAAATAATTTGTAAAATCGACTCAGTTTTTACAAACATACCTAGATACAATATTAACAAACATTGAAAAATACTAATCTTCTCTTTATAATCTTTCTTATATATATAAAATTCTCGTGTCACAGTGTTAACAAAACTCCTCCGAAACGGCATGACCGATTTTTATGATTTTTTTGTGTATTTTCGGTAGGTTTGAAAATATTTTTATATCCCAAAAATTGTTTTTTTGGCAAATCCACGTTTACAGGGTCATCTAGTATTTAGTATATATTATAATAGTTAATATTAGTAATATATAAGGTACTTAATAAATTATAAGCTTCCCGCCGTCTGTCCCTCGGCCCCCTTAGATCTTTTAATACAGTTTTCACTAATGAAAAGAGCGTTAAACGAGGAAGGTCCATAGATACTAATAATACTAATAATTTATATAATATGTATAAAATTATAAATGTAAAAGTCTGTCTGTCTGTTACATTTTCACGCCTTAACTACTCAACCGATCATCATGAAATTTTGCATACACGTTGTCAGAGATACAGAAAAGGACATAGGGCAAGGATATTTCACCCATAAAAAAAGTACAGTTCCTGAGGGATCATCTAAAAATATAAAAAAATGTAGCGACGCCACCGCACCGTCGTCAAAGCAATAAAATTTTAAATATTTTGGTTTTCAACTCGGACGAAGGGCTAGTATACATATAACTATATATTGATAGGCCACTTTTAAATATTAAAAAAAAAACAGTTTAGATTCGCTACAAGATAATGCTCATGAAATTGTTAGTTACAGACAATATTAAAAAATCACCCCTGGATGTCAACTGACAAGTGGATGTAATGAATTCACAAATGTTATAAGGGGTGTACAATAAAAGTGTGAGGGCCACAATCGGATGATGCGCCATTTAATGCTACAAGTGTTCGCTTCAGGGCTGCCACTCTTTCCTTATAATAATAATGCATTTTTTAAATATTATAGGTTCATAATCATCACAATTGCGCAGCTTATAGTGCAGTTGCGGAGACTTATATCTGAGTTTGAGGAGTCACACCTGCTTGGTTGATTTATTTGATTGCATTTTTCTACTTAAATAAGTATCTGTTATAATTTTTAATTATTGTTGTAATATTTTTTGTTCTTTTTTGTCTTGATATTTAGTTTCTGCAGTTCTATATGTATCTAAGTTATCTATCTGTTGGCACGCTTGTGGAATATGTGTTAATTTTTTTTGTCTTTTTTTTCTATTTTTTTTTTGTTTTTATTTCTGTTTGTGTCCCAAAAATTAATAAAATAAAAAATAAAATAATCAGACTGTGTCTCAAACAGTTAGATGTAGGCCTCTCCCAAGGCTCGCCACTACGCACAGTCTGCTCTTTGCATCCAACCGCTTCTGTTCACCTGGCCGCAAGTTTTGCAATTCGTAGCTTCCATTTCAGAACTATTAAATGTATAAAAACAAAGACAAGAAATGATCAATGCGTACCTATCTGTCTCTCCTCTCCTCTCCACTCTTTTCCTCTCCTATCCGCTCGCCTTAAGAGATAATACGATATATCTAAAGCGCAACCAAGTTGCGCAACAAAGCAACAATCTGAATTTCACGCGAGCAAAGCCGCAGGCACAGCTAGTCACTTATATATTTTATTAATTTCACATAAAATTTAACCACATATTTATGTCAAATTTATTTAATTTAATATTAATTTAATATCTAAATTGGACGTCCTTGTAAACTTGATCAGAACTATACTCATAATAGTTAGATAAAGTAAATATAATTAAAAAAATAAACCATAAATTAATTTAAAATATATTCTATTTCAAGAATCGTATGAAAGAAATACATAAATAACTCGTACTCGACAACCCTAGTTTAGTGTTGTGTCAACCCTACGTCTAGTGATGTCCCTGTTGCTCCGGTAATTAAAATTCCAACTTGTAATATCGACGGTCATATATTAAGTGCCCTAATCGACGTTCTGACAACGAAACTGGCTGCTACTTTATTGCCTTTTATTATAACAAGCGTGTACACGGTTCCGTCGGTAAAGTGGCTGCGCCACAGAGCGACATTTTGTTAAGTGTGTTATTATTTGTATATCATTCACTAGGTATGTGAACACTCACTAGGTCATGAAAGTTTTTAAAGCTTTGCTTCTAACAAAGATATTTTGTTATCTCTAAACTCTAGTCATGCATGGTGTCTTTGCATCTGTGGCAAATAATAGAGTTATTCAGGATTATGTAACAAAAATTAAAACCTTTAAATTGTAGGCACAGCACCTAAAAATATCGATTTTCATTTTTTTCAAAAAAATAATATTTCGCAAAAACTTGAGTTTAACCATAAGCTGGATACAACCTGTAGGTTTCCAGCTTATCTGGGACAGACTATATCTGATATCTATATCATATATACCTAGAATTTTTTTAACCTAATAATAATTTTATATTACTATATTTGTATGTCGTATTGAAATCTTTTTGTTCTGAACTAACTATAATCAAAGAAACAAAAGGAATTTCGTAGCCACGTATATTTCATATAGAAAGTCTCGTAGCGGTTCTACGTTGCTTAGAAGGCTACGATCGTGCTACGCTAGGGCTTGTTTCGCAACTTGTCACATACGTAGCTATAATTACTACGAGGCATATTACGATATATTTTCTATACAAATATTGGATTGTCCACACACGCAGCTATAATACATATTTCTAGGACGTCACCAACGTATACCGTAATATATTAATATAAGCACGGCATATTATTATATATTATAGCTACGTTTGTGTCGGGCTTTATCCTTACAATATCCTTACTATACTAATATTATAAACGTGAAAGTAACTCTGTCCGTTTGTCTATCTGTTACCTTTTCACGCCTTAAATACTCAACCGATCATCATGAAATTTTGTACACGATACAGGAATGGACTTCAAAACTACTGGACCGATTTTGAAAATTCTTTTCAATAGAATTTCCTATAGAAAGCTACATTATCAGCGAGTAATAGGCTGTACTTTATAAAGTTGCGCGTACGAAGTCGCGTGCAACTTAGTAAGATTACTATATAGATCTATATATAAAGCTATATATAGAACCCGGCCACACTTCGCTGTGGCTCAGTTTAATATTAATTATATTATAAGTGTAAATAAAAGTATTATATGTTCATTATAAACATTCTTGATAAAATATGGTTTGATTTTATTTGAGGTTCCTTGGTTGCTATAACGACGGTCAAAGTGAGAATTATGTTTATTTATATATAAAAAAAAAACAGTCCGATTGGAATTTTCAAAAAAAAGTTCTCTGTCTAAATGCAATGTTGTGTAAAAATTTCAAGTCGGCTAGTTTACGAGTTTTTGAAGCATACACAAATCAACATAACATATACCTACACACAAAAAACAAATATAATATAAAATGAAGATATACAAGTATTTAAAAGTCAAACACGATAAATTGAGATGAATCTACCGTCGGTTCGAAAAGCTGTTGCTACTGTGAAGAAACGTTCTCTGTCAAAAGTTCACTCACTCTAGTCAATGCAAAAAAAAAACCATAGAGTAATTCAGGCAGGCTGACGGTCCACGTCTTATTGATTTTAGGTGGCTACCGTCGCACATTAGGTAATATAGGCATAGCGACAGGTGCTTCAAGTACCCCGTCGACCTTAGTATGATTAAGGATAAGGGTGATTATCCCTTCCTAAATGGAAGGAATAAGTAAATAGGCCCTGGCATCCCTTACTCACTCACAGAAACACAAGTTCACACCTCCTGATATTCCACGGTGGTATTCTGTAAGGGGGTGGTTACCGCCGCCAGACGGGCTGCCCAAATGACTGCGAAATGCAGTCTGGCCTGCCACTATTAAAACACCTACCTAGACTTAGGCTATTTTTAAATAGTTTATTACCAAAGTTGACTGCTGAGAATCCAACCCGGGAAACGGTAGAACAATTTGGACATGCTCTATTAAAATTATTCGAGACCAATCTGTCATACAGTAGAACTACTTAGACTTGTTTTTTCCAATTTGTTCTATCGTAGAACAAACAGTAGAACTAGTTAGACTATTTTTGTCCAATTTGTTCTATCGTAGAACAGATAGTAGAATTAGTTAGACTATTTTTGTCCAATTTGTTCTATCGTAGAACAAATAGTAGAACTAGTTAGACTGTTTTTGTCCAATTTGTTCTATCGTAGAACAAATAGTAGAACTAGTTAGATTATTTTTGTCCAATTTGTTCTATCATAGAACAAATTAGTAGAACTACTTGGACTTTTTTCTCCCAATTTGTTCTATTTTAGAACTAGTTGGACTCATCCGAACCAGAGCGCTAATGCGGCATCTTAACTACTCTTTTTTAAATTAATAATAGGTTTGCTCTTGGTCAGTGAAAAGTCTTTGACTTGGTTAAAGTTACAATTAAACGTCGTCTAGCTTATCATACATTTTATTGTGGAATGTGCATACAGTTTTTAAATTACCTTGGTTGCTCAAGAATAATTCTTGACTACCTACATATATTACAGTCAGCATCTAGCCGTGTAGGAAAGACGAGGCCGACTCACTCGAACTCTAAAAACCAATATTTGGGTTATATTAGCTCGGAAACACAAACGCCGGAAAGGAGATCCAATCTTTGGCAGTGCTTATTATCAAGCACTCGAACAATGAGCTTGTCAAAATTTATTAGAACCGGTAAAGCGCTTAAAGTTTTTAAGTAAATTTGTTGCATATTAAATCAACCCATCTGTGTAATCCTGTAAGCTCATATTGTGACGTAATTGAAAGCAATAACCAAGCAATTACATTGAGAAGGTGGTAGATTGCATAGTGGTTCGCAAACACACACCTCAGAAAGAGAGGGAGAGAGAACAATAATAACATTATGATTTGTTGAATATTCAATGTACAGCATTCAGAAGTGGGATCGCATAATTAACAAGGCTAGGATTTGGAGGAGGCGCAGATTTTTAATTTTCAAAAAATTTACCTTTTAACTCTTGACGCCCGACGCAAGAACGGGGTGTTATAAGTAAGAAGTGTGTGTCTGTCCATGAAATGGACAAATTTTGGTCCGTTTTTTGTTTGAAAGCTGACGTAATAGGGAATATTCTTAGCTAGGAAGTAATTTACGAAGATTTGTTTAGTTAGGCGTTTGAAGACCATCAGCCTAGTTAGTTTCCTAGTTGAGGAAATGAACCGTTAATGCTGTTGGGTTTCGGTGGGCGAGTAAGGGATGTTATAGGCGATTTCCCTATCTCTTTATCCAATCCCTCATCCTTAATCCTTAAGCTGTAGTCGGCATCGGCAACGCACTTTTTTTTGCCATTTTTTTGCTTTTTTGCACATTTTTTGCCACAAATGCAGCACACTTACAGCACCTGTGGCGTTGCTTTATATAGGCATAATATAGGCCTATATAAAGCGTTAGGCGTATATAGCCACCTACCATCAAAACAAATGGACCGTCAGCCTATCTGTCAACCTTATTAAGTAATTAATAAATTTATTAAATTACAATTTTATTGTTAAACTAGCTACACGCTCCCGGCTTCGCATGGGTGCAAAATAAAAACTATCCTATGTTTTAAGTTGGACCAAATTACACATAGTTATGAAATTACACATAGTTACGAAATTTTATCATGGCGCACAAACAACGTGACACGTAATTTATATACTTATATTAGATACCTAGTTAAATTCTCTCAAATGAATATTGAATGTTTGCTATGACTTAGTAATATTTTAAAGAATAATTCAAAGTTGTCACTTAGCATATCCAAAACTTGTATTTCTAATGCTTGATTCGCATCGGGCGCAGATTATGATATTAAATTGTTACATGAGGACGTGCGAGGGTTGCGAGGGTGGTGGGGGGAGGGGTCGAAAGATTCCAAGAGCTACAGGTACGAACTCAGACCTAGAATTTATTAATTATCTCCCTTGGATAATAGATATGTTGACTGTTTTTGGGAAAATGTTTGAAATTATGTAAAAGCACCTTACATGGCCGCCATCTGTGAGTATTTTATGGAACTCACAGATAACTTTTAAAATAAGTTTTAAAACAACTGTGAGTTCCATGAGTTTCTCACAGATGGCGGCGTAAGGTAATTTATTAAGTAAATATTTATTATAAAAATTGCACCCCGGGCGAAACCGGGAGCGGGACAGCTAGTTGCTTATATTTTTATTTTTCAACGCGAACGAAGTTAAAAATCTAGACCAGCTAGTTAAAAATCAATAGGTAATAACTACTTATTTTATTAAAAATCATGAACCAAAATAAGTACTTAAATGGATCTTCCTACAACATGCTACAACTAAAAAATATTCACCGAAATACTTTAGTTGATCAATAACCAACTGAATACATTGTTGGCTAGTATCCAAAATGGGAAAATTTTAGTTGCTGTAAAATTGAGTGTTTGCTAAATACCTCCCTGTCGCAATCAAAAGCTTCTTCACCGCAAATCAGTGCAAAACCACACCCACAAATCTAGCCACGCCTTTTTCGACGCATGCGCATTGGCGACCAATGAAATATCGCGATATTCACCCCCCACTAATAGCGGTAGACAAGCAATCATGCACCCTCAATTGACCGCTTTATGCAATGTCATTTTTTTTCTTCCCAAACCGATCGCTCCACGTCTGGCCCCGCCTCCGTTCCAAATTTAAAACACTTAAATCATAAACCATAGACAATCGTGTTGCAAACACCAGTTAGTGCGGTCGTCCGATTAACAGTTGTTTAAACTACATTAGCAATTAATTAATGAAGCAATTGTTAATTAATTACTTAACTGTAATTAAATGTAAGTTAAGTGTTGATGAGTAATTAGTAGTGAATTTGAAAATGTTAAAAATCAAATCGTTGTCTTATAAAGTTCATTGAGTGTTAAGAAAATGATGGAATCAAGACAGAATCCGACAATTTATCCGGCGAATTTGACGGAGTTGCTGGCCGTTTCGGCGTATCAGCAGAATGTCGAACGTTTACAGACGATGTCCGAGAGTGACGAGAAATATTCTGCCGAGAACTCCGATAGGTTTGCCGAAAGCGCTGACAGATCTTCGTCGCCGATTTCCGCTATAGACGATGGTGACAGTAGCCAGTCGGCGTTCGGTGTAGATTTGACAGGAAAATCGACGAATTTATCGGGAAAATCTTTCACGATCGCCGCAATATTAGGCCTAACGAATACAGACGAAGATGTAATGAACTTTAGTGTGCAAGAGAGATTGCAAGAAAATCAAAGACAGCTCCAGAACTATTTGTATTCCAATCACGACATGCAGAGATTAAACGATGGATTTTGCAGGAGTGTTGTCGGCGTGCCTCCGGGACTACGGCAAGGTAGGATTCTAATTTTTAGATATACCTAGGGGCCTAGTTAAGTGTGCTTTCTACAGGCGTTTACGCTACGCTAAGAGAAAACTTGGTGATTGGTCAAAATTTTATTTTAAACGTCTGTAGAAAGCACACTTGGCTATGGGTCCTAAAGTGTGTTCCGTAATCCGAAGGAGTAATTAGACATACAAGTTTTAGACCATACAATAGTGCAATAATGATGTCGTAACCTAATCGAAATTATTAAAAAAGTTTAGGTTTTAAAAAACCGTAATTAATGCTCTATAGAACATTAATTAGTTTAGAATTAATTGTTTAATTAATGTTAATGTATTTAATTGTATCTATAATTTATATAATTTGCGAATACTGTTTTTAATAAAAATATTTTCTCAACTGACATAAAATTACCACAAAATAACAGCTAAGTAAGTACCTACTTAATATTTTATATTTATTTAACTTCACATATTAAATTTTAAATCAACCTAGTCATTGGTAATCGTGCTTTAAACGAAATTAATACAAAATGTTTAATCAATAAAACAAGATAAAAAACATTTTTATTCGACCGGCGGATGGAGTTGCCTTAAATTTCTTAGGAGTTGGAGATGACGGTCTCTTCCAAGTCATGGACTTCTGTTTCGTTTCCTAGTCATAATGATGAAGCCATGTTTCATCCATGGTTATGAATCGAGACAAAAATCGATCAGGATCTTGCTGCAACAAATTCAAACAGCTTCGCGAAATGTTGCTTTGTTTCTGCGCGTCCGTAAGCATTCTGGGTACATAGCGCGCGGACACTTTTTTCATGCCCATGTGGTTGTGCATAATATTATCGACACTTCCTAACGAAATCTTCATTTCTTCAGTTATAAAACGAACTGTAACACAGCGATCCGCTAAAACAATTTTTTCAACTTTTTTTTATAATTTGTTCGGTTACTGCCGTCGCAGGGAAATCTGAGCGTGTGTCATCGTTGGTGGAAGATCTTCCTCGCTTAAACTCAGCACACTAATAAAGAGCAACTGTAGAGTATGGAGGAGCATGAACCCCTAATGTTACTTGCTTTTCTTTTCGGCAATATGGTAAACTTATCACCGCTTGTATGATATCATTGGATAGGTATTTAAATAACCTTTCATCCCGTTGTAAAATATATATGTATTTTTTTAAATAAAAAATCATTTTTAAAAAATGTTTAAATGTGCGATTTCATTGCACCAGAGTGTATAAAAGACTCTAGGCCCTAGGACTTTAAATCTGTCGGGTACGCCGAGATTCTGAGGACTGGCCCAGCACTGGGTAGCCGTGGCGCGGGACACCGATGTCGTGTCATAACGCCCCCCGCGACCCCGCTCATCAACGGCCGCGCTAAAAAGTCGTTGGGTTTTAGCCGGTACGAATCCAACATAACCCCGCAGTGTCCCCTACAATGCCGGGTAACCAAGATTTCCCAAAATTAAAAAAAAGGGCTTCAAAACTGTATCAAACTGTAGAGGGCTGGTGTTTAAGATGGGTCAGAAACTGATTTCGTAGCATTGGCTTCGTAGATCGTCGTACGTACCTAGTTTCGTAGAAAGAAAGAAAATTCTTTGTACGTAACTGGTTTCGTAGCAAGAAAAATAATCTTTCACACGTAACCGGTTACGTAGCATTGGTTCCGTAGCAAGAAAAATAATCTTTCACACGTAACCGGTTACGTAGCATTGGTTCCGTAGCAAGAAAAATAATCTTTCACACGTAACCGGTTACGTAGCATTGGTTCCGTCGGCGGCCGAAGGGTTTTTTTTTGTATATTTATAGGTTTTAGCCGGTTTGTGGCGGGAGACGTTTGTGTTTGTCTTTCTATATGTTAACTATGTGTGTTCTTAAATTAATGCCCTTTAGGTACTACAAATAAAATATTATTCTATTCTATTCTACTCTATTCAATGAAAATTTGCATCAAAATATCTTTTTTATTTTTTTATTTATTTATTTAGATTACATACACCCATAAATTTATAAAATATATATTATTAGATTATATACAAATAGGCCTATAGAACCATAAAAAATTGTATTAGAGTGATTTGCAACATTACATTATTAGACGTTTAAATCCATGACGTTTCTATTACTATATATTAATTTAACATTATCTGTTTAACCCTCATTCCATAAGTGAGAACAGAATCAAAATCTGTCTAACCATTTTTGAGTTTTTGCGAGACTAACGCACGGCGATTGACTTTTACATATAATTATCTGTTGCACGCGACTTCGTCTGCTTGCAAAGATATATTATTATGATGAGCGGCGTATATAATTATATAAAGTACCCAGCCATGTTTCACTTTGGCTCAGTCAGCAAAGTTCCATGGTTGCCATAACAACGGTCAACGTATGAAAATTATGTTTAAGTATTCCTCTGTTTAAATGCAATGTTGTGTAAAAATTTCAAGTCAATCCGTCGATTAGTTTTAGAGTTTTTGAAGCATACACAAACCAACATAACATTTTTATAGGATACTAGCTGGTGCCCGCGACTTCTTCCGCGTTAAAAATGTTATATAAGTAGTCTAAACTAAAACCTTCCTCGATAAATGGACTATCCAACACAAAAAGAATTTTTCCATTAGAACCAGTATTTCAACCAAATAATCAAACTCTTCAGCTTCATAATATTAGTATAGATATAGATTACATATAAATATTATAAACTAAACAAAAAAATAAATTAACTAAACCTAGAGCTGCTTTTATCTTCAGCATTTTATACTTACTCGTCATAACTTTCAAACGAAAAGTTCGATGTTATTTAAAGAATAATTTACATGTGCATAATACATGTATTATAGTTTTATCATGATACTAGCTGGTGCTCGCGGCTTCGTCCGCGTTGAAAATTAAAAAAAAAAGCGATATAACGCTTAACCTCGTATTGCTGTAACACTTTGGCCAGGCGTTAGTTTTTTATTTTTTATTAATCCCTCGGGAATAGTCCTTTTTTTTCTGGATGAAAGGTACCCTATGTCCTTTCTGGTGTCCCAGACAACGTGTATGCAAAATTTCATGGTCATCGGTTCAGTAGTTTGTGCGTGAAAGAGTTACAACCATCCACACCTACATCCAAACAAACTTTTGCATTTATAATACTTATTAATATTTATGTCAAGGTCGACAGACAGGCTGACGGTCCACTTGATGGTAAGTGGCTACCGTTGCCTATAACACAAGCAACGCCGTAGGTGTTGCAATTGCACTGCCGACCATAGATTGATTAAGGATAAGGGATATGGAAGGGAATGGTTAATGGGCTCTGGCATCTCTTACTTACTCCCTAACCGAAACACAACAGCACAAATGCTATTATTTCAAGACACAAATGGAGGTCTTCTGTAAGGGAGTGAAAAATATTTACCCAAAAATAAGACGCGCGTCTCTCATTCGCACTCCTCCTTGTTTTTAATTAAATACCTACTCCCTTCTAAAAATTATTAAAGTCATTAGGTAGGTACACTTTGCAGACATCAAACTGATGGATACCTGCTAGAAATTTCACCCCTTATTAAATTAGACGCGATTCCAACTAAAAATATCCGTCCGTTGACTTCAAATTGACCCTTTTCGTTATCTACGATCGGAACAAAACGATTCCACTACGAGGGGAAGCCCCTAATTAAGAAAGGGTTAAATCCCTTTACAAATGGCGTTCGTTAAACTTACTTAAACATTTAAATTATAATCTTCATAATGATTGAACTGACCGGTAATTAAGGTGATACACGTTTGTCGATGCATAAAAAAAAAATAAAAAAAAATCATCCTACTGACAGACATACAAGTATAATAATATTAATAATTAGTAATATTAATAGGTATTTAGTATAAGTATAAGTATTAGTTAGTAGTATTATTGTGCGTATAATACGCGTGCGTGCTAGATCTGAGGTTTTCCATAGATAAATAAATAAATAAACATTGTGTGTCCAGTTTCATGTGGTATTCGTTTTCAGACAGCCCTCGACCGGAAATGAGGACGAATGGTCAAATGAAAGGATCTCGAACACATGCCATCTCCTGTACAGCAAGGTTAGTATTACCATCGATAAAATACTAACTTATTACCTTTTTTAACGCTGGGAAATCCTTTTGGATACTCGGCCTACAGAGCGACAGGTCCCTAGAAGCGTAAACTTTATTAGCCTATTCTTGTAGGGCTGTCACAAAACATAAAACACAAAACTATTACTAATGCGTCGCTCGCGCGCGTCCGACTCCCTGCCACTCAGTCCTCTCAGGCCGCGCGTTTGTATGAAGCTGTTTCTCTATAGGACTCGGTGGTTTAGGGGACAGTGCGGGGTTATGACGGATATAATGATAATAATAATCATTTATTTCAGATATAATATCCATATTATCTATTAATAAAATAATAATAATAATAATAATGGTAATTTGTGACGACATGTGTGGTCTAGTGGCTAGTAACCTTAGCTGTTAATCAAACGGTCGCGGGTTCAAATCCCGCTAGGGGCAAATGTTTATGTATTAACATTTAACCTTTGTACCTGAGTCATGGATGTCTTGTATTTATAATATGTATGTATTTAAAAAAAAGTAACCTTTGTAGTATATCAACTGTCTGGTATCCATAATACTTACAAGCATTAGTTGTTTACTGTGGAACTAGATGCCGCTGTGTTGAATGTGTGGAGAATAATAATATTTTACATCCATGTAGGTTGAATTTTATAATAATAAGTATATAATATTTACAAGCAAAACAAAGATATTTAAAATCTACACGTGCTGCAAAAATCACTTTTTTATTTTGCTATAAGTATGTCATATTTAGTCCCATTAAAAAGTCATATTTAGTCCGGATATGTACCGGCTAAAACCTGACGAATTTTTCTAGCGCGGCCGTTGATGGGCGGCTACGAGCATAGAGTAAATAGTAACTGTTAAGTACTATTTACTCTATGCTACGAGCAACTATAAGTAGCGGGGATGTTTGACGACTTCACTTCGGTGTCGTGCCAACTAACTTATTACCTACATAAACCAAAAAATTTAATACTGTCTGCTCTCCAGTCTGCCCGCAAATTCGATTACGATTAAAAAAAAATAGCTAATTAGGTACATTTGAAAATGGATCCTGTCTTCTTCTTTATCTTTACACTAGCTGTAGCATTGCATGAGACTTTGTCCGCATATCTTTATAGAATTTAACCTATGTTACTCGCTGTTAATGTAGCTTTACATAGATGAAAGAATTTTTAAAATCGGTTAATTAGTTTTTGAGTTTATTCATTACGAACATATAAAATTTTTCTTAGTAAAACAGAATCACGAGACGGGACTCGCTTTATGCAACCACCTCCGTCGGCGCTCCATTACCCGCTGTCGTGTAAAATTGCACACCCATGCGAAGCCGGGAGCAGGTCGCTTGTTATCTATATATGTATATACGAGTATATACCTACATATAATAAAATGTAAACGATCCGTGTATTAGATATTTAAAAAAACAATTTGTACACGTAGACTTATAACACAACTCTTTTACATCGGGCGTTGGAGATTAAAAAGTATCTACTAAGTAGTAAACTTTCACCTTTTGTCTTCCAAACAATTTTAGTAAGAAAAAAGAAAGAATTTTATCAACTGCACGTAACACAAAGACACAAAGATAATACAAAAACAACAGGACAGAAATGAATAAAAAATAAGGACTCAGCATTGTGCTGAAATGCTAGACAAGCACCTGCAGCGCTCATTTTCAGCCAGCAGTTTTTGTGACTCACAGAACACTATACAAACATTTTTTATAAATTACTTAGATATAGATTTTCTTTGTCTATTACAGTTCTGGCCGCAGCAAGAGGATACGGACCATTTTCACTCCAGAACAGCTGGAGAGGTTGGAAGCTGAATTCGAGAGACAGCAATACATGGTCGGCCCTGAAAGATTGTACTTAGCTCACGCACTGCAGCTCACAGAAGCGCAGGTAACTTTAAAATACTATAGATATATATAATTCCGAAAACGTTCTTTCGATTGCTATAGTACACGATTTAACAGATACGTAGTGGCTTCGCAGCATCAAAATAATATATCTTTGCAAGCAAATTCGCTGACTTCGCAGTCATTTGAGCAGCCCGTCTGGCAGCAGTAACCATAACAGCAATATTTTATTATTGTTATGATTATGATTAATAAAATAAAATAAACCAAATTAACAATTATTATTGTTTCCAGGTAAAGGTTTGGTTTCAAAATCGCCGCATTAAATGGCGAAAGCATCATTTAGAAGTAACCCAGCAACGATTAGCGGTATTACAGCGGCACAGAGCTGAGGGGGAAGAAGATATCTAAAAATCTAACGCAATAAATGATTAAAAGATACATTTACAATTAAATTAAAAGGACCCTACGCTAAGATTTCGAAGAGAGTGTGTTTTCGTGAAACTATCTTTGAAAAAGAGAGGTTTTAACCTCAAAAATTTATATTTAAATCGGCCATTTCCCAGAATTACTAGGAAATACTACCTACTATAAGTATAATCGCAAATCTACTTGGGCTCTGACCTTGAGCAGCGTATTTCGTTTGCGCATGTATACAATTGTGAACAATGCGGCGCAACTGTTTTTTTGTCTTCACTGGTTGATTAGGTACGTCTTCTTCATTGCGTGACTTCCGTCGCAATTCCTCACAACAGTCCCAAAACCGGCAAATATGCGCATCAGCTCAAGATGATTTGCGGTAATTATATACTGGGACTTTTTTCCTATTTTTACTACCAACAGCAAGACAACTGGCAACATTTTTATAATTGGATTAAAGATCTAGTTACCAGGCCATAAAATTAAAAAAAAACTAACAGTAAGAATAGTGAGAATTTTGCTCACAGTTTATATTCATAACCACTCATAAAAAATATTCAAGTAGTAATGGCAAAACCATCACAGGAACCTTTCTATGACATAATTTCCGTTTACTTCTCCAAAGAATTCCGCTATAGCGCCATCTAAGTTTGCATATTGCAAAATGTGTACATAATGTGTTATATATGAAGATATCGCGAATTGAAAAAATTGATTGTCAATTTAGACTTAGATTTTTATAAATTGGGGCATGGCTATTTTAACCCACGATATAACACGGCCGTTTCAACGCGACACAGCCACATCCCATTTCTTTTAGTTTGACGTATTTCACATATTTGTACATTTAAAGGTATAAAAAATTAAAATGCTTAGGGAATAACTACACTTATACACCTCTATTCGCGTTTAGCCGGACGATTTTACTTGCACTTACTTCGTTTGTTATTATTATCTACAATTAAAAAACTAATTTATATGATAACAGTATACACTTGAAACTGACGCCATTTTTAATCCCTTCTTAGAGCGACTGTCAACTCATCAACTGTTAAATGTCAAATAAAAATTATCTTTTCAAATGTAGAAAAACACAAGAAATTGTATGCCTACGAGTAAGTAATATTTTCTCCACTCATTAATTGTATTATTAGGTACTTTACCTATAGGATAATTTGATAAGTAATTATGTACTCGTTATTTATTTTTGCAATCAGTTACCTACAGTAAATTAGCGTGTAACTAAACTAAGATAATGTTCATGTACATTGAAAACTAGTCATTAAATAATGGATATGATCTTTTCACGCCTTTGTTTCATTTAATTAGATAACTAAATAAGGCAAAACAAAACATAAAAAAGTTAAGTTTTAACCTTTTAAAAAAGTCAGATTTAGCTTTTAAAGTAGATAGATAAATAAATATCTACCTATTATCGAAGTCAGGCAGAATTCTATAATTCTTGTAATAAAATAAAAAAAATAATTAATTAATTCTTGTTTCATATATCTCTAAAGTCAGGTTTGTAAAAGCTAAATCACACTTTTTTAAGTTAATCCTGACTTGAAACCTTATATCTTATCTTATAACTGACTTTTAAAAACTGAACGAATTCTCTTCTTTCCTCTCCTCTTCCTCTCCTCTCTATCATATGTTATCCTATCCTATCCTATCTTATCTTATCTTCTCCTTTTCCCTATTATTGTACTTAGCGATTATTGTTAAGGATTTAATCTAATATATGAGCTCTGAATTGAAATTTCACTAAACAATTTGCCATAAAAATAATATTTCAAAATAAACCGTAATTGCTTTCTGTATTGGGTGAGTAATTAAAAAAATGTCGCGTGCAAAGACAACGCAGCGGACGTCCTTCTCAACAACCTCAAAGCATTCGGACGTTGTAGTTGTTAATCGGTGACAACGAGGTCGCCCTCTTACATCCGCAACCAAGTTTATTCTACAGTACCTAGTTATAAACAATTTTTTTTATTTTTTATTATTTGATCGAAATACTTTGTCTTTATCCAGATGAGATTGAAGAGCTTAGTATCGATAATTATGTATTTTTTTATTATTATTAAAGATGTGTTTACTCTTGGCCAGTGAGCGAGTGACTTGGCCATTTTACTTACTCAAACAAGTAAGTAAAATGAAAAATAATAATAATAAAAAAAAAAAATTGTTTAAAATATTAACTTTGTATTTTGTATAATTAATAACCAAAACATTAAGACGTAATTATGTATATGTAATGTCTCTTACCTGAAATAAAAGGGCTTAATAATAATAAAAAAGTGGCAGGGCACACAGCCCATCTGGCGGC
Organism: Synanthedon myopaeformis; assembly: GCA_944738685.1. Classification (NCBI taxonomy): domain Eukaryota; kingdom Metazoa; phylum Arthropoda; class Insecta; order Lepidoptera; family Sesiidae; genus Synanthedon; species Synanthedon myopaeformis. Next base: position 2,361,624 of record OX122942.1, read on the forward strand.
AGTAACCATCCCCTTACAGGCATCCCTTACTCACTCACCGAAACACAACAGCACATATGCTGTTCTTTCACGGTGGTCTTCTGTAAGGGTGTGGTTACTGTCGCCAGACGAATTATCAGAGACCGGAGCCAACTTTGAAAAGTTCATTACCCTGCAAAGTTGACCCAGCCGGGAATCGACCCGGGGCCCCTGAGACGTTAGGCAAGCACCCTTACCACTCATCCAACGGGCTCATCAAAATATAGGTAGGTACTTTAAAACTTATTTCAAAATAGTTATACATAGGCATATTATTATGGATATTAGGATATTAGCTAATGCTGTTCGAAGCAGAAGTGAAATCGAACAAACCGGTTACAGAATAACTTTATACCAACTGTTTACATTTAGTGCGATGTAGTGTTGTCGGTAGTCACCACGTAACTATAGATATCGATCTTATTCGTTAACGTAAAAATCGATAAGATGAGGGGTGGAAGTAGTTCTAATAGTGTCCTTATTCTGTTTGTTACTTTATCCTACCTCTATACGTACTCCCGTATCTCGTAGGTACGTCCCGAAATACAACAAATAAAATATGTTATTTTACTGAGGTTTTCTTTAATGGGTATCTTGGTACCTCGGGAACAATATTTTTTCTGCATGAAATGTACCATATGTCCCTATGTCTTCTGTATCGCTGACAACGTGTATTGTAAAATTTCATTATGATTGGTTGTTTAGAGAAATGAAACCCTGAGACCGCGTGGTCCGACTGCTTCGTCCGATTGATCGTCCGATTTTTTTCCTGTTGCTCCGATTGATCGGACGACGCAAGGTAGGTAACGTAGTATGGATGGGCGTAATTATAGTGTTTCTCTTTGACCGCATGATTCTGCCATATACTTACATAGATATAATGAACGGAATGTTTACTATCCCCCTGTAAAGTAAATACGAGCAGAAGATATAGTATAGATAGATAAACAAGTAAAGAACGCGTTGACATTAGCGCGCACAAACTCGCAGACATAGACACAGCTCGTTTATGATTTTAATATACCTAGGCATAATTACTTGTACTTGTACCGTAATACTTTACGGTTTGCGTACTGATTTGCAGAAAAAAATGCACCCGTGCGAAGCGAGGGCGGGTTGCTAGTATAATACATAAATGCATTTCATTTGATTAGACTGGAGTTCAAATTCTGCTTCTCATGATAAAATTTATATTTCTTGTCACTTGAAATATTTTTAATGTTGTGAACTATAATAAATAATAATATAATTTTTAGATTAGATAGCCGTTCTTAAGCATACCTATCTAGCACGTCGACTTTCTTTTTGTTATCTTAAAAGATTGCCTATTCGTTGATAATCAAACAATCGACATTGTTCAATGATTAATTTGTTTGTTGTTTTTTTTTTCTTTGTTGCTGTTTTTTTTTCGTTATCGCTGTTACAATTATCGATAACAAATTATCTCATCACTAGCCGGTATAGGTAAGTGTTGAACTTTGCTACTACGAATACACAATCTGACGCAGTGTTTGTTTACATCGAATGAATAATAAACGTATTAAAAGAAAAACTTAAAAGTACAAAAGCAATTATAAAAGTATTGACAAGTAGATACCTATACTCGCGCAATGTACTACGTTTTGTGAGAATTTGATCCTTTCTATGATATAATTATATTTTAATTATAGTTAAATCATGGAAATTTTATATAAGTTCGATGGTGAGTTCTCTTTTTATAAATTGATTTGTGTTTTTTATGTAAAAGTAGTCAGACAGGTTGACGCTCCACTTGATGGTAGTGGCTAATGTCGCCAATTAACACAAGCAAAGTTGCCCCAAAAGAGACTAAGCAATTGGGCTCTAGGATCACACACACCAGCACTAATATATGAAATACAGTATAGGTACATTAATATGACTGTATACTGTATTTCATATATTTATTTTATGGTTTTCTGTGGTTTCTGCTGCCTGATGGGCTGCCAAAATAACTGCGAAACGCAGTATAATATATATGTATATCTAAAAATTGTATTAAAATATGGAATGATTATGTGAGTACGATGGTAAGTTCTCTGTTTATAAATTGATTTGATTAGATAGAAGTTCGAAGAGATTTCTATATCCCACAACCGAATTTAATTATTTTTTTCACAATATTATTGATATCTTAATTTCTAAAAAAATGATTGTTTAAAATTTCAATAAAATCCTTAACACGGCACAGTAGTACTAAAAGAGCGTCGCACGCACGTAGTTCTTATACCGGGGATAGGCGGCAGTTTACTTCTTTATAATAATAGCTTTATTATAAAGAAGTAAACATTATTTTAAAGTTACTTGAACTTGATTATTTTAAAAAACTATTTACATATTTCATTAAAAATTCCTAAATATTATAGACATCCCAAGCAGAAGCGGCTTTACCTATGGTGCAGGGTGTGCGTTGCACACGGGCGGGGTGGGGGTATTGGATGAGCGGTAAGGGTGCTTGCCTAACGTCTCAGGGGCCCCGGGTTCGATTCCCGGCGGAGACAACTTTGGATATGAACTTTTCAAAGTTGGCTTTGGTCTGGATTTGGAAAGTAGTAGCAAGCTTGATGAGTAAGTAGGTAATATTATTTCACACTGCATTTCGTAGTCATTTGGGCAGCCCGTCTGGCGGCAGTAACCAACCCCCTTACAGAATACCACCGTGAAAGAACAGCACATGTGCTGTTGTGTTTCGGTGAGTGAATAAGGGATGCCTTATCCCTTATCCTTTTATGGTCGGCAGCTTACTTGCAGCACCTGTGGCTTTGCTAATGTTATAGGCGACGGTAGCCACCTACACCATCGAGTGAACCGTCAGCCTGTCTGTCGACCTTAACATAAAAAAAATGTCTATTTTCATTTCAGTCAATTATGAAACAGGGAAACAATGCAACTGTAATAAAAACCTATCAGCCCTGCATGACGTTTTTACAAATTTCGACCAATGGATTGTAGACTTTAAAGCTCATATTCGAAATGACAGGTATGTAGAGCTACACATTTTTAAATATTTATATTTTTTCATTTTGTGTTTTTGATGGGATGCCTTTATCATTTAGAGTTAGTATTAATATTAATGTTATTCATTATGGAATATAGTTTAGTACTTATAAATAGTTTAGTAAAAAATTATCTGTTTTTTCTAATAATTACAAAATGTAAGTTATCGAATTTCTTAGTTAGGTACATTCATATAAGTATTTCGGCGGACAGAAAAACAATAGAAAAATGACCGGAAGCCGTTTTTACTTTTTATTTTTCTGTTTTTAAAATGTCATCTAGGTATTTAAAGTTATCAAACTAGCCAGATACAAACCGTAGACAATCAAAGATTTTACTGCAACTTTTTACTTAGGTACCGGTAACTAATTATAAAATAGGTACAAAAAAAAACTTTTTCCCCGACCTATTGTAATTCTTTCTAATGAAGTTTTTATGTTTATTACAGATATCTAATATCTCCGAAAGATATTGTGAATCGAAATGATTTAAAATTTTCATTGCCAAGAAAAAACGACGAAGGTCTTGATGACATGGAAATCAAAATACAAAAGAGACTGATCTTCTTAATGAGTGCGAAGAAATTAAACTTCGACTTTAACGATGATTGTTTATGTGATCATGTATTATCTCGACTCTTAAACGACATTAGAAAAATATATTTGTATGATTATGTAAAGTGTAAATTATAGTTGACTTATCTATATTATATATGTTTTTATATTTTTATCCTAACAAATATTAAGTACCCGTTTGATGAGCCGTGGTAAGGGTGTTTGCCTAACGTCTCTCGGGTCCTGGGTTCGATTCCCGGCGGGGTCAACTTTGAATAAAACTTTTCAAAGAATAAACCACGAAATAATGGTTGTATTTTAAATTTAATATAGTTGGTCCTGGTTATCTCTAACCTCCATGATTATAATGAAGTAACAGTTTATTTTTTAAAAATATGTTGAATTAATAAAAAATATGACTAGATGAGTCTGTATATAGCATGAACCTCTACAAAGTTAATTATAAGTCCGTGGTATATAGTCTGTGGTGTGAACAGAACAGAAAAGAATATCATGTCAATTGTCAACCAATCGGAGCGTCAATCAAACTCAAAGTCAATCAGTCAGAGAATAGTCTGATTTAAATATGGGAATTTTTAACTTGGTTTGTACTTTGAACCAACTTTAAAAACTAATTGTGAACGAAATTTATGTACCTACTTAATAAATAAGGTTTACTGTGATATTCTTCAAACATAGTTTTGTGTACTTTTATATTTTTTTACTTTAAAACTTGATTACTTAAAATTAATAATGACTATTAACGTACTAAAGGAATGGTATATTGACGCTCCATGGGGTAAAATAGCTCGTAAGTAAATATTTTTTTAAAATATTCAAATATACCTAGATTCAAATATACATTTAAGTAGTGGCAGAGCAAAACCTTTAGCATAATTTGGGCAAGCCGTCTGGTGGCAGTAACGATACCACTGTGAAATAACAGAAAGTACTGTTCCGTCCCTGATGTTTTGATAGTAACAGAACAGGACAACTGTAGTTGGTTGAGCGCCTCCTCTCAATCCATTGATAATAATTTTCGGTTTGTTTTAAGTATGGTGCATCTTTAGATTTTAATCTTTGGGTACATGGATATAATATGTAAGTATATTTTAAATTTCAGTAATTTCATGGGGTATTAGCACCGGTAAACCAATATTAATGGTTCACGGACGTCAAGACAGTTCATCTACTTACATACCGCTGTTGGAAATGTTACCATCGGGTTACCACTATGTGGCTGTAGATCTGCCCGGGCATGGCAAGTCTGATCCATTTCCAAAAGGTACCTACATATGTATTGTTTATTGAAATAAGTAGGCAGGAGTTTGAGACAATTGACCACCATGAAATAATAGCATATGTGCTATTGTGTTTCGATGAGTGATCCCTTATCCTTAATCATTCTATGGTCGGCAGCATACTTGCAGCACCTATTTTATTTTTATTTTATTTTATTGGCGTTGCCTGTTATAGGAACCACTTACCATCAAGTGGACTGTCAGCCTGTCTGCCCACTTTAACATAAAAAAAGGAAATCGTTTAAATACCTCTTTTAATAAAAGCTACATTGCCACAGAGCAAAAATTCGCCATGCCTTGGTTGTAAAATATTGTTTTTTTTTATTACATAAAAACCTAATTAGTTTTTATTATATACACAATCTTTCGTGAAATATTATCTACTTGATGGTGAAAACTGCATTAACTCCATTGGGTAGTTTAAAAGATCTAAGCGTACATGCGGAGGAATAGAAAAGATCTAAGCGTACATGCAGAGGAATAGACGGCATTAAGTGACTGTTTTATGCTCTGTAAAGATGATAGCCACCAATCTTCAAGTGGATCCTCAAATTTCTTGCTTTTCTTTGTAATAATAAAAAAGTATAAAAATTTCAGGTGTGGTATTGCATAGGATACATTTTCTGTCAGCGATCGAGATTGCCATAAAGCATTTGGGATGGTCAAATTTTACTTTCTTTGGTCATTCATTGGGGGCGGAATTAGGTGAGTTTCATGTGACACTCTCGAAGCAATCCGGTTTTCACTTGCACATGTCAACACTGACATTATATAGTGAAAAGATTTGATATTTTTGTATGTTTATTCATAAAGGATAAACTCAAAAACTACTTGACTGAATTTAAAAATTATTGCACTTATAGAAAGTTACACTATCAGCAGGTAACATGGGCTGTGTTTTATTTTCAAAGTCCCAAACAAATTGCAAAAATCCCAATTTGTTTGGGACGATTAGAAAATGAAACGATTATTGGTCAATGATTAATAGCTTCCCTGTTCTGATTGGTTAATCAGCGCATCCGTCAGTAAGTAACGTTCATTTCGGCCAATCAGCGCTCAAGATTTATGACAGTTGAGTGTTTATTCCGCGGCGGGCGGGACGTTCTGGTTTTGGAATTCTTATGTCTGTATTCTGTATGCCCAAAACAAATTACCTATGGCACATTATGATTTCGCTGAAACCATAGTATACTATTGTATTTATTTGACAATACCACTGATAGCACAGATAACATTATGTTGTCTCAGCTTTTTATTTATTTTTTAAATAAAGCGAGTAATCACGCTATTTTATTATAGGGATGACAAAGTCAGTGTCCATCCATATAATAAAATATATCAGTATCAACGACTAAACTGTATATTACATTAATATTAATTATTTTTGTACACAATTACGAAAAATGTATGTTGTGATTAGCGATTTTTACAAATTAGATCGGCTTTATGTATGAATAAAGAATGCTTCGAAAATATATATTTCTAATAAAATCTAAGATATCCTATAAAGTAAAATCTTAATCCTTTTTCAGGGTTATTCTACAATGCGATATATCCGGGTAAAATAACGAAATTTCTCTTACTAGACCCCGGTCCGTCTTTGAAAAGAGCTCGCAACCATCCCCAACCGGAGTTCTTTAAGATATTTTTTCAAAATTACTACGACGAATATGATAAGATGAACGTTAACGATAGAGTTTACACGAGGAGAGAGGCTTTGGAAGCTGTCATGAAAGCTCGGAAGATGACCGAGCAACAAGCCGAGTTGATACTGAGTAGGAATCTGAGTGAAGTGGGACTCGACCAATATAAGTGAGTCAAACTCTATTACCTAGTCAAATTAGTCAGTCGACGAGTTCGTTGGATGAGTGGTAAGGGTGATTGCCTTAATACTCTGTCTCAGAGTCCTGGCTTTGATATCCATCATGGTCAACTTTGGAAATGAACTTTTGAACTTTGAAAATGAACCACCCACTTACAAGAGACCAAAATGAAATAGCAGCATATGTGCTTTTGTGTTTCGGTGAGTGAGTAAGGCATGCCAGTACCTTAATTCTACTGGAGTCAGCAGCGCACTTGCTATAGTAGCCACCTAACATCAAGTGGACCGTCAGCCTGTCTGTCGAGTTTAACATAAAAAAAAATGCGAAGGCTCAATTGTTAACTAACCCTTACAGATCTTACTTATATAACTTTTTTAAAGGTTAAAGTTAAGGACATCAGACAGACAGACGGTCCACTTGCCCACATTCCCAGTAGCATCACTGAGCATTACCATTGATTGTACTAATGGGCTTTGTATTCTCATTAGTACCATTAATTGTACCATAAATACCATAATTGGGTTTCGATGGTAGATGGCTACCGTCGCCTATAACACAAGAAAGAGTGTCGGACAAGGGATAAGGTGTTTATGAGGAGTAATGTTTCGTTGTGTCTTAAACTACAGACTATCCTGGGATAAACGTCTTGTGAATCCGACCCCATTGAATTTACCGGACGAATCTTACGCAGCAATATTTAAAAGTAACCTTCCACCGACCATAATCATCATGGCCAAGGGGACTAGTGTTTTCAATAGTAAAACAGATCAAATTGTCAACGATTTCTTTAAAGAAATACCTAAAACAACTAAAAATACTAAAGTGCTAGAAATCGACGGAGGACATAATGTTCATTTTACTAATCCGGAGAGATTTTCTGGTGTCGTTTGTGAATTTCTGGAGAGAGACTTCAATATGACTGTCTCTAAACTTTGAATATATCAGTGATAAATTACTATTTTTGTCATATATGCGGTCTCTAATGTTAAATAAGTGCGTTTATATACAATTGACGAGATATCTCGTCGAAAAAAATTCATTTTGCACATTATCTCTAAACTTTGAACATATCAGAGATAAATTACTATAATATTTTTGTCATATGCAGTCTCTAATGTTAAATAAATGCGTTTATATACGAGTGACGAGATATCTCGTCGAAAAAAAAACTCATTTTGCACATTGTCTCTAAACTTTGAACATATCAGAGATAAATTAAATAAATGCGTTTATATACGAGTGACGAGATATCTCGTCGAAAAAAAACTCATTTTGCACATTGTCTCTAAACTTTGAACATATCAGAGATAAATTAAATAAATGCGTTTATATACGAGTGACGAGATATCTCGTCGAAAAAAAACTCATTTTGCACATTGTCTCTAAACTTTGAACATATCAGAGATAAATTACTATAATTTTGTCATATGCAGTCTCTAATGTTAAATAAATGCGTTTATATACGAGTGACGAGATATCTCGTCGAAAAAATCTCATTTTGCACAAAGTTGACACTTTAACACCATCTATTGACACGAGGCGACATGTCCTTAATGGAAAAGCCTCATAATAAAGATTAAAAAAAAATCAATTGACATTTTTGAAAAAAAAAGCTAATTTTGAAGTTGGAAGACATCTATAGAAAAAGCAGATTCTGATATTAAATCAACTGCATTTACATACTGTTGACGAGATATCTCGTCGCAAAATATCATATTTACGCGTTTCCTTACCTACTGGTAATTTTTCAATCGATATTATCGACAGATGTCTGGTTGGGATGAAATGTTAAACTATGGATTGCTGACGTGTAATTTTGTTGAAATAAGTGATCTATTATGATAAACAACTATGCTACTGCTGCTATATTCTGTAGACGTATATATGAGATGTATATCTCGTCGAAAAAAAAATCACTATACAAAGTTAAAGTTAAAATTATGTTAAAAGGTATAAGAAAATTGTTATGTTGATAATATTATTATTTGTTCTAACAACAATGAAAATGTTGACCGTGAAGTAATAACTCGTCTATGTAATAATTGGTTATCATAAACGAGACATGTATTTGGAAGATTATTTTAACTTTATTCATTTTAATTTTTAAAATAAATTATAATATAATTATACAAAAATAAGTGGGGTGAATGTTACATTTTAATAAAAATTTAATTATTTATTGACATATTTTTTGTTAAATAAATAAATATTTTTGAAAAATCAATTATCAAGTTATTGTGTTTTATTTGACCAGATATAACTAACAGATTAATTGTAAGGGAAGATTTCACTAGAAGGACAGTTGTGCCGACTGTTTAGCAATATTGTAAGATCTATCGTTGTGTGGCAAGGTTTTTTTTTTTAATTGTGTCAAGATAGGCGCGATCTCACTTGATGTAAGGTGCAGACGCGGCCGAAGGTGGACCACGATTACCCAGTAAGTGTCCATTTACCCTAGATTTAGATTTGAAGACCCCGAGGTTGTAATTTTGAGGGAACACAGACGCAGCCAGTGAGTTCCACTCTCTAGCAGTTCGGACAAGGAAGGTGGAACTGTAACGCTTCGTGCGTGACCGAGGAAGGTTACCATTGCCCCTTTATATTTTACCAGCATGCTTAGGACCGAAGCATTATTTTGTATAATATGTAAATAAATATATAGGTAAGTATATAACTTAGAATTAAATAAAATAACTAGCTAATAATTTATGTATATACCTATATGTTTGTAGATAAGATACTTAATAGTTTACAGATAAAACGATTAACCTCAGTCTCACCTTTATTTTTTATTAATGATTAGCTGTTGCACGCGACTTAGTCCGCGTTTTATAATATATAGCCTATGTTACTCTCTGATAATATAGCTAATATAATTGATATTCTTGATAATTATTCTCTGATTTCTCTGATAATTCTTTAGGTGAAGGAGTTTTTAAAAGCGGTCTAGTACCTACTTAGTTTTTGAGTTTATTCATTACAAAAATATAAATCTTCTCTGTTTATAATATTACTATCTGTTGTACGCGACTTCGCTAGCGTAAATTTATAAAATACAGCCTATGTTATTCGCTGATAATATAGCTTTCTATAGGTGAAAGAATTTACAAAATCGGCCCAGTAGTTTTTAACCGACGAAAACGAAAAACTGAGAAGGTTCTCAATTCGACGCTCTCAATGTATTTTATTTTTTTATGTATGATCACGCATAACTTTTTACAGAGTAGTCCGATTTTGATAATTCTTTTTTTATTGGAAAGGGAAAAGGCTGATCGCTTTACGTAGGTAATTACTTAATTTGCTTGTTTTGCGCCGACCCAAAATTACTTAGGTAAACTTACATTAGTTATTAAGGTTAAATAAAAAAGGTTTATTATTTTTTGCTTTTAAGTTTCTTTGGCGGTTTAATTTTTTGTTAAAAAGTTTTTATTTTATAATTTTTTGTAGCTATAATCTACTAATTACCTACTACATGCTTAATTTTTGATTACTTTTTTTTTATTGTAATACACAACTCCGCATTAATATTTGTGAGTGAACAATAAATCACCCCTATTTTCCCACCCTTAGGGTAGGATTTATTTTTCCAAATTTATATGGGGCCAACTTTGAGGAATACCCTATCCAATAAAAAAGAATTATTATTATGCGTTGTCATACATTCAGTGAGTGAACAATCAATCATCCCCTGTTTTCCTACCCTTAGGGTTATATTTTTTTTCCCAAATTTATGTGGGACCAATTTAGGGGTATAAATCACCCCTATTTTCCCACCCTTAGGGTAGGATTTATTTTTCCAAATTTATATGGGACCAACTTCGAGGTATACCCTATCCAATAAAAAAAGAATTATCAAAATCGGACTACCCTGTAAAAAGTTACATGGTCATACATATATATATATATATATATATATATCGGTTGAAAAGCGTACAGCCACCAATAAGCCACAATAGCTTTGCGATCACAGAATGTGTGAGTACCTAAAGGATGCCAAACCCCATTTCGCTATCCCTTATCCCTTATCCTCAATTACTCAACTGAACATCATGAAAATTTACATACACGTTATCAGGGATACAGAAAAAGACATACAGTAGAGAGTACCTTTCATCCAGAAAAAAGTACTGTTCCCGCGAGATCATCAAAAATTGAAAATAAAATTCAATGTTTCAAAGAATTAGCTTAGAAAAAAGGGCGCAGACGAAGTCGCAGGGTAAATCTACTTATATATGGTGTATCAATAAGATAAGATTACTAACAAAAACCTAAAAATAAATAATTCTCACATATGACTGTCTATAAGTCTATAGATAATAACTACCTATAAGTACTTGAGTAGTTTATATATTGCCTGTCTTTGTTTAGATTTGCCATTACTTCTTGTGTGACGTTGTGAGTCAAACAATTTAGTCAAATCAAATAACCAGAAAGATATTGTTTCGATTCAAATAACACAATGAAACTAACTTCTGTATTAAACTCTGTTAGGATGTAAGTCTTTTTTTTTATTATTCTTTTAGTAAACTTAACTATTTAGAATAGTATTCTAGATTAGGTATTTTTTGTCTTATTAGCTACTTAAATGAGAAAAAAAATAATGAAACTAATTAATTATTGAACGTTTAAAAGGATCTATTCCCACTAGTTCAATTAGGAGTTCAATTGATTGAAATAATGGGACTATTTTATTTAGTCTCAGTAATTTAATTGACATAGACATTTTAAGCTGTCAATTTTATTGGTTTTGAATTTGTTAAATAATAGGTTTTGTCCGCGAAATAGTAGATCTGTAGTCGCCAAACAATATGACAATAAGTTCATAATAAATCACATTTATAATCATCGGGATATATTAACAATTATCAAATAAATAAATAGATTTGTATTTATTATAATTGGCTTGTCCTGAAAATAATTGAAAACTATAATTAAAAAAATGAAATATGTCACATGAAGTTCCAAATAAAAACTAGTATTATTGTAAATACTTTTTACATGACTTGTATATTATACAGGTTGTATGTAAATTGCTAGGATGTATTGATTTATTTTTTATTATAGGTAATTTACGTAATAACTACATAAATTATAATAAACTATAATTTACATAAATTTCTAGTAGAATTTGGCTCCGTCCCTTTAAACTTTTTTTAATTAAATTTATAAACTGAAAATTGGTAACGAATTGTATTATTTGATAACTGAAAGCATAAAATGTAACCACTGTACCTACTTGGTGACAAAATAACAAATAAAAAGAAGTCACAATTTGGCGATGATAATTGATTTATTTGCTGACAGATCTACTATTTTGAGTACTAAGCTATTATTTGAGGGAAAAACCTATTATTTACGCAACAAAGTTTTATTCATAGGACTAACTACGATTTTTTTGATAATACATTTCTTATTTTATTTTTTATTTATTTAGATTTAGATTACATACAGACATAAATTTAAAAAATATAGGCCTAAAGAATCATCAAAAATATATTTTTACATTAATTTGGTAATTAGTACCTAACTGGCGACACATTTGTTTAACTGACAATGAAAATATTTCGTGCCGACAGATCTATTAATTAGATGATACATTTTGATGACAAAATATAAATTTTGATGACGGAAAATATAGTTCCCAATCACAATTAGCCAAATAAAGGTGTTTACAGACTGGGTACGAAAACCCCTTTATCAAGTCTTAGACTCTTAGTACCTTTTGAAACTAAAGCACTAAGCAGACAACTGACAGAGGTTTGAATTGACATTTTGCAAATGTCGAATTTAAGGTGACAAACAGTTTCTTACCCCGACTGTACATGTTATTGTCTGCCACAGAGAGTGACTTATACAAAAAATTATTATGACAACTTGAATCTGAATTATCCAAATGATTTTATAAGTAAGCGGAACGAGACTTGATTGGACTTGACGGACCTGTTTTGGAAAACTAAGAAAAATTATAGACTTGACTATCTAGTGTCTGGATCTGCTACTTTTGATTTTAATTTCAATTTTGCCTTTTTTTTTTTAAAAAAAAAAGCTATTACAAATTGATATTTCTACTAATGACATTGGCAAAATGATAACGCGACAATCGACATTAACTTGACACTGGCAGACAATGGCCATTTTAAACCTAAGAAGAAGAAGATTTTATAAGTAGGTATTTTTATAACTGGATAATATTATTTTCATGTTAAGACGACGATCTTAATATAAAAAAATAACCCTTAACTAATTCCTATTTGTAATCCAACTATATGGTTGGCAGCGCACTTGCAGCACAAGTGGCTTTGCTTGTTTTATAGGCGACGGTAGCCACCTACCATCAAGTGCACCGTCAGCATGAAACACCGCAAAATAGATATTGTTGTGAACTTTTTGTTGACTAATATTATTTGTCTTAAAGGGCATTTAACTCTGCCTTAACAGTAACGGAGAGGGAAGTAACGATAAGAGTACCATGGGGAAATATTGCAGGTAAAAATCAGATTTTTATTTATAAAAACTAGCCGCCCACCCCGGCTTCGCGCGGTTGCATTTTCAAACAATCAATTACTCAAACATTTATTTTACAACATACCTAAGCATGTATTTATAAGTACAATTGTTTATTTACACGTGTTGATCTATTCTCAACTAGCTCACACGAATATAGAAATAGTATTGTTAAGTTATTTCGTTTTATGAGATTGTTTTATTGGAGTTTACTCCTTAAGAATCGATTTTCATATATAAGCCCGTGGTATGAAAATTTATTAAAAATCAAAATTATGGGGAAGACCTATTACCAGCAGTGGACGTTCTGCAGCTGAGATGATGATGATAAATATATTGTATATATGGTTTTTATCACTGGTCAGTTATAAACTCGTTAATTGCAGCTTTAACCTGGGGTAATTCGAACAGCCCAGCAGTGTTACTATGTCATGGACGCCAGGATGCCTGCTCGGGATTTCGCCCCTTGCTGCAGTTGCTACCAGACCGCTTTTTCTATGTGGCCGTAGATTTGCCAGGTCACGGGAGGTCAGACACGTTGCCGTTGGGACCTAAGCTGTCTATGATAGACTTGGTACCAACCGTGGCTTATGTCATGGAGTATTTCAATTGGGAGAGATTCATTTTCATTGGGCATTCCTTGGGGTCTGTAATAGGTATGATTTGTTTATCTTATTTTCAACAAAAAGACTACAGCACAACAAAATAACATACAATAGAGACAATATTAGATAACAATTAGGTACATTGACACTTACAGTTGCGAGAAAAAATGTGGATTCGGGCTATACTCGTACCAGTGATGGCATATGGCCCTGAAACGTTGTCTCTAACTATGGGCCTCGTAAAAGCTCAACGTCGCTCAACGAGCTATGGATAGGGCTATGCTCGGGGTTACATCAATAGATCGAACCAGGAATGACGAGATTATCTACATAACAAGGCGGATAAGTTAGTTGAAATGGCAATAACTAATGAGTTTAACTAGTGATTTATATATTTTATATTTAAAAATTTTCTTTATTTTTGGAGCTTTTATGTGAGTAGATACTATGTTTTGTTTAGTAAGTGCGTAACCTCACCATCGGCTCTAACGGAAGACCAACACAATTTTTTGCAACCTGCATTATGTTGAGTTGGAGCCGATTTGTGGCGAGGGACGTTTGTGTTTGTCTTTCTATAATGTTACTTATGTATGTTTTAAATGTCCTTTGCTACAAATAAAATCTTATTCTATTCTATTATTATTATTATTCTAATAATGAAAGTACGTAATATAGAATTGGAAAGTAATAGTAGGTATCAAGAGTATCTGAGTTGAACCGCAGACAAACACACAGACCACAAGATTAATAATAAACGAGACGAGAGGCAAAGTAACCTGGTGCTTCTTGTTCCAGGTAAACATTTTGTATTGGCGTATCCAGACGTCGTATCTCGATTGGTAGAATTAGATGGTTATGCCGCGTATTTAACGACTTACAAGGACGACTGGTTGGATTGGTATCATTCTACGTATGGGGATCATTATAGCGTTGATGGTTACGAGAAATACCTGTCAGGTCTGGAAGCTGCTCCGAAATATACCTATGATAAGGTAAAATATCTTTAAACAATGTAACGTAGGCACCTAACCTGTTTTCTTCGATTTGAAGCTCACCTGTTTTCTCTGAGGACAATTAATCCCTTTGTTAACCGTGGTACCATCACATAGTTCCATTGATGGAACTGAAGCAAATATTTTTTGCGATATTCCTATAAATTGTACGACGAACTTTTTTTTTTTTTTTCGATGGTTCCACTAGGTTCGATGATACTACGGCAATCCCACTACATATAATAATTATATTTTTAGTCTCTCGAAATTATAATGAAAAAAAGATGTATCAACAGGGAAGCGTCTATACAGATTTTAGAAAGAATGTTGGTGCCTGCTGGCAACGGACTATACAGGTAAAATAAATAATTACTACATATATAGTACAGGAAAATATTTAGTACTAACAAATCAAAACTTGAGTCCCTAAGGCTCGAGTTCACCAACGGACGGTTATTTTTAAAAAGCTGTTTAAAATTTAAACAGCCGTTTAATAATATTTTGTTGATCGCCATCGCTAAACTGCGGGTTAAACGCCCTAAACATCAGATTAATCATTAAGTTAATCAGATGTTTAGGGCGTTTAACCCGCATTTTAGCGATTGTGAACAACAAAATATATTAAACGGCTGTTTAAATTTTAAACAGCTGTTTAAAAATAACCGTCTGTTATTGAACTCGAGCCTTAGGGGCATTTTTTATATATGTTTCTAGAATATAATCGATGGGTGATTAACCAAAAAATAAAAGGGATTGTTTTTACGCAATTAAACGCAAAATGTGTGTTGTAAAATTTTCGACTTTTACTTCTGTTTCTTCTAACACCAGCTAGTATGTAATATCTATCTAAGTGTGTACACGCTTGTGGAATATGTGTCTTAAAAGTTAATAAAATATTTTCATCCCACTAATGAGTAGAACATATTTTGCGAAATTTGTTTTTATAATTATTACACTTACCTATGTATTTTTTATTTCAGATTTAACTACGACCGACGTATGATAATGCCAAGTAGATTGCCATTTACAAGTGATTATATGAAAGACATTTACACTTCTTTCTCCATCCCTATCCTGGGAATACTGTCGACTTTTATTTTGGAAAGTGGTTTATACGATTTGCCTTCCTTTATTAAAGACGAAAGGCAATGGCCCAATAAGAATTACAAATGTTATATCGTTGACGGTACGCACGATGTTCATATTGATAAGCCTTATTTGCTGTCTGATTATGTATCGAAGTTTTTATTGGAAGATCTAAAGGGGAACGACGCCTGACGATGTGACCGAAACATCCAAGCCTTCACCGGCGTCATAAATTATATAGTAGTACACACTTGATAAGGCGCGTCATTCACACAGAAAATAAAGTAGGGCAGCTTATAACTTACAATTAACTTTAGATACAATATCTATAAGGTTCATAATACTATGCAGCTGTTAGTTTTGTCGCACTCGCGTAACATGCCAAGCGGCGCACGCTAACATGGCGGCAGCTGGCGACCAATAGCGGGTACTGGAAAAAGCCGCCTAGTGTGTGGATTAGTCGATAGCATTTCTCACGCTTTAAAATTGCTCTTTTGCGCAGGTAAATCAGTAAGCCATGTCAGTTGGGTACTACTGTACCTATGTCCTTTTTAGTGATGTGCCGGATATCCGTATCCGTATCAGCAGATATCCGAGGAATAAAAAAGATCTGTATCCTTTACTTTTTGGTGGATCTTTTGCATTGTTTGATATATACAATTTTATTTTCTTTCATTTGGTAAAGGGCCCCTAGTACGTCGTTTTGTTAGTTTTGTTTGTGGCGCAAAAAATAAGCTATTTAAATGTTATTTATTTAAATTATAAATTAATACCAACACTATATTATAATTTAAACTGTCTATGAAATCAAGTACCAACACTTTAGCGACTAAACTGAGGGAAATATTAGGCTCAAAACACGAACAGCTGTGCGACGTGAGTGTCACCTTAAGGCTAGCTCTCGTACTTCTTAAGCTTACAGACAGTCAAAGATAACTGCATTTGAATTGAACTTTTAATAGTGCTATTTTGTGTTCCTTATCAATTGATTAGGCTTAAAAAAAAAACTTATATGCAAGCATAGAATCCTTTAAAATTGTAATAAATCGACTTACGAAATAGCGGTTCTTTTATTTTCCGTGTGTCTCCTAGTTCGTGTCACTACCGAAATTGGGATATTCTAAATACATTTCTGTTTCTTGTTTATTAATATAATAATTAAGACAATTCAAATGTAAATTAAAAAACAAATAACGTATTTAATAAAGTTCCTTATGAGCTATATTCGGTATATGTTTTGTTCACTAGAATTAATGTAATACGAGTTTGAAGGTGACCTAAATTTACATTTTTAAGGTAAATTCGCATATAATTCGATTTATTTTATTTGTTTTTGTATATTTTTATTATGTTATTATTAATATATAATAAAATAATATCACAAAAAAATATATACATCATACTAATATTATAAATGCGAAATTTTATGAAGATGTAATAATGGATGTTTATAACTAATTAAGAAATTTATCGTAAATTAATTATTAAAAAAAAAAATTACGAATCCTTTTTCACTGCGTACGCGCGTAATAAAACAAAATACGCCCCTGTGTCAACTAACTAAGACATTCGCACGTTTTCAATAGTTATTTGTTTAATTAGAGAGCAAAATTGTTTTTTGCTGCGAGTGCCGACTTTGAATCACGAACTAGCGATGTAGTCTAGAATTGAATCTCGAGCGTAGCGAGTGATTCTAATATATATACTGAGCGAAGTGAGTGATTTAATGGCACGAGACATAAAAAAAATTTGCTCTCGTGTTAAACATACAACTTTTCACCTCAACAGCCTGAAAAGCGTTACTAGGTCAATAAAGACAATTTTAAATATTACGTTTATTATAGCTAATAACATTCACATAGCCAAAGTCACATAAATCCGTACTAATATTATAAATGCGAAAGTAAACATGACGACACGTTTGGTCTAGTGGCTAATAATCCTAGCTTTTAACCAAACGGTCGCGGGTTCGAATCCCGCTAGGGGCAAATATTTATGTGTTAACATTTTACCTTTTTATCTGAGTCATGGATGTTTTGTATTTATAATATGTATGTATTTACAAAGAAAAAAGTAATCTATGTAGTATATCAACTGTCTGGTATCCATAATACAAGCATTCGTTGCTTACTGTGGAACTAGATGGTGTTGTGTGTGAAATGTGTGAAGTTATTTATTTATTTACGTATGTATGTTTGTAACTCTTTCACACAGAAACCACTGAACCGATGACCATGAAATTTTGCATACACGTTGTCTGGGATACGAGAAAGGATATAGGGTACTTTTCATCGTTCATCGCGGACTAAGTCGCGGGCACCAGCTAGTTATAACTAAATTAACAAAAATATTGAAAAGTTGAAAGTAAAATTACTGCAATTTGTAAGTTAAAGGTAACAGTTTTGTTTTGGAACTGCTATGGTCGTATTATATTTACTTGCGTGTTAGGTAAGAAGGGTACTGTCTCTATGTTTGTACGAATGGAGATATTTATCACGGGACTTTTCTGGAAGAAAGTTAAGTTCGACATTTGAAACTTGTTCTCTTAAATTATTCTGGAGTTAAACCATCACCACTGGACGTACTCATTTTTTTAATATTTACCCAATAAACAGAACAAAAACACCAAGACCTAATGCTGAACCAGTTTATGAACGGCTGTGAAACTATCTTCACAGCTGGACCGACAATAGTAGTCTATGGCTGGACACACTAAAAAAATCAAAATTTTATTCCTGTGAGTTAAATCGCGTTTTCGAATTTCGAATCACGTTCGCATCAAAAATCAATTTTTCTGCGAATTTTTAGGCACCAATTTTTAGAATTTTTTAGGAATTTTCTCTTTTCGTGCTGGAGAGGTGAAAAAAGTATTTGAGCTTCTTCTACTTATAAATATTTAATAATGAAATTAATTTAGAAAAGAAAAAAAAATTAAGAACTCTTTTTCACAATAGACACAGTTCTATTGCGGCCCTCTCCATCTACGAGAACTAATAAATTTTCATATTTCTCCGTCACACCCTTGACATAGTCCAATTGTCTTCTAGTCAATCTATATGACAAGTCCAATTTGACGAGATCATTCCTAGTTGTGAGTTCTTCGCACATCTCCCTTATAGAACTCATTAAATCTTCGTCTACGTCGTCTGGAACTTTGCAATTTTTCTCCTCTGTGGCCGCATTGAACGCAGTACTCCAGAAACTCTTCTCTTTTGCGGCCTCTTCGATTGCTCTGTGGTTCAACGCGGCTATGGCCTCAGCTATTTCATTATTCCTGGGCTCCAATTTGAGAGCTTTCTTATAATACTTCACTGCATCGTCCGTCTTTCCCAACAATTCGTATGCGCGTCCGTAATAAAACAGAATCTTACAATTGCGCTCTGTATCAATCAACTTCTCTAGACATTCGCACACGTTTAAAACGTGTTTTGGCTTCTTCAACTTGTAATAACATACTGCCAAATTTATATAATTTTTTATTTTTAACTCGTTTATTTTCAACTCTTGCGATTCGTTCTCGATACGCGATAGACACATGACGTGTATCGCTTGTTGGTAATTTTTCATCACCTTAAAGTACTTGCGTTTCTTAAACAGTTGCTTGGCTTGGTTGTGTAGTTGTTTCACCGTGTTAATTGTTACTTCAAAGTTCGATTGCTCCTCTGAGGGTAGATCGTTGAATCTGTGAAGTAATTCATTAATTCAATTAACTATTGAATATATTTAATTATAATAATAAAAAATTAATTACTTAAATTTACTACGTTTAACTGAAGTAATTCGATCCCGTAGACAAATTGCTTTCTAGTTTTATGGGACAATGTAAATATTATTAAGATAACTTTTTTTATGTATAATAAATAAATAAAATAAATATTTACAATAATATACAAGGCAATTTTAAGGCATACACAGATAAATTACAAACTAGGAATTGAGATGACCGATAACACACATACATATATGCAACTAAACAATAAATAACTGAAAACCAACAGAGAACAAAGAGCAAAATCTGATTCATTCATTCATTCACCTTTGTCCAGCATTAGGGTCTTCAACATTGTACAACACTATAACGAACAGGGCAGTGTCTGGTCTTATTATGGGCGACGGTAGCCACCTACCATCGAGTTGACCGTCAGCCTGTTTGTCGACCTTGACATATTTAAAAAAAAAAGTGGGTAGACGAAAAAAAAATGTCAAAAATTCACATTTGACCCGCATTTGGATCTTCAACATTGTACAGCGCTATAACTAACATGGCATCTCTGGTCTTATTATGGACGATGACGGTAGCCACCTACCATCGAGTTGACCGTCAGCCTGTTTGTCGACCTTGACATATTTAAAAAAAAAAGTGGGTAGACGAAAAAAAATGTCAAAAATTCACATTTGACCCGCATTTGGATCTTCAACATTGTACAGCGCTATAACTAACATGGCATCTCTGGTCTTATTATGGACGATGACGGTAGCCAACCTACCATCGAGTTGACCGTCAGCCTGATTGTTCACCTTGACATATTTTTCCTAAAAAAAAAATGTGGGTAGACGAAAAAAAAATCCCAAATCCATTCACCTTTTCCCCGCATTGGGATCTTCAACATTGTACAGCGCTATAACGAACAGGGCAGTCTCTGGTCTTATCCTGGGCAGTATACCGCGTTCGCCCCACGTCACCCTGGGATGCAGGAGAAGGTGGAACCTGGCTGACGGTCCCTTGACGTGACTCAGACCTATCTCGAGGCCTGGCAGGAAACATCTGTGGCCCAAGTGGAGACGCTTTAAAAAAAAAATTAAAAAATATATTGTCTACTTTCATTTGTTGCAATCAATTTTTATAAGTTTACCCCGTCAATGTACTACAACTATGTATTTACGCACGCCATTGCCACACAAAACACTACGTACTTTATGGAACATTTAAAAGTGACATGTGCGTAGAGCATGAACTCTGTCATCTGTCGTTTAAAACCAACCAAACATATGTCATTTAAAGAAAATGTGACTTAACGTCAACACATTAGAGTTCAAAATGAATAGTACAAGTTGGTCGTTACTACCTTTTACCATTGACTCCGCCATGATTCCGTTTTAGGCGTACTTTTTATGTGCCGCTTTGGCATTTGTGACTCAAATTCCATACATGTAGGACTTTGAAATTACAATGCTTAATAAATGCAATAAAATAAATAAATATTATTATAATAAAATAAATAAGGTCTTTTTTATAGATTTTGTTTTTTTAAATATACACTATTTAACGCTCGGAGCGAATACTGCTACAGTCTGTTAAACTGTTATGCAAACTCTTAATACAAACTACACTTTTCATACAAAATTCCTATCTTTCCACTAGAAACCCTCTGATGTTGATTGTGTTATTAAAATTTGTATATAAAACCACAATGACGATGTCGAATTTACTGTTTTACCTATCTTCCGTCAAATTCTCCTTGCAGACTGGCCAAGTCCGCTTAAACAAATTTTCAATTAAAAATATTAAACTTACTTGAGGAGCACCAAAATTCATAGTGAGGGTAGTGTCAAAAGGTATCTTTTCTCCCTCCCAATAGGCGGCGTAATGTATCGTTACCACAGCATCGGGGGGCACTAAGGGACCGTCCCCTGAATAAGTACAAAAAGAAATAGATCGTTATCTATACAAAAAAAAAAAAAAACGCTAAATGTGCCAGAGTCCATTTCCCTATCCATTGTCCTAGGCTTTTTTTGTACCTTTTTTATCTATCGACGCTTTTTTTACACCTTTTTTGTCCATGTAATGGCCCGGGACTTTTCAGGCTTAAGAAAATTAATAAATTATTTTGCCAGTCAGCCTGTCTGACAACCTTAACATAAATAAAACTTACCTTCTTCAAATATGTACAGTTTTACGTCACCGCCAGACATGCAATCAATCATTATCGCTTCAAGATCACTGAAGCTTTTGTATTCGGGAGACGACAGTGTCTGTTTCTTAATTGAGTCTTCAATACCAAACAAGACGTCGTCCGAATCACTGGAAACCGCATAGTTAAGTTTTGATGTGTAACATCTTACCGCTGGCTTTGGTGTATGGAGGGTAGAGGTAAAAAAAGAGGTAAGAAAGACCAACTCTATGTATTAAAAAGTGGTCCCAGAATATCAGTAAATTAAGATGGCGCTAGTGTAGCCTTGAGGAGTAAATTAGACAAAGATAGATATTTAGAAGACATGCTACACTCTACATTAGTGCCATTCTGGCCACTTTTAGAACCCTTATTTTATTGTTAGAGAGGACCATTTGTCAATTTGATTGTAATAATACGAGTCGGTACTCCTTACCTCTACACTCCATAGTTTGGTGGGAGTAAAATCGGCAAATGCAACAGAAATGTGTTACAGGTAGCCGGGATTTATGTGCGCTATTTCATTTGACCAATGAGCGTGCGCGGACGTCACCGTGCAGTGTTGCAAAGTGAAATATTAAGAATCGGTAAAGTTGCCAGCAAAAAATAGGAAGAATTTTATTAGGAAAAAAAAAATTGTTTTTAATTTTATTGTCAAAATTGTTTTTAATTTTATATTTCCAATGTTTTTATGATTTTGACAAATTTTTAAAATTGTCAAAATCATAAAAACATTTGGAACATAAACAGGCCATAATAACGACTTATTACAAAGGTGAGATGTCAGATGTTACACATCATAATGGTTTTTTTTTTTTTTTAAGATCTTCAACTCAAATCATTACGATGTCTAGACAACTTTTCTTGATGTATGTAAAAAATTTAAATAGTAATTTTTAATTTATTTTCAACTAGACGGTGCCCACGACTTTGTACGGGCTGTAGTTTATTTTTTGAAAATCCCATATGAACCTCACATTTTTCCAAGATAAAAAGTATCCTATATGTTAATCCAGGTAATGATCAATTCATTATTTAATGGTATGTACTATGTATTCTTATGATTGGCCCAGGACATATAGATAAGGAAGGATAGATATGAATTTGTAGACAATTTGTTAAATATATCCACTGTTTGTTATAATGGCAAACACCTGAAAATGCAAAAAATAAAATCTCACCTATTGGTCTCCTCATCTTCATCTTCATAAAGGTTGATGACAGGATCACCAACCGTCGTAGAACTGTTGTTGAATGTAGCATCAACGTGGAAATATGCAGTGCCCGATATTAAATCTCTGAAAGAAATCACGTTAACTTTACATCAAATTTATGCTTTAAGGATGATAGTGATTTTTTTTATTAGATGGGTTTCCTCTTGGCCAACATCCAGCTGTGTAGCCAAGATAAGGCCTATGATGAAGTTAGTTAACAAGAAAAAAAAAGCATGCCGGAGTTTCGCAATGACAAAACATCTATGCTGAAAATGCTGAGCTCTGCCTTTTCACCGGAGCCGGCATAGTGTACACAGCTGGAATTCAGCTTCATATAAATTAAATTCTATATTCGCAGTAAATTCGCTGAGTAAGGTGAACGAGTTCGTAGAATTACTTTTTCAATTACTTACCTCAGATTCACTCCTTCAGAACATTGAACAGGTTCTTTAAGGATTTGTTCCATATTTCGTCAATTATTAAAACAAAACAAGTACTTAGTAATTACTACAATTATTTCATTCTCTTACACAAAGTATTAAAAGTTTAATTTTAGGTTTTATATTTCACAACTAAAAACTGTTCAAAATAAACGCCACCGCTAGTATTGGAATGACGTTGACGTACGACATATTCGGCGGAGGCAAGATAATACACAGACGACAAAAAGATAGTTATTCATGAAAATTATATGGTACTTAAAATGAGTTAACAAAATACACCTGGGCAAAATAGTTAAGAAATTAGAAAGTGGCAATACTGTAATGTTGTCTCGTTTTAACCATTTTGTTTATAAGATGGAGAAGACACTAAAGTAAACACACTTTAATTTCTTAACATTTTATCAAGCTATATTGTACATACAATAGGTACACTTTATAACCACATCTTAATTGATTGAAATAGATACTAGAAAGTAATTCGTTGAAATTAATTATTTCCTTCTCTATTTCGTTTAGTCCTTGATATATTAGGTACCTACATACATTAATTCAATTCCGGATTTGCTGTCTTTAATCGCAGCGCAAGTCAATAAGGTTTCATCGATTGATTTAATTGTGAGCCTGTTTCTTGTTTTAGTTAAATTTTCAATAATTAAATTCTGTCTATAATTCTTATTATATTCTTCTATAATCTTATTAGGTCATGTAATCTCCACAATCACCGCACAGACTATAATGATATTTATTTAAAGAAGCACAGAACATTTGAAAATGTCAAATTGTGAATAATTATTTGTTTACAAAGTTAAAATCAAATAAATTAATTTCAAAGATTTTCTAAAGAAAAACATGTTTATTCATTGATGAATATATGTAATAATTCTATTTTTATTTTGTAAGTTTACTTTGGAATTATTTTTCAGGAAAACGTAATCTTCACAACTAAACTAATTTTATATGGAAAACAGAAACATTTCAGCAAAAAGTACCCTAAACTTCAATTATGACAAAATTATTAGAAAAAGAATGGTTTATAGAGGCTCCATGGGGAAGAATATGCAGTAAGAAGATATATATTTTTTAAAACCTTACCTAGCCCCCAAGGCTACTTTTCAATCCCTATTTTAACTTGGATACTTACATTTTTATCTTATTGACCTTTGGACGTATGAAAAATTATAATTTAAAGATCTTGGAACACTTAATTACCGTTCTTCGTCTTAAATGTAATACCAGATAAATCCATGTTAAATCTTATTTACTTAATATTTAATTTTGCTCTGAATTATTTTAACTTTGTATACTTAACTAGTTTTACAAACTTCCTTTTTATCCTAATTAATTGACTATAATGTACCTTTATACAATTATATAAATCGAATTCTGCATGCATGTTTGAGATAATCTCAAAAACTAGGTACTGAACGAATTTTCATGCGGTTTTCACTAATGGAAGAGCGTTAAACATGGAAGGTTTTTTTATATAATTTGCAGAAAAAAAAATCCGCATGAAGCCGGGGACGGCCCGCTAGTTACTTGAGAAATTTGTAAACCATTCTAATATTGTTATCTATACTAATATTATAAAGAGGAAAGATTTGATTGATTGTTTGTTTGTTTGTTTGCATTGAATAGGCTCCAAATCTACTGGACCGATTTGAACGGACGAAGTCACGTGTAACAGATAGTATTGTATATATATTTATGTTCTTGTTACATATTTTCAGTAGTAGCCTGGGGTGATTGTCACAACCCCCCAGTTCTGCTGTGCCATGGTGCCGCTGATTGTGCCGCCACTTTTGGGCCATTGATTCATTTATTGCCAACAAATTTTTACTATATAGGTAAGTTTTTGGAGTTTACTCCTTAAGAATCGGTTTTCATAATATAAGCCTGGGGTATGAAAGCTTATGGGAGTAAAATCAAATTTCACATGTCACATATGCTTCAATACATATTAATATAATATATTTCGGGCTCCGAAATCCCTTACTCACTCAACGAAACACACACACACACAGTCTTCTGTAAAGAGGTGGTTATTGCCGCCAGACGAATCACTGCAAAATGTAATGTGTCTGTGACATTACTTTCCAAATCCAGACCAGAGCCAACTTTGTAAAGTATCATTTCCAAAGTCGGCCCTGCCGGGAATCGAGCCCGAGACCCCTGAGACAGAGTGTTAAGGCAAGCACCCCAACCACTCATCTAATGGGCTCGTCAATTAATTAAATCAATTGTCCTATCACATATATTTTGTCAGCAATGTTTTTATCCCTCATTGGTTGTTTAAAATTAAGACCTACAATACATACATCCTTTTTTATTATAAATGTGAAAGTAACTCTGTCCGTCTGTCTGTTACCTTGAATGAATCAAGAAGGAAGGTCTGTAATGGTCCCTTCCTATAGAGTACTATAAATAAATAATAAATAAATAAATAAATATCTTCACACATTCCACACATAGATTAGGTACTTTTTTTGTAAATATATACAATACATATTATAAATACAAAGATAAAATATTAACAAATAAACATTTGCCCCTAGCGAAATTCGAACCCGCGACCGTTTGGTTAACAGCTAGGGTTACTAGCCACTAGACCAAATGTGTCGTCAAACACATTTATATGGACTATTTTATTTAATATAGACATTTACTGTAGACTATTTTATTTCCTTCTTACATATTCACGACATTGGGACATCCAATCAAATGGAGTGTCTGCCCATCTGTCACAAATTACCACAAAAGAAAATCCAAATGAGTACCAATATTATGTTTCTTTTCAGCCATGGAAACACCAGGAAATGGACGTTCTGACCCATTTCCACCAGGGCTTATGGTACACGTGTACGATATGGTTTATGCTCTAAAGAGGGTAGTCGATCATTTCAGATGGGACCAGTTTGTATATATGGCTCATTCTTCCGGTACTGCAGTTGGTGAGAATTTTTTGTCACATATCTCTGGCCTTGACTATCTTAAAATTACTTTTGAAAATACTATCCTACCCACAGTAACCAGGTTTCCCTATTTATGCGTGGTAAGCTACTCCCTGCTCGAATTTATCTGGACCACAGAGTAATACTACAACTATGGATTTCGCACGCCATACAAAATGCCACTAACTGTATGGAACATTTAAAAGTGACGTGTGCATAGAGCATAAACTCTGTCATCTGTCATTTAAAACCAATCAAACATATGACATTTAAAAAAAATGTGACTTTACGTTGACACATTGGAGTTTAAAATGAATAGTAGAACTTGGTCGTTACTACCTTTTACCATTGACGAACGAAGGCAAGACTCCGCCTCGATTCCGTTTTAGGGATACTTTTTATTCACCGCTTTGGCATTTGTGACGAATGCAGAATTTATCAGACAGAAGATCTGATAAGGGCCAAGGGTCCTTATCAGGATCCAGGCCGGCCATACACGACTGCTTCAAGCTGCGACTGCACAGTGAACTACAGTCTTATACGTATACACATACACGGAACCGCCGAGCAGTTGTGACTGCTTCGTGTGGTCGACAGGGAGGTGAAATTGCACCGTGCGGTCGAGCAGCGATTGCTCGACCCCAGGCGTTCACTGACTGCTCGAGTTGTTGTCTGCTCGAGTTGTCTACTGCTCGAGTTGTCGACTGCTCGAGTTGCCGACTGCTCTCGCGCAGTGACCTCCGCCCGCGCTCTTCATTCCACGTCGCGCTCGCCTCTCGTTCGTTCGAGACATGTCGAGCAATTGATACCAACTGCTTCCGCAGTTATCAATAGCTATGTCCACACTGTGCCCTTTTTTATTCATCAAGGTCATGCGTCATTGCGCAGTCAACGGCGCACGTGAGCATTTGTCACCTTCAAGCAGTTGTCTATGACTGCTCGAGCGGTCCGTGTATGACAAGTCTAACCGAAAATTATGGAAGTCTATGTCCAGCGGTGGACGGTCGAAATGTTGACGATGATATGAAAATTAAGTATTTTCCTCGTTAATAATTCAAAGCATTCAATTGAGTTGAATAAAAATTGAAACTACATACTTACTAGCTTTATATTTGATATTTTTTTTAAGGAAAATTCTATAATCTTTGCTGTCCTGGAAAGATGTCTAAAGTGATAGAATTGGATCCAACGCCTTTAGCTTACTCGGTACCGAAAGACGAATTCGCCCAATGGTAAGTGTAATCTGGTAATATGTGAAAGTAACTCTGTCTGTCTGTTACCTTTTCACGCCTTAACTATTCAACAGATCATCATGAATTTTTGCATACACGTTGTCAGGGATACATGAAGGGACATAGGGTATCATCCTTTCATCCAGAAAAAAGTATCGTTCCCTAGGGATCATCTAAAATAAAATAAAAAAAAAAAAAAACTAACGCCTGGCCAAAGTGTTATAGCAACAAGAGGTCGAGCGTTATTTTGCTTATTTTATTTTTATTTTTCAATGCGGACGAAGTCGCGGCCATCGGCTAGTCAGTATTATAATTTATAAATAAAAAAAAAAAGTTATCCATACTAATATTATAAATGTGAAAGTAACTCTGTCTGTCTGTCTGTCTGTCTATTACCTTACGCTTCACTTACTGTTATTTCACGGTGTGTATATTCTGTAAGAGGTTGGTTACCGCCGCCAGACGTGCTGCCCAAATGAGTACGAAACGCAGTGTGCCCTGCGACTACTTTCCAAAGTTCATTTCCAAAGTTGATCCCGCCCGGGAATCGAACCAGGGGGCCCCTGAGAGACGTTAGGCAAGTACTCTTTACCACTCGTCCAACGGCCTGCTGATGTTGTCTTTTAATTTCAGGTACAAGATATTATTTTCAAAATATTACGAAAATTACGAAAAAAACAATAGAGCAAGAGATCAATCGGACGACATTGAAATAGATCGGGTAAGTGCTTTATATCTTTACTAGTTTTGTTTTTCAACGCGGAAGAAGTCGCCGGCGCCAGCTAGTCTATATACTAATATTTATTATTATTATAAAGTGAGAAGATTTTTATGTTTGCAATGAATAAATTAAAAAAACCACTGGATCGATTTCGAAAATACTTTTCACCTATATAAAGCTACATCATCAGCGAATAACATCAGGCTATATTTTATAAAGTTACGCGGACGAAGTCGCGTGCAACGGCTAGTTTTGAATATATCAAGCTAAGTGCGCCCACTCCCTTCCAGGCCTTAGATAAGATAAAAAATAATCGCGGTGTGACAGAGGACGTTGCCAGAACAATATTGGAAAGAATGTCGGTGCCAGTTGGCAATGGTGTTGTTAGGTATTTTTTTTTTTTTTTTTTTTTCATTATCATTATTCATCAATCTATTAAAACTATAGATTTCGCGTGATAAATGCCAAAGCGGCACATAAAAAGTACGCCAAAAATGGAATCATGGCGGAGTCAATGGTAAATGGTAGTAACGTCTATATTAAATAAAATAGTCCATATAAATGTGTTTGACGACACGTTTGGTCTAGTGGCTAGCAACCCTAGCTGTTAATCAAACGGTCGCGCGTTCGAATCCCGCTAGGGGCAAATGTTTATGTGTTAACATTTTACCTTTGTACCTGAGTCATGGATGTTTTTTATTTATAATATGTATGTATTTATAAAAAAAAAGTACATAATCTATGTAGTATATCAACTGTCCGGTATCCATAATACAAGCATTTGTTGCTTAGTGTGGAACTAGATGGTGCTCTGTGTGTGGAATGTGTGATGATATTTATTTTTTATTTTAAACTTTAATGTGTTGACTTAAAGTCACATTTTCTTTAAATGACATACGTTTGGTTGGTTTTAAATGACACATGACAGAGTTGATGCTCTACGCAAATGTCACTTTAAAATGTTCCATAAAGTTCTTAGTGTTTTGTATGGCAATGTAGTGCGAAATCCATAGTTGTAGTATATTGATGTTATTATAATAATTACTTTAATTAGGAGTGTTCGAACTAATGCCAAAGTGAGTTTGATTCCTTGTTTGTTACGATTTCACGCCTTAACCACTTCCCTAACAAGTTACGCCTTGTTCTACATTTCTGACGAACGATTGCGGCGTATTTTGTTATTTTTTTTTTATAAAAAATATATAAAAAAAGGTACAGTCACCTGACTGTACACCTTTCGTACACCTGTACGAAAAAAAAACTTATATAAGTTTATTATTTATACTACACCTAAACTGTGTATCTACCACTAATTAGGTATATATTAAAATAAAAAAAATATAAAAAAATGTCTATAGGTACTTTTTTTACATATTTCGTTGAGGTCGACACACAGACTGACGATTCATTTGACGGTAGATGGCTACCGTCGCCTATAACACAAGCAAAGTCACAGTTGCTATAAGTACGCTGCCGACCATATCAGGGTTCATTTAGGAAAAGATGGAGAAATTGTCTCTGGCATCCTTTACTCAACAGTGAAACACAACAGCACACATGCTATTGTTTCACGGTGTTCTTCTATAAAAGTGTGGTTTGGTTACTGCCGCCAGACTGGGTAACCAAATTAATTTGGCAGAGTGGTAAAACAGTAAATTCGCGATAGTTTTGTATACAAAATAAACGGCCTAGTATCAGTAGTCCGATGATCGGACAAATAAACACACGCAACACAAGAGAGTTTAAAAATATATATAAGAATTTTGTATGAAAAGTGTAGTTTGTGTTGAGGAACGAAACGATAGCGCTATAACGTGTCGGCACAGCGACAACTGTCATCGAAAAAATAAACTATGCGAAAATGGGAAACTTGTATGAAAAGTGTAATTCGGGTTGAGGAACGAAACGATAGCGCGTTATAACCCGTCGCCGAAAAAAGAAACTATTTAAACTTTTTTTTGTAAAGCTAAGTTTTCACTTCTGAGTCTTGGGACTGACATGTTTTTTTTTTTTGTTGTTCTATAATAGGTTTTCATTCGACGTCAGAACGAGAAACTTGATACAGGCGCCATTTTCGGCCGATTATTTGACTAAAATTTTCACGAGCATCGAAACGCCAACGTTGACGTTTATAGCGAAAAATTCCGAAGCGCTCGGTTTTTTCGATAACGCGCCATACCTATATGACGAAAGGTTGTATCCGGCCAAGAATTACCGGATGTTCCGGGTGACCGGATCTCACGACGTCCACCTGAACCGGCCGGAGAGAGTCGCAAGTGAAATAAGCCGGTTTTTACTGTACGGCCTGAGGGGATTGGACAGTAAATCCAAATTGTGATTTTTTTCTTTTTTGGGTATTACCTATGCGAAATAATTTTGTAAAAACTGTTTGGTTGGGGTTAGGGTATGTTTACATTGTCGCGGAACGGAACGAAAGCGAATTTTGAAAGTTTTGTATACAAAATAAACACAAGCAGAGGGTTTTTAACGGGGAAAAAATAGGAAGCTTGTATGAAAAGTGTAGTTCGTGGTGAGGAACGAAACGATAGCGCGTTATAACCTGCCGGCGCAGCGATAACTGTCATCGAAAAAAATAAACTATATGTGAAAATAGGAATCTTGTACGAAAATTGTAGTTCGTGTTGAGGAACGAAACAATAGCGCGTTATAGCTGCCGTCGAAAAAAAATTCGTAAAGACTTTTTTAAGCTTTCACTTTTGACGTGCAGTGCTTAAATCCGATATCCGGCCAATTAATCGATTTCTATCAGGTATCCGGCTGAATAGTAAATTTTGACCGGATAGTATGGGTATGCACTTATTTATTAATATTAATAAATATTAATAAATTAATTATTAATTTTTATTAATTTGTGGCTGAGGGTATAATTGCGTATTGTATAATAATAGGCACATTAGATATGTATTAAGTTTACTGTTTTTTTAAATAAAATGTTACTTTTAATTAATATTTGTATAAAATTTTTTTTATTGAAATAAATATGTTAGAGTAATTTCAGCTAGTTTTTTTTATTTTTTTTTATTTATTTTTTTACTTTAAATAATAAAATTGAAATTGTAACGGTTTTCATCTAAGTAATGTAATATACTCGTATATGTAGGTAAGTAATATATTCCTAACATTGGTTATAAATGATTTTAACTAGACATAATAAAACATACTTAATATTTAAATGTGAAAGTAACTCTGTCT
Organism: Synanthedon myopaeformis; assembly: GCA_944738685.1. NCBI lineage: Eukaryota > Metazoa > Arthropoda > Insecta > Lepidoptera > Sesiidae > Synanthedon > Synanthedon myopaeformis. The sequence continues at coordinate 2,393,184 of OX122942.1, forward strand.
GTCTGTTACCTTTTCACGCCTTAACTACTCAACCAATCATCATGAAAATTTGCATTCACGTTGTCAGGGATACAGAAAAGGACATAGGGTAGGTATCTTTCAACTAGAAAAAAAGTAATGTTCCTACGGGATCATCTAAAAATAGAAATCCAACGCCTTCAAAAAGTACAAAAGCAACGAATATTGCTTAATATATTTTGTCAGTTTTATTTTTTGCTACGCAGACGAAGTCGCGGGCACTGCTAGTGTTGAATGAGGAAAAGTCATAGTTCCGTTATTTAATATTATCGAATGCGGACTATATTTATCATTAATAATACTTAATTTCAGATAATAAACAGCTATACTTAACATGTAACAATATTAAAAAGATAACCGCACGCGGATGTGTATTGTTGTAGGCAAAGTGTAAAATTAGGCTTTTGTGGAAATCTCTGATATTTTAATTTTTTTTTAGTTCTCAAATCAAAAACTAATTAGTTAATTTTATTCTGCAACACTACTATGGTGTCATAATACTGTTATTGTTAACGGTTGTCACTTAAATAAAATATACTTTATACCAAGGATGCGTATAAAACTTTAGCACGTGAATAGACTAAGTAGTCTATCCACATGCTAAAGTTTTAACTAAATGTTTTCAAAGGTTTACGCGTGTTTAAGAGAAAAATTTCTTCATGTTCGGTAACATGAATATGTCAATGTTATGTTATGAATATGTTCAATGTCGGTGTGGAATATTAATATCCTTTTATTTGCTATTCCATTCAGCACCTACTTTAATAATTGCATGGCAGACTGCATTCTTCAGTCATACACTAGGCAACCTGTCCGGTGAGTGGCGACAGTAACCACCCCCCTAGAACAACGAATATGAAATAACAACGGGTGTACCTGTTGTGTTACAGCAAATGAGTATGGAATGCTAGAGCCAATCTCTTATCCCAACCTGTCAAGATCGCCAGCGCACTTGTAGCCTATATGGCGTTGCTTTTAAATAATAGGCGAACGTGGCCATCTACCATCAAAAGAACTTTCAGCCCGACTGTCTACTTTTACTGTAATCTGAGGCGGTAAATTATTCAAAATAAAGATGCCACATATTTTAGGCAATGTTAAGAGCACTCAGTTTTCTAGCCTGGGTCTCTTGAAACCAGTAGATTTTAGTATAATTGGAGCAGATATTTTTGATGTGCTCGCTTTTGATGTATTACCCATACATCAAAGGGAAATAGGGATTATAATTATTATATTCTTCAAAAATGCCTATAGAAGTTTTTATTTTATGATATAATATAAAAGCTGGTGCCCGCGACTTCGTCCGCGTTGAAAAAGAAAATATATGAGTAATTATTATAAGATGAGATATCGCAAAAACAAATTTAAAATTTAAATCAACAAATTTTTCAGTTGCTATTTGTTCCATCTAATGGGATGAAAATAAGACTTTTGTCACTGCAGTCTGCCAGTATTATATTTAATCTCAATATTCACTGACAGATGGCGCTAGAATTGACGCAAATCGAAATTATACTAAAATTATATTATATAGATATATATAAGCGTGATATTATATATATCTTTCCTTGATAAATGGACTATCCAACACAAAAATATTTTTTCAATTCGAACCAGTAGTTCCTGAGATTAACGCGTTCGACCAAACAAAGAAACTATTCTACTTTTTATATTAGTAGTATACGAGTATAGTTTGGGAAACCTTCTGTCAACTTGCAAAGAATCCGTTGGGATTTGGATTGTATGGATTCTTCGCCACCATATTGTTGACAATTTAAATACACAAACAGATTGTTTCAAATATGTCATTTTAACAATATGTCTGCAACATGAATAGATATAATAAAATAATCATATTGATTACGTGCAGCAGCTGTTTACTTTTTGACACTTTAATCGCTACTTGCACTTCGAGTTAAGCTTTTGTTTACAATTTCTATTTATTTATTTATTTTTGTTTGGTTTAAAATACTGATTAAATATAGAAATTTTCTTAGTTTCGTAGTTCTTAATTTAGTTTGTCATTAAAAAATTTAAAAGTTTTTTAAAAATTAAAAATGCAGCCACTACAAGAGAAGGAATGGTTTATTGAAGCACCGTGGGGACGAATTGCATGTAAGTATAGAAATTAATATAAACTCGTGTTGGTTTTAGTAGTAACATGTCACGTATATAACACACAGTGTATGTCAGGGCACTTTAGTAGCGTCAAGGCATACCAATAGTGTTCATTCACGTTGACTCGTGGGCGCGGTTACGAAATAAACACACAGGTTAATATGCAAGTGTTCACGTACACGGCGAAAGTAGCGGGAAAGCTAGCGACAGCCGCGTGCGGCGCGCTCGCGGAAATAAACTTTTGATGTTAGCGGCGGAGCGCGAGATTCACTCGCGACGTCAGGTGAGTTCAACCAGTTTGAACTTGTCGCTAGAAATGATGGCACGTTTTCAATACAGAGTAGTTCATCAGTAAATCATTAAAAATAAAAGATCGTCGGCCATCTTTCCAATCTCTGACAACACGTCTAACTCGCGCAAACTCCTGGCGGCCAATGTCAAGCCAATGTCAACACGAGCTCGCCACATCCACCGCGACCGCGACCGCGCCCGCGCGTTCTACTTGAACAAGCACATACCCATGTATTTCGCAGTCCCATCATACCCTTTTACAGAAGTGAAATAACAGCATGACTGTTGTGTTTCAGTGATTTAGTAAGGGATCATGATTTAAAAATAAACATTACTTATACAAGTAGAGGAATTTGTCGTATATAAGTATACGGCTCTGGCGAAATGGACACGAAAATAATTGTCGGATAAATCCGACTCGCGGCTTACTATAGTTGGCAGCGCATCTGCAGAACCTGTGGCGTTGCTTGTGTTATAGGCGACGGTAGCCACCTACCATCAAGTGGACCGTCTGCCTGTCTGTCGACCTTAAAAAAAAAAAAAAAATACGCACTCAATACTTAATAGTTTTAGATACCTATAGCCAATGCAATGGCGCGAAAATGTCAACCGCGTTTCAGAAGTCAAACTTCTTTAGCGATCAAATCTATAAGACTGTACTTATCTAGCATCGTAATAATATAATTTAAGTTCGCTGATATGTAGTAAGCGGTGGGTCATTCTGAAACGTTACAAAAAGAAGAAGCGTCACATAACATTCGACCTGAAAATATTTACCTATTCAGGATATTTTTTGTCTTAGTGATAGCTTGGGGTGACTGTTTCGACCCACCGGTCCTCATGTGTCACGGCCAGGTCGACTCGGCCGCATGCTTCAGACCATTAGCAACATTATTGCCTAGGAATTTCTATTATATAGGTAGGTATCTTTTATTATTTTGTATTATAAGTATAAATATTACCTACATATAAGATAAAATCGCTGTCCGCCTGTCTGTTTCTCAGCTAGCTTCTAAACCAAAATTCGAACCGGTTTTTCCTTTGTTTAAAAGCTGACGTGTTCGAGATTGTTCGTAGCTAAAATTTATGAAGATATCTTCAGGCGTTTAAAGACCACCAGTAATTTCCTAATTGACAAAGGGATTTCACAAATTTCCACATGTTCGATTTCTCATGACATGGTAACCTCGACATGATGCTGCAGCATCAAGTATACTTAGTCTGTGGGATACCTAACTCCTCGACAGATTACTGAAGATATAGCGTGTTTGGGCTCAATAGAATGTAGGTTGTTATTTTGGTCTAGTGGCTAGTAACCCTAGCTGTTAACCAAACGGTCGCGGATTCTAATCCCGCTAGGGGCAAATGTTTACATGTATATGTTAACATTTACCTTTGCACCAGAGTCATGGATGTTTGTATTTATAATATGTATCTATTTACAAAAAAAAGTACATAATCTATGTAGTATATCAACTGTCTGGTATCCATAATACAAGCACTAGTTGCTTATTGTGGTACTAGATGGTGCTGTGTGTGGAATGTGTGAAGATATTTATTTATTTATTAATTATAGTTCGTTTATTTTAATTTTAAACAGCAATGGAACTTCCGGGCAACGGTAAATCGGACCCGTTGCCGCCCGGACACATGATGGGAGCTTTCGATATATTATATTCAATCAAAATAGTCGCCGATCATTTTAGATGGACCACATTTGCTTACATAGCTCATTCGCTGGGAACTTTATTGGGTATGTACCTATTTTTGAGTGGCCAATGACATAACAAGTAAGATAAGGAAAAAATTGTATCATAATGAAATCCATACTAAAATTATAAATGCGAATGTAACTGTCTGTCTGTCTGGTAGCAGACCTTTTCACGCCTTAACTACTCAACCGATCTTCATGAAATTTTGCATACACGTTGTCAGTGATACAAGAAAGGACATAGGGTACCTTTCATCCAGAAAAAAAGTGCTGTTCTCGAGTGATCGTCTAAAAATATAAAGAATTGGCCCCCGTCGTCACAGTTATAACGATGTCAGGTGTTATTACTCATATATTTTCTTTTTCAACGCGGACGAAGTCGCGGACACCATTTTATAAAATAGTGAGTAATATTTCAGGCACACGTGGAACAGGGGGAAAATTTTAAATGTAAATATACCTAATTTCTTTACTAATTTGTAGGGAAATTATACAACCTAACGTTCCCCGGTCGTATGTCGCACATAATCGACTTGGATCCAACGCCAGCATACCAAACCGTGTCACCGGAACAATTGCCCAAATGGTACGAATCATATTTCGTGAAATACTTCGATAAATACCACAAGTTGACGTCGCCGAAGGAGAACGCCCCTAAATACACTTACGAGAAGGTTTCACATTTATTTTCTTACTTTTACGTGTCTTAATATTTTTTTTTAATTAGAGATGGGTTTGCTCTTGGCCAACAACCAGCTGTATAGCTAGGATGAGGCCTATGATGGAGCGAGCTCACCCAGAAGATGCTTATTCACTACAAATTTGAAAAGTTTTGGGTTATATTATATGAGGTCGGAAACACAGATGTCAATGTTGGAAAAATCTCAAAAAGCGTCTGCTTTCAACACTTAACGGCATTTAGTGAAACTTTTTGCCACCGGGTCTTTTTAGACTAATTCGACCCTGCTGAACACGATTCTGCCCGGTGGTAACCCTTCCCTCGCTCCCTTTCCCCCCAAACGGGTCCTGATCTGCGGTTTTTTCAATTTTTTTGGGAATTATAGAGATAAAAGAAAACTGTCCATGACAAAAATAATCTGCATTAAATTCTCTACAATATTCGTATATAAATCATTTGATAGGCATAATAACTTAAGAAATAATGTCTGTCCAAACCATATAAATATTTATTTTTTTCAACATTTTTGTATTTGCAGTTAATTTATCGAAAAACAATCGAATCTTTTAGGCTTTTAGGCCAATGGTTGGATTTTTTTTGCCGATTTTTACAATCAGGAACTTAATTTGGCTTATTTCTTTTTTCAGGCTTTTCAAATGATGAAAAACAATAGAGGCCTCACAGATAAAGCGACAGAAACAGCCCTGGAAAGAATACTGGAACCAGTCGGAAAAGGACTAGTAAGGTGAGATTCGTATGATATTGTCACTTATATAATAAGTTTTAATGTGCAGAAGACATGCTTATTTCAAGTTGGTCTTGGATTACTGTTAAAGGGGTGGTTACTGCCGCTAGAAGGACAGGATAGGTTCAAGAAAAGAGATACATACACATGAAATTTTTCTAAAGTGTAACGTGTGTGGTATTTCTTGTTAAATTAATTAAATTGTTGATATTTTTAATTCCATTCTTCTGTATTCTGAGAATACAACGCAAACGATGTCAAACAAGCCCGACCCATACAGAGTTTAGATTAGTTTAGACAAAACATCGAGTCAAAAATGAAAATCAAATCATTTAGATTCGTCTAACTCCACCTGGTTATACGCTTGTGAAAAATCAATTTTACTAAAATATTGCGCCCCATTTAACCCTACCAGTACGTCTTCGATTCGGGGTAACGGAAATCGGTCGTTCTCTGTTTGTCTGTCTGTTACCTTTTCACGTCTTAACTACTCAACCGATCATAATGGTAACGTTCTCTGCATTTACATCTGCATTACATTTACATTAACGTTCTCTGCGATACAGAAAGAGACATAGGGTACCTTTCCCCAAAAAAAAAAAAATACCGTACCCGAGGATCATATAAAAAAAAACTAAGTAAACTAACGCCTGGCAAAAGTGTAATAGCAATAAAGATGTCACGCGTCATATTGCTTATTTATTTTTTAATTTTTAATGCGAACGAAGTCGCAGGTACCAGCTAGTTACTTACTTATATTATCAGTATAAGTACCTATAGGTACTTAATACACTATAACGTTGGCAATCCTTAATATAAATAAATAAAATTTTATTTACAGATTTACTTTCGATCAACGAGCAAAACTGATAACTTTGCCGCCTATTCCGCCATTTTATTTAAAAATATTATATACCTCTATTACAACGCCCACATTGTCTATACTCGCCGAGGACTCAATTCAAAATGGCTGCTACAATATGACGGAATTTGTGTTTGACGAGGACGTGACGAGAAATTATCGAGTTAGAAGAGTATTGGGTAACCATGACGTACATGTCAGTTATCCGGAGAGAGTGGCTCATCATATAGTCGAGTTTTTATTAAAGAGTCGCAATTACGGATCATAAACATAGAATCAGAAATTTACCAGTTTTTCCATCAATGTACTAAAACTATGGATTTCGCACGACATTGCCATACAAAACACTAAGAACTTTATGGAACATTTAAAAGTGACATGTGCTTAGTGTAGAGCATAAACAAACTCTGTCATCTGTCATTTATATGGATGTTTTCAGTTGTCCTATAGGAGCCTATAAACGAAGCCTTAAACAAACTCTCGAAAATATAGTTGTGTAGACTCCTTTTTGTTGCGACCAGTTTATTTCTTTGTTTTGTATGTTATATGTTATTTGTTAAATGGTTTATTTATTTGTTTTTCTCTTTCTTTTTTTTTGTGCGATTCTTATCTTTTTGTATGTTTTCTACCAGCTCCAATATTCTGTAGTGACTTGTAATTTATAATATGTTTTAGTAATTTAGTGGAAACTTTGTTGATTTATGTTTTTTTTGTATGTATATTTATAATGGTACAACTGGTAAAAGTGTCAGTTAAATCATAATTTATCATTTATAAGAAACTAATACTATATGTAGGTGTATTACAACATTTAAATTTGTTTCACGTAACACATAAAACTTATTGTCACCCTATTAGAAACTACATATCCTGCTCGGCTCGCTTTTTAGCTGCAAGTAATAAATCATTCTTATTATATTAGATCCATGCCTTAACTACTTAACCAATTATCATGAAAGGATACCTAGAAAGGACATAGAGTACCTTTCATTCAGAAAAAGGAATTTTCTCGATGTTTCATCTAAAATTAAGAAAACTAACGCCTGACAAAAGTGTAATAGCAATAAAATTATCAGACGTCATATTGCTTATGTTTTTTTTTTTCAACGCGGACGATGTCGCCGGCACTAGCTAGTAATAAATAAAAGAAAAAAAAGAAAAATTTTTTTTTTTAAATAAATTTATTGCATAGTTTTAATTACAACATAACATTAACGTAAGCCAATAAATAATAAATCACAGGGTCTCTTACAATATAAGTTTCAATAAAATTATTTCACTGATGTAAAACCAGATCGTCAAATGACTGATGTATAGCAATTTTCGACTTTCAAGGTGACGGACCTTTTCTTACCCCGACTGTACACTATCCTACCCGCAGTGACTAGGTTTGCCTATTTATGATTGGTAAGCTACTCTCCGCTCGAATTTATCTGGACCACGCAGTTAACTTTTCTACTGTAACCATCGATGTACTACAACTATGGATTTCGCACGCCATACAAAACACCACGAACTGTATGGAACATTTAAAAGTGACATTATGCGTAGAGCATCAACTCTGTCATATGTCATTTAAAACCAACCAAACATCGTGTCATTTAGAGAAAATATGACTTTATGTCAACACATTGGAGTTTAAAATGAATAGTAGAACTTGGTCGTTACTACTTTTTACGCCATGATTCCGTTTTAGGCGTACTTTTTATGTGCCGCTTTGGCATTTGTAACGCAAATTCCATACTTGTAGTACATCAATGAGTGGTACGCTCAGTTCGCACGTAGATTCAGGTGGCCTCTTAAATAAATGCAATATTCGTAGCCTACAAAAGTTGACGATGTGCGAGATGTTTAGCGAAAAAGTAAAAAAAATAAAACTACGCATCTTCATCATTTCCGCTATCCTCTGAAACCTCTCCGTCGCCTATAAAAACTTCCTCTTGCACCATATTTGGGAATTTCGCTTGACTATTAACTTGGAGTACTGACGCCATAGCCATTCCCGTTCCAAAACTGTACTCTATGGGCTTCAAACTTTCGTCCACATTATCCTTGTCCGCGGACAAACGTTTTGCGGGATAACTTTTCTTCCTAGCCACCCTGTGACGACGGATATCATTCAAAAGGGCCTCCTGTTGAATTTTGAAATCTTCAAAATCGCTGTCAGACGACGACAGAGATAACTCCAAGTCTTTTTTGGAAAATTTAAAATCCCCTTCATCAGGCGTTGGTTTTCCATTCGTTTTAGCAACATCAGCTTCTAAATCGCTTAATATTTCAGACAAATCACTGGACTCGTTTTGATTTTTCTCCGACTTTACACTTTTCCGCCACAATGTCACAACGATAAGTCTATTTTTGACTGTGAAACTCAAAACTTTCTTGACTTTCACAGTTAAAAATAAACTCGCTTTCGCTAAGTAATGATCGCGCACGATTTGATTTTCGTCATCATATTCATTCGTTTCAAGTGTAAACTTTTTTCTTTTCGCACTATGGCTATGTTCAATTCTGTATCTAAAAAACAATCTTCCTCTTTTGCTTTTAGGTTTCAATTTGCACATATAACCTTTTCTCTCCGCGTAATCTTCCATTCTCATCTGCCTCGGGAATTCTGGGATTCTGTCTTTCAATTGTGGCATAGTTTTAACTAGAGCCTGTCTTTCTCTCTCTCGCATCAAGTCTTCCCTCTTGACCAGCTTCCTTTTTAACTCTTTCAAAACTATCTCCGTATTATCCCTCTCCTTCTTCCCTGGAGCTGTCGTCACGTCAGCTGACTCTGTGACGTCACCGTCTTCGTCCGTTTTGACGTAATAGAAAACTTCATCTCTCGGCTCCATTTGCCTTTCATCAATGTGTGCAACTCCTGCGCTTTCACCTTGAATTTCTTCTTCAATTTTCCCTTCATCAACTTCAAATTTCCTTTGCAATTTCATCAACCTCATCTGCGAGGTTTGAACTGTCGTCAGACACTTAGTTATCCCATCGATCAAGTCGTCTATATCACCGTTGAGCACTTCCAAATCTAATTGCTGCGAATTTAGGGCACAATTGTCGAGAAACATGTCCAAGTCTGTGCACTTGTTAAGCGCCATTTTCAACTCTAAACAAGTTCTGGCGACGCCGCCATGGACGTCTGAGTACAGCCACCTATCGAACACAGCCGGACCAGGTTTTTTGTTGACATCCGCGTCTCGGGTGCCGTAATTTTTGAACAGTCTGTACATTCTCTCTAGAGATTCGTAGTTCTGTTCAAACTCAGTGTTCAAATGTCTCAATAGAACCGTGTGAATCCAATATATGCGCTCGTTGTGATTCTTATAAAGCCTTTGCAAATGGGCCGTAGGAACGAAATGAGCCATAGCTATGTGTTTTAGCAGAGTCGATTGTACAACTAGAAACGCGTGGTGGATTTTCTGTAAATGTAACAGTTAAAATATCTATATTACTAATTACTAATAATATTATAAAGAGAGAAGATTTGTATGTTTGTAATGTATAAACTCACACCGATTTTGAAAATTCTTTCACGTATAAAAAGCTACATTATCAGCGGGTAACGTAGGCTATATATATTTTATAAAGTTACGCGAGCGAAGTCGCGTGCAACAGCTGGTAAATTATAAAACAAGCCACAATTAAGATTATAAACTGAACCTCGACTTTCTATTGAGCCTAAACACGCTATATCTACTGTAAGTTGTTGAGGAGTTGGGTGTTCTGTAGACTACTTGATGCTGCAGCATCAGATCAAGGCATCAGATCATGTCATGGAAATACCACCGGAGTAACAGTATTCCACATTTCACATCAATCGAACCTATGGAAGTTAGCGAAATCCCTTCGTCAACTAGAAAATGGGCTGATGGTCTTCAAACGCCCGAATCACTTCAGCTTTCAAACAAAATAAAGGACTAGAGCAACAAAAAAAAAACTTTTTTCATCAAAAAAAGAACTAGAACGTCCACTGCTGGACATAGACCACTCCCATAGGACAATTTTCGAATAGGACCTGTCAAAATTAGCCTGGATACCTGCGGGCCCTTATCAAAATGTCAAACTTATCCCACCCAGTTTTTGCGTAGGGCGTTAAAAAAAGAAAAAGGGGGGGGGAAAAAAACCTGTCAGTCGTAGGACTGACTGCATGTTAGAAGTGAAAACTTCTTAGCTTCACAATCTTTTATACATTATTTTTGGGCTGTAAAGAAATATTCTTATCCGAGCGTGAAGGTCATGCGAGTTCAATCCCAAATGTGCCCAACAATGTGCTTAAAGAAGTGTTCATTTCAAAAATATGAACAATAGTCCTAAACAAACGTGGAAAGGTAACACCTATCCTATGCTTACCCGAAACTATGGAGGGCAGAGGTAAGGAGGACCCACTCTCTGTATTTAAAAAGTGTTCCCAGAATGCCAGTAAATTAAGATGGCGCTAGTGTAGCGTTGACGAATAAATTAGACAAAGATAGAAGACATGCTACACTAGCGCCATTGTGGTCACTTTTAGAACGGAGGATAGGAGCGTTTTTTCAGTTTGATTGTCACATGAGTCTGTACTTAGAGATAAACCAACAAAACAAACTAAAAATGCTCGCCCCTCCACAAAATGTTATTGTTTCACTACAAACTTTAGTATAGTACATGTGTGCGTGCGGCACACATGCACTATACTGTGAACTGATACTGTTAACCACACTGAGACAGATCAACTAGTCGTAGACTTGACCTGACTGCTTTAGACTTGACGGACCTGTTTTGGAAAACTAATAATGATTATAGACTTGACTTGACTAACTAGTGTCTGGATCTGCTACTTTTGATTTTAATTTCAATTTTGCCTTTTTTTTAAAAAAAAAAAGCTATTACAAATTGATATTTTTACTAATGACACTGGCAAAATGATAACGCGACAATCGACATTAACTTGACACTGGCAGACAATGGCCATTTTAAAATGAGCCGCATTGCCATTTAAACCTAAGAAGAAGAAGAAGAACTAGTCGTATGATAAATCCGGGCGCTGTCATTGTGTGGCGAGGAGCGCGCGCCATCTATGGAAGAGCACGTCCGCTCTGTCGCGCGTCTTGTCATTTGTGCACTAGTTGGCCAACAGATCGGACTATACGGGTAAATGATTATGTACCGTGTTTGTGGGAACATTACAGTTCCCACAAACACGGTACATGATACACGGTACACGGTACATGATAAATGATACGGTACATGACCCACAAACACGGTAATACGGTACGGTACTTGTTTGTGTAAATGAACTGGAGGGACGCGCATTTTTAGTTTCGTTCATCTACGCCTCTACCCTGGACACCCGAGACAAACACTTACCAACAGGTTCAGGGCGTCGTCCGGTTCCCTGGTGACCACATGCCATGAGACGTCGCCGCGTAACCACGGCGCGTTGCCTAGCAACGCGGACGACGCACGCGACATCAGCGTAGACAGCTCGCTTTGTTGTCGACACAGTAAAGTGTTCATACCGTCTATGGCCGACGCCACTGAACCCCTGTAATGGGAGTTTTGTGTTTTTTATGTTAAGGTCGACAGACAGGCTGACGGTCCACTTGATGGTAGGCGGCTACCGTCGCCCTATAACACAAGGGCTGCCCACCATAGAAAGATTAAGGATGAGGGATGAGGAAGGGATGGAGTGATGGGCTCTATGGCATCCCTTACTCACTCACCGAAACACAAAAGCACCAATATATGCAATCCGCTTCAACGATTGATCGTATCTATTTTTCGCGTAATAATATAATATCGATCGAGCTTTTTTTTTTACGGCGCCATCTGCCGAAAGCGAGGAGAACTAACTCGCCAACTATAACTTTAAAACGTCACATTTAAAGTGGAAGTTAGCCGTTGTTATGGCAGCCGAGTTAATATAAGACTGAGCCACAAGTGAGTTCAGTTCAGTTAAGTTCAGTTAGTAAAATATAATAAAATAAAAATGTCCTACGACTGAGACAACGATGTTTCCCCCTGAATATGGATTCGTACAAATTTAATCTTTTTTTTTTTAAATAAAATATTTACTCTACTCACAGTTGCGTGTGCAATGCTGTGAACTCTTTCACACAGGCCGCGGCTCTTCTCGCCAAGGCCAAATAATTCCTCATCACTGTCAATAGTGTCTTCAACTCTATGTGACGACACGTCATCCTGTGACACGCGCGCACAACCAGCGGCATTGACATGTATGCAGTCAGATTTAGTAGAGTTGTGCGTTGGAAACTGTAAAAAATAAAATAAAAAATGTATCTATGTATCTCTGTTCTTTTCTATTCTACGAGCTGGTGCCTGCGACTTCGTCCGCGTTAAAAAAGAAAAGATATCGCAAAAGCAAATTAAAAAAAATCAGTTGTTATTTGCGCCATCTGATCTGGGATAAAAATAAGACTTTTTGTCACTGCAGTATGCCAGTATTATATTTAATGTCACTATTCACTGACAGATGGCGCTAGACGCGAATCGAAATTATACTAAAATTATAGATATACATATATAATATATAAGCGTGATGTTATATAGCCTAAAGCCTTCCTCGATAAATGAACTATCGAATACAAAAAGAATTTTTTAATTCGAACCAGTCGTTCCTGAGTTTAACCCGTTTAACCAAACAAACAAACTCTTCAGCTTTATATAATAGTAAGTATTAATAGATACCGATATATCTTACAGAGGTATTTAACAACTATACCTTCTTGGTGGAAATATTGCAACGCAAGCAGTGACAGCTACGACTGTGGCCACTTTTTCACCCCTTGTGAACCAACCCTTCTTTCCACCCCCTGCGACCCTCCAAACGTCTTCGGCGGAGGGACATTCCTGTTCAACCTCAATGGAATCCTCGCGGAAGAGGAGACCGCTCTCTAGTATAGATATTACATGTTCCCGACTGTAAAGTTGCTGAAAAATTATACAAGATTTTTCTTTTTTGTTCCCCTTAAATCTGCAATCAATCTTTCAACTGTAAGCAGATATAGGTGAATAATATACAACAAGTTATACTTAACTAGCTGGTGTTCGCGACTTTGTCTGGATTGTAAAAATAAAAAAAGCTATATAATGCTATAAATATAAACACTTTGGGTAGACATTAGTTTTTTATTTTTATTTTAGAAGATCCCTCAGTAATAGTACTTTTACAGATTCAACTAGGAAATGGGCTGATGTATAGGCTTCATATGGGTATCTCATTAGATTAAAAAATATATATGTCTTAAGTAATCAATATAAATGAGTTTTAAGTGAAAAGAATTACCATGTTAGGTCTACATTTGATTGCGAACCATTTTCTCGAGAGTAATGGTGGCGTAAACTCTTGTTTCATGAACAACGCCATCTGTAATTGCACAATTAAGCTACATTAGTATATACATACTTACACTATACTATAACCATAACCAACTTTGATGTGCTGTTGGTAACCAATGTTGATGTGCTGTTGCTATCTCGATTGAATAAAATAAAATAAAATTTATATTTGACTAGCTGTTGTAAGCAAATACGTCCGCATAACTTCATAAAATATAGCCTTTGTTACTCGCTGATAATATAGCTTCCCAACAGTGAAAGAATTTTTCAAATCGGTCTAGTAGTTTCAGAGCCTATTCAATGCAAACAAGCAAACAATCAAATCTTTCCTCTTTATAATATTAGTATAGATGATGTGACTAAGGTTCATTTGACTTACATATATTATATTATTTGTTACTGACTAAATATTATAAAAGTTACGTGGGCGAAGCCGCGTGCAACAGCTAGTCATTAATACAGCAGAAAATAAAATTGCTTTAGACACTGATTCCAATGGCGTGAATGAATAGGTTTTAAAATTATGATATGAAATCTAGGAAAAGGACGGTGGATCCAGGCTGACCGGTCCTATCGGAAAATTATAGGGGATGCCTATGTCTAATCCAGCAGTGGACGTTCTAATGCCGAGATGATGATAATGAATTTATTTGTTGTAGAATATCAAGTATTAGTATTAAGTAATCTTCTCAGTAACCGGACATACAAAAAAACTAATAGGTACAAAAATAGATTGGGCACGTATCTTTCATTGAATTTAGATATATTTCGAAGAATAACTAAAGAACTACTCGATTAAAAATTATGATGAACAATGAGCGGCGTAAAATATTACTTCATTTATAATATACTTACATTACAATAGGTATATTTTTAATTTGAGAATTAATACATTATTTATTTGAGGTTAATAAATAATCAAAATAAATAAATGTCACTATTATAACCAAGGAACATATATACTCTCTAGCGAGAGATTATAACCACAGAACAATTTGTCTATATCGTAGAGGGAGAATATCAATATTCAGCAGTCAAGTGATTAAACCACAGACACAGAATAAAGGCTAGTTGGCACTTGGCTAGTTAGTAATTTAGTCGAATCAATCCATTTCGTTCTATTTTTTGGGTCGAGTAGTGGTGGCGATGCTTGTGGAATGTATGTACAAGTCTCACAAGTCTCAGTTTCGTAATAAAAGATGTGTGTCGACTAGTTACTAATATGTAATTCTATCACCCCGTATGTAGTTGCTCTGTGGTTATAATTGTGTCCGTTTTAGATTTTGCTGTGGTCCATTGTAAACATAGACAGAACGACTCTATACTTAAAAAGATGAATTTGAAGCATTTGAAGTTATAAAAATATAAATTCGTAGATAAAAGTTCTAAGAAAAAAGGCGGCTTTGAATATTATAATAAAATAGTGTAAATTAAACCAAAATGGGGTCAGAAAGTATAAGAGGATTTCTAGAAGCCCTAGACAGGGTAAGAGAAAGTTTCATATGTTGCGTTTGTGGAGAATTGTGTGTAAAACCTGTCACAGTAAGTGAATGTTTACATTTAATGTGTTCATATCATTTGGATAATCGTGATACATGTCCACAATGCCTGACTTCTCTTGAAGGATGCACCTTTTACAAAGATGAAACGTTAGAATCTTGTATTGAATCTACAAAGGTATTGGATAAACTGTTTGAGAGCGAACGAAAGGAGATTTCTAAAGAGGACGAAACGCCGGCAAAGAGCGGCAAATACGAAAAATCTAAGAATAAGAAAAAAGACTCAATCGAACAAAAAGAGGGTGCAAATGAAACCGAAATAATCGAGTCTAAAAAGGAAAATGTAACGGAAAGACGAAAAGAAAACACAATGAAAAGAAAATTAAATAACAAAAAAAGTGATGGCAACAGGAATGAAATTTTAGGATCACCTGAGATAAGAACTGAGAGAAAACTTAATAAAGATGAAAAAAATAAGGCAAAGAAACAAACAAAAGAACAAAAAAGTGATCAAATTGATATTCTTGAGTCTGAAGAGGATAGTACCAAGGAAAATCGCGTAATCGAAAAATCTAAGGCAAAGAGAACATTATCGAGAGAACAAAAAAGGGATCAAATTGATATTCTTGAGTCTGAAGAGGATAGTATCAAGGAAAAACGCATAAACGAAAAATCCAAGGCAAAGAGAACAATATCGAAACAACAAAAAAGTGATCAAATTGATGTTCTTGAGTCTGAAGAGGACGGTATCAAGGAAAAACGTATAAAAGAAAAATCAAAGGCAAAGAGAACAATATCGAGAGAACAAAAAAGTGATCAAATTGATGTTCTTGAGTCTGATGGGGAAAGTACTAAAGAAAAATCCAAGACAAAGAAAAAAGATTCTATTGAACAAAGAAATATTAAAGGCGAAACTATGCTGCATAAGGCGTGCATATCAAAAAACCTGAAGCAGGTTAAGGAACTAATCAATCAAGGTGCCTGTGTTAACACTAAAGACAATGCAGGTTGGACTCCCTTACACGAGGTGGTACAGAATGGTAGAATTGACATTGTTCAGGTGTTGCTAGATAACAATGCACTGGTAAATGTACCGGGACCAGCCAACGAGACTCCTCTTCACGAGGCCATTCGTTATAAACATTCAGAAATAGCAGAGCTACTAGTTAGATATGGTGCAGATGTCAACGCTGGGAACTGCAAAGGTGAAACTCCCTTTGAGCTAGCGGATGAAGATACAAAAGCACTTTTAAACACAGCCCAAGATAACATAGTACAATCTCAAACGGCAAATGTGACTTTAATGTCTGTGGCGCTGTCTGAAATAGAGTTTGATGATATTAGGATATATAACGCATCACAGTTTAAGACTGTTGCAATTAAATTAAAATCTTTATTGAAGCAACATGAAAATTTGAATTTGGAAACTAAATTGACAAATAAAGTTACACATGTCATTGTCGACACACTCGATGACGTTTGCGAGAGTAGCTTGGAAGTCCTTCAAGCGATTCTCTATGGAATTTGGATTATAGACTCGAAATGGGTTACAAAGTCTACAGTTGAAAAACTCGAAAGTTTTGAGAAGTTTGAAGTCAAAGGTGTCGGTGCGATCACATATGACGGTCCTAAGAAGTCTCGTTTCAACAAATACAAGCAACTGCCCGGCCTCTTCAACGGGTGCCATTTCTACTTGCACAATTTCC
The DNA here is from genome assembly GCA_944738685.1 of Synanthedon myopaeformis. NCBI lineage: Eukaryota > Metazoa > Arthropoda > Insecta > Lepidoptera > Sesiidae > Synanthedon > Synanthedon myopaeformis. The sequence goes on from OX122942.1 coordinate 2,410,148, forward strand.
ATGGGGACCATGAAATATCTAAAAACTTGGTTCTAACTAAAGCAATTTTGACAAAACTTATTGCCACCGCCGATGGCACAGTACTAAGAAGGGTTCCGAACCCAGAATTGATACCTGAATCTGAAAAGTTAGTTCCATATCACGCAAAAAAAGATGGATTGCTTGCGGAGTGTTCACATTATATAATTTTTAAAGATAATTATGAGCCGAAGTACAATATGAAACATTTAAAAGCACTCTCTATCGGTTGGTTGATTGAATGTATTGAAAAATATGAACTCTGCGAACCTTGGTGATATTAAAGTTTATTAAGGTACATAAACTTTTTGATTTCAATTATAAAATGGGAACTTATAGTGGTCTTATAAGAAAAATATTGGCTCTTATAAAGCCAATATATTTCTTGTAGGGAATGGAACAATTGTTGGTTTGATGACTATATAGTAAAACTAACTAATACCATAGATAAATAAGTACTTTAAGTAATTTATCTATGAAACTTTGACGGGACCAAACCGCTAGTATCCGCTAAAGTCGTCCGCCGCGTTTGTCTGTCTGTTCGTAACAAACTTAAAAACTACTGCACCGATTTTCATGCTGTTTTTATTAATGGATAGAGTGGTTCTCGAGGAAGGTTTTAGTATATAAAATTCACTCGGGCACCAGCTAGTCATAGATAAAATACTACTTTACTGGTATGGAGGGTAGAGGTAAGAAGGACTGAGTCTATTTTCAGAATACCAGTAAATTAAGATGGCGCTTGTGTAGCATTGTCGAGTAAATTAGACAAAAGATATGCTATACTAGCGCCATTGTGGCCACTTTTGGAACCCTTATTTTATTGATGGAGAAAATTGCAGAAATGAATGAAATTGCAGAATGAGAAATTTGCAGAAGAAATTCAAGCCGGGAATGGGCAGCTAGTAATATAATAAATGCCATAGTTTATATGTAAAAATAAAAACAAGTATTCTTAAAACACGATTTATTTTAAAATTATACACTTAACAGGAAACAGCTTATAGTAATCACATTTGAATTTAATACTTGAATAAAATATTTAAAACTAATTAGGTAGTTAGCGTTATATTACAAAAAATATACCTAAGTATACTTAGTCACTTATATGATCAAGTATATAACATTAATTTAACAGGTGTTTTTTTTTTAATTTTTTATTGATGTATTGGAAATAATGATCACTCCTCTGAAAGACTAGCGATACGGCTTATTCCCACCGGCTCCAATACTATTGTTCTTCAAAACTAATATTTTCATACTTTCATAATTATTATAATTAATAATATATAATATTTTCATAATTATTATTATACAAATATGTTAGGTGAATTAAAAATCCTTGGAGCGCATGAGAACAAATGTATGAAACAATAAGTCTTTGAATAATATGTGACAGTTAAGTTTTCAGAGCGAATGGGAAGAAGCCTTGAAGACACGAGGTCTTGTTAGGCACCAATGGACTATATCGTGATGGATCATTACAGACTATGTACCTTCACATATTGAGCAGTGAGACAAGTATGTTAGACATTACTACAACGCAAAACCATGTTTTATATTTTTTTTATTGCACCTTCTTTTAGTAGGTGATCATAATAAAAAAAAATATTTTTGGAGTTTACTCCTTAAGAATCGATTTTCAAATATATAATGAAAATTTATGGGAGTAAAAACAAAATTGTCACACGTAATGCGTTACGTTCTATTTTTGAATATCTCTGAAGTTTCAGAGATATTGCGCCATCTACACAATGTCTCTGAAACTAAAATTATGTTATGTAATAATACATCCTTGCGAAAACTAGATGGCACCGGTGATCATTCGAACAGAGATGGCGCTGATATTAATTCGTTATGATGAATTAATTTTTATAATTTTTATTATATATTTTATAATCGTTCGTAAAGAGTAAACTCCAGTCGTTCGTCGGAGCTGACACACACACACACACACACTTTTTTTTTTCCACTTTTTTGTATATTATTGACTAGCTGATGTCCGCGACTTAGTCCGCGTTGAAAAATATAACACTTCGTAACGCCCTTATCTTTTCTAACCTCCCTAACTCTGATAATTTTAATTTTAACAAAAAAATAAAATGTTATATATTAAACATTTTTATGTAAAACTAATTTCTCTACAATATTTGTCTGAAACTATTTTTGTAACATCATTTTTGAATAATTTGGGAATTTTTTAAAAAACTTTTTTCTTACCCCCTCTTACAGATTGGATTCGAAAATTTTCTTTCGCCCATCGATATTACATTATATTCTAGAAACTTATATCAAAAATTCCCCCGAGGGATTCAAATTTTGTTTTGGTAGTAAATTTTCGTGGACTATAAAAGAATTTTAATGGAAAACTTTTTGAATTGAATTCAAAAAAAATTCTCATCACATTTTTTTTTTCACAAAAAAAAAACATTTACTAAAATTACTAATAAATGCAACACAATTAAATTAAAAAACGCATTTAAAAATATATATATATATATATATATATATAGCTAACTAATATTATAATATTTTTTGAATAAGTAATGAATAAACTCAAAAATTGATGGACCGATTTTAAAAAATTCTTTCATCTATAGAAAGCTACATTAGTAACATAGGTTATTATTTTATAAAGTTAAATTTTGATGGAATTTATAAAAATATATACACAAAATTAACTTTTCATATAAAATAGATATAATTATTTAACTGGCTTATCTTTTTAAGTTTCTCAGCTCTCTTACTTAATTAGCTAATTAATAATATTTTTTGTTTTTTCTTTATTGTCAATAGAAATATCTTTAACCGCTTGACTTGTAAATTTTTTAATTTTTTTTAAAGAAAGCAACACAATGATTTAAAAATAAACATTATACAAGTAAAAGAGGTGTTTGTCGTATATGTATATACGAATCTGGCGAAATGGACACGAAAATAATTGTCGGATAAATCCGACTCTGGCGGCTAAGGGATTAATAAAGTTAATATTTTTTTAATTTATAATATATATATTTAATGCAAAGAAAGATTACGCGTTTATATCGCTCTTACAAGAGACGTTCAGTAAGAGAGAGATGGACGCGTTTTCTTTATTTTCATCGTTTAGAGAAATTTGCGATACAATTTTTTTCTTACGCCAATGTCAGGTGTCGAAGCTACGAGGCATGTATCTGAAAAAAAAAAAAAAAACCGCAAAATTAGTTAGTAAATCACATCGAAGTACTACAAGTACGGATTTCGCGTGACAAATGTCAAAGCGTCACACATTAAAAGTACGGAATCGTGGCCGAGTCAATGGTAAAAGGTAGTAACGACCAACTTCTACTATTCATTTTAAACTCTAATGTGTTGACGTAAAGTCACATTTCCTTTGGTTAGTTTTAATTTAAATGACAGATGACGTAGAGTTCATCCTCTACGCATATTATGTCACTTTTAAAATGTTCAAATCCATAGTTCTAGTGGATTAATGGGATCGGAGCAAGATTATGTCTATTTCTAGTATTACAATTTAATAAAATGAATATTTAGTATTACAATTGTCGACACGTTTGGTCTAGTGGCTAGTAACCCCTAGCTATTAAGCAAACGGCAGCGGGTTTGAATCCCGCTAGGGGCTAATGTTATGTATTAACATTTTACCTTTGTACCTGAGTCATGAACGTTTTGTATTTATGATATGTATGTATTTACAAAAAAAAAAAGTAATCTATGTATTATATCAACTGTCTGGTAACCATAATACAAGCATTAGTTGCTTAGTGTGGAACTAGATGGTGCTGTGTGAAATGTGTGAAGATATTTATTTTTATTTTATTTTGTATTTATGAATATCTGAAATTTTTTTTTAAAAACGATCAATATTTTTATGAACAATTGTTAAGATTGAAAAAGTGTAAAAAAGGGAAAAAAGACTTTTTTATTATTATTAGCCTTGTTGGCCAATTTCTGGTTTACTCGGTCCATTCTTTCTACATCTATGGACGGAACTGGGCCTGATCGGATTCGAACCTCTTACCACCTCCACACAGTCAAATATAGTAAGTTAGTATGTTAAGATTGAAAAGTGTGGACGAGAGAAAAACGTATTTTTTTTTTTATTATTGGCCTTTTTGGCCAATTTCATGCGAATATTTCTCGGACGGAACCGGGCTTGATCGGACTCGAACCTCCTACCACCTCCCCTGACGCCGAAATCCACTCACCTGACGCTCAAATCGTGCACGCTGAACACAGCGTACTCAGTATTTCTAAAGACAGGATAAAAATGATCTGTCGACTCGGACAGTAGAGTGTGACAGAGTGGCTCCGACTGACTCGGGGCTGTTTCGCTCAACCATATTTCTGGGAACGAACATCCTTTGCTGAAAAAAAAACACATATATTTTTTTTGTTGTGTATTTATAGGTCTTATTTTAATTTTAACTATTTTATTAAAAAAAAAAAAATTTTTTTTTTGAGCTTTTATGTATATTATGTTCAGGTATATTTTATATGTCCTTTGCTGCAAATACAATTTATTCTTCTTATTCTATTCCATTTTATTCTAGTGGCAGGGCACACTGAGTTCCGCATTTGGGCGGCCCCGTCTGGCGACAGTAACCATCCCCTCACAGAAGACACCTTACCTTACATATTATTCGGTGAGTTCGGTGAGTGATTTCCCTATCCCTTATCCATGACTACCTTAACATTAAAAAAAAAAATCTTATTGCTGAAACGCTAGAATTTAACTTAACCTAGGTAAATTTAATATTATGAGTATTAAAGTAACCTCAGAACTTGAGTAAATCTATCGAGTTGGAAATGAGTCCTTGTAACGTTATTTTACTATTTTTGTATTTCTCTTCCTTTGTGTATTTTACTACTTTTGTATTTTTCTATTTTATATTTTTTTCCTTTGTATTTTCTACTTTTGCATTTTACTACTTTCGTATCTGACTACTTTTGTATTTTATACTTTCGTATTTTCCTATTTTGCATTTTCTACTTTTGCATTTTACTACTTTTGTATTTTATACTTTTGTATTTTACTACTTTTGTATTTTATACTTTTGCATTTTACTACTTTTGTATTTTATACTTTCGTATTTTCCTATTTTGCATTTTCTACTTTTGCATTTTACTACTTTTGTATTTTATACTTTTGCATTTTACTACTTTTGTATTTTATACTTTTGTATTTTACTACTTTTGTATTTTATACTTTTGCATTTTACTACTTTTGTATTTTATACTTTTGTATTTTACTACTTTTGTATTTTCTACTTTTGTGTTTTACTACTTTTGTATTTTATATTTTTGCATTTTACTACTTTTGCATTTTACTACTTTTGTATTTGACTACTTTTGTATTTTATACTTTTGTATTTTACTACTTTTGTATTTTCCTATTTTGTATTTTCCTTCTTTTTTATTTTACTACTTTTGTATTGTACAAAGTATTTCACTGTAAACAGAGAGACATATACACAATAATAATATTTTGAAAAGTTTACCTGCTACGTCCGTAACAATATTTCCTTTCAACGATAAGATACGTAGCCCGGAGTTTGTTCAATTCCTGATACAACTCCATAGATTTAAATCTGCCGTACACTTTGTACACAGCATACGCGCGTTGTCTATGGGATAAATTATTAAACATATTATATATGTATAATATATAATATTTTTTTAAAAATAAACCTTCAGTTAAAATAAAATAACCGTCAGTCTTTCTATCGACCTTTACATTTAAAAAAAAGTTACTGACAAGTTGCGTATCATCAGCACTGTTTTTCCCCAAACTAAAAAGTGCCCAACGCGCCCAAACAAGTTTTCACCTAAAATCTACTACAACAACTATCATGCAATATTTCGCACGCCATACAAAACACTATGAACTTTATCAAACACTAGTAGGTGCCCGCGACTTCGTCCACGTTCAAAATGTTATATAGCCTAAAGCCTTTCTCGATAAATGGACGATCAAACAAACAAACTCTTCAGCTTTATAAAGCTTGAGCTATATATATATACGTGTCACGTTAAACTACTGAACCGATTTTGATAAAACTTCAAAACTATGTGTAATTTGGTCCAACTTAAAAGATAGGATAGTTTCTATCTCAATTTATAGTAAATTTTTTTTATTGCAAATTATTTATTATATTATTATGAGATAGTTATATAAATTACCTTACACCGTCATCTGTGAGAATTTTATGGAACTCACAGTTGTTGTTATGGAACTTATTTTAAAAGTTATCTGTGAGTTCCATAATTTTCTCACAGATGGCGGTGTAAGGTAATTTTATCGGCTTTATTAAGTAAAAAATATTTATTATAAAAATTGCATCTAGGCGAAGCCGGGAACGGGACAGCTAGTATTCTTCTTCTTAGGTTTAAATGGCAATGCGGCTCATTTTAAAATGGCCATTGTCTGCCAGTGTCAAGTTAATGTCGATTGTCGCGTTATCATTTTGCCAGTGTCATTAGTAAAAATATCAATTTGTAATAGCTTTTTTTTTTTTTAAAAAAAAAGGCAAAATTGAAATTAAAATCAAAAGTAGCAGATCCAGACACTAGTTAGGCAAGTCAAGTCTATAATTTTTCTTAGTTTTCCAAAACTGGTCCGTCAAGTCTAAAGCAGTCAGGTCAAGTCATTTAATTTCAACAGCTAGTATTAGTATAGATTTAAAAACGACATATGCGCAGAGCATGAACTCTTGTCATCTGTCATTTAAAACCAACCATACGTATGTGTGTCATTTAAAGAAAATGCGACTTTACGTCAACACGTTAGAGTTTAAAATCAATAGAAAGAACCCGTGGTCGTTACCACCTTTCACCATTGACACCGCCATGATTCCGTTTTAGGGCGATTGATGATTGTTGAAACAATGTTGAAATTTCACTCACCTAGCCTCCAAATGTTCGTAGTGCGGATGGGCCACTATGGGCCTTCGTGTCGTCAACATAACAGTGGCCAGGATGGGCATCGAACCCGCGAACGACGCTGTGACGCATGTCTCCCTTGAGATCCACTGCAGGAGCTCCTCTTGCTGTATATCGTTGAACTCACCTTAAAAAAAATAAAATAGGGTCGGGATTAAGAGTCCACTTAAGCAACTTAAGAATACATTATGGTATCTTTGCTAGCAATCAATATGACAATGCATTTTTTTTTAAATGTTTTTATATGAATATAAATAAAAATTACGTGTCACGTTGTGTGTCCTCCTCCTAAGCTACTGAATCGATTTTGATAAAACTTCTTAACGATGTGTGATTTGGTTCAACTTAAAAGATAGGAACTGGTCACTAGTAATATAATTATAACATTCATAACATCTTCTCTGTTCATCCCTCTTTCCATGTGTGAAAACAGAATTAAAATAGGTCTACCCTTGAGTGAAGTGATTTTATAGTAAAATTTAAGAAAACAGGAGTATATATTATATATATACAAAATTATTTTTAATTTTTATTTGCAACAAAAAATAGAAATGGAGTTGTGCTATACTGTTCCATTTACTATTACTATACGATACATCTAACCCTTTTACTATGGCTGATATTGAATTTAAAAAATATTTCCGGTTAACTAAAGAAGTTACAAACATTTTAACTGATATTTTAAAACCTCATGTCTCAGATAGAAAAAGAAGTACAGGTATTCCTTATCAAATGAAAGTACTCACGGCTCTTAGTTTATTATTTAAGATAAAATAATTGAACTCTGAACGTATGTATGTACTGAAACTGAAACTGAGGTATCGAATACCAACCATAACCGTAACGTCAAACAACAAATGTCAAACATGTGAAACGTTAAACCATAGAGTTATTACACTTTATCGAGTGTCAACGGTAAGCATAGCGTAGATACGATACAACATCCCGAATTATAAAGTAAACGTTATCGCAACCTTTATTTTCTAGCGTTGTTTAGCGTGTCCTTTATGTAAAGTGAATGATACAGAATAGGGCTGATTATGTTCATAAGTTCATCTAAAACTACTCTAAGTGTTGAAACTGTTATATATATATCCTTCTTAATGAAGTATATATCATGTCATTAAAGTTATTTATGCCATACGACTTACCTATGTGAGACATTTCTTTATTTACATTGACGTATAACTGTTCAATTAACGGCAGCATACATATGAGCCATAGGAGCGGTAAAAATTTCTTCATACGCTTCGGTACACTGGAAAAACACAATTAAATCATAGTTTTTGACATAATATATAAACATCATCAACACTTTTGACGACACGTTTGGTCTAGTGGCTAGCGACCCTAGCTGTTAATCAAACGGTCGCGCGTTCGAATCCCGCTAGGGGCAAATGTTTATGTGTTAACATTTTACCTATGTACCTGAGTCGTGGATGTTTTTTATTTATAATATGTATGTATTTATAAAAAAAAGTACATAATCTATGTATTATATCAACTGTCTGGTATCCATAATACAAGCATTAGTTGCTTACTGTGGAACTAGATGGTGCTGTGTGGAATGTGTGAAGATATTATATTATATTATACTTTTGGCCTGGCGTTATTTTTTTATTTTATTTTAGATGATCCCTCGGGATCAGTACTTTTTCTGGATGAAAGGTACCCTATGTCCTTTCATGTATCCCTGACAACGTGTATGCAAAATGTCATGATGATTAGTCGAGTAGTTAAAGTGTTACAGAAAAGTTAACAGTTAATAGACATACAGACAGAGTTACTTTCACATTTCTAATATTAGTATGGAATTGCAGAAAAAAATTACACCCGTGCGAAGCCAGGAGCGAGTCGCTAGTGATAATATAATTATTATTCTATATACTTACACATAATATTTCTCATTGATCAGCAAAGAGCTCACAATGCACATTTGAGTTGCAAACAATAACTTCAATCTCATCACAAGCGCCGCCATGACACCATAGACAACCATTTGTGACAAGTTATAAAACACAGCCGCGTCTACCTTCAAACATTTCACAAACAGAACCCAGTTATCTGTCACTTCTCTCTTCTCTTTCAATCTACCCTCGATCAAGTCCAAATCTTTGGATTTCCTCTCAGAATTCTCTATACCACTGTCGTAATCTTCTTCTTTGCACTCTTTCCTTAACAATCCGGAGGACTCTTTCCTCATCTTCTTTACCAATTCCTCTCTATAATTGCGGGTAGCTGTAAAAACTGTCCTTGCTACCACGTTAAGAGAAATCAACGAGACGAAAGGCATTAGAAAAGTTTTGCACATATTTCTCACCGATGACGCGGGCAGAAAATCAAACACCTCCGAACACGTGTAAATGAGTGTATGAAAAGATTTAAAGTCCGTCAGTTTCGAAATGAGAATGTCCCACACGTGATTGTCGTCTTGGACCTCTAGAAAATCACCGACCACCTTCTTTAAGTACAGCGATGTGCACAGAACTAGCAACACTCTGAGCACTACTAGCCAGGCTTCAACGAAAAAGTCGAATTTCGTTTCTACCTTCACCCTTAAAGAGCTAAAGAACAAACAGTAAATGGAAACGACTAGAAAAAACGAGGTGTACATGGAGCATTTTAACATGTCATTGCCCTGCAAGAGCAGTACGGACATGTGCAAACCGCAAAAGTGCGAATGCAAGAAAACGCACAGAGATTTGAGGTCGATAATCCTCAATTGCTCCATTATGAAGAAGATTATTGTCTGTGTTAAAAATATGAATTGGGTGAACTGCCAAAACAGTAAACACAATGTGTTTAGAATGAAGATTGAAACCTGAAAAGAGAAAAAGACAAATAAATCTATATACTTATATTATACAGACAGAATATTTGTAATGAATAAACTCAAAAACTAGTGGACCGATTTTAAAAATTCTTTCACCTATGGAAAGATACATTATCGGGGTGTGACATAAGCTACATTTTATAAAGTTACACGGGAGAAGATGCGCGCAAAAGCTAGTGTTATTATAAATACCTATCCCTTCCCAATCCCTCATCCTTAATCCTACTGTAGTCGTCAGCGCACTTGCAGCACCTGTGGCTTTGTTTGTGCTATTGGCTACAGTAGCCTGTCTGCCGACTTTAATATAAAAAAAAGCTGAATATACTCGGAAAGTTGAATGGACACATAGGCACGCATCTTCATACAAAATTGCTATTTTCTATGGACAAAAGCTGATTTGAGTTGAACAAAAATGTGGTTACTCCCTATGAAAAACCTACCTGTAACTGTATAGTCGGTTTCTTGTCCCTATTTCTTAGCTGCTCGCTTAGCAGCCAAGACTGGAGTAGTAGCAGTGGAAGTGCCAAGTTTTCCCTTTCATTCGGCGCCCATTGTACCCTAGTACACTCAGCGTGGTTAGCGAAGTATTGCACGACAGCTAATAAACCTCCCAGTATGCTTTCGCTAAAAAGGCAATTGTATTGTGATTAGAAAAAAAAAAAAACATAATATACTGGTGCCCGCGACTTTGTCAGCGTTGAAAAATAAAAACGCTGGGAGCTACAATTCCACAGACACACACAGATACACTCTTACAAAGCCACACACGTCAAACTTAATAACATCTCTTTTTTGCGTCGGGTGTTAAAAATAGGAAAGAACAGGTCTCAAAACGTGCCTGAAATCAACTGAAATCGACGATCGACACCGCCAACTAGTCGGCCGATATATCGGTCAACTGAGTTGACTAGTTGGTCCACCTCTACCGCTTACCTAAGACTTGCAGCTTGAAGAAATATAGCGACAACCGTCAATCCGGCTAACCACCATATCGCCTCCAAATAGAAGAATATCGGCTGACCGATTCCTATGCAACTTTCGACCGGCTGCAGTCCCTCTCCTCGATCCACCATGTGACATTCTCTGTTTAATGTTGTGTTGAGTACAGATTCCAAATAATGATATATGGAACCGATTAACACCTGAAAAAAAATCAAGATTATTAAAAAAAAAGTGTCAGTTGTAGGATTACTTATCAGAAGTGAGTGTGAGGCCTCACGTTACTGGTTCCATTCCAAAAGCCCAACTTTCCTAAAAAATTTCACTTCAACATTAAACGTCACTGAGCACATAAGGAAAAGGGATCCCTTATCCTTATGGTTGGCAGCACGCCTTTACCCTTGCTCCTATTGTAGTAGATGGAACCTGTCGCGTTGCTTGTGTTATAGCGATGGTAGCCACCTACCATCAAGTATTGTGGACTTGGATGGGAGTCCGTGAAGCCAACAATGAGGTCCCCAGTGGAAGATCAGCACTGTATGTGGCTTGTAGCACACACAGCATATGCTGAGTTGGGTGCCTATTTGGGTCGAGACGCTGATGCATACACTGGCAAGTATGGTACTATTGCCAATACAATTAAGATTGTTATTATTACACTTGTATTGCATGCAACTTGTATGCTATTTGTGTTTCGAACTCTATACATTTTTTTTCTTTCTTTCTAAACCTGTCTGTAAACCTTAACACAAAAAAAAAATCCACCCCTCTCCAATGAAATCGTTTTAAAAATATTCAACAAACAGAGCTCAATATTATAAGTCCTACATTTAAATAAATCTATACCTATATAATAAAGAGAGAAGATTTGTATTTTTGTATGTTTGTAATGAATTAACTCAAAAACTTCTGGACTGATTTTGAAAATTCTTTCACCTATAGAAAGCTACATTATCAGCGAGTAACATAGGCTACATTTTATAAATTTACTCGGGCGAAGTCGCCTGCAAGAGCTAGTATATTATAAAAACACTTACTTCTGGATGTATATTAAACCGATTGAACGCATTAACTTCCTTAGGGTACTCTACTGTTTTATCATACATCAATTTAGTGATTCCTGCTATATAAGGGCGTTCATCTACAATTGTTTTATAATAGGAGTAATAAAAACCCATCTCTGTCCTCAGAGACATCTCTCTTTCTAATTCAGAGAGATAGGAAAAATTCCTATCATTTTCGAACAAATTTGACACATATCTGTAGTGAATATAGCCTACTGTAAATGCTGGAAAGAAAAAAAAAAACAGTCAGTTGGAGGAAATTATAATAGGTTACCGAGAGATTGTCTAAAAATATAGAACAAGGGTCAAAAGAAATCTTTTATTTTCATTAAATTTACAACAGTACCTAAGGCCATAATATGTTTCATTTTAACACGCTGCTCCAACATGCTCTCAAAAGTATAACATATAATATAATACAATCAAGTTATTAGAATGTTTAGGTATGCCACTGAAACACCACTTTGACAATAACATTTCTTTGTTTACATGTTTTTTTTATCTCAAATTTCATTTCTGACTAAATAAATGATTGGAAATATAAAATGAGGATTCTCTTTTGTGTAAAGTAGTTTTATGGAAATTCACAGACCGACCCGTCTACAAAAGACGTTTTAATCATTCTTAACATTGCATATCATATTTCAAGTTTCAAGTGTGGTTATTTAGTTCAACAAACCTTTATTAGGATAACTGATACAAATTGAGAAAATGTAAGAATTTCTCCGTTTTGAGACTAAATTATTAAGCTATTAAAATAGTATATGTCGAAAGATTCGAGAGAAAATCAAAATAAAATGATCTAGAATTACCAAGTATTCCAATGGTAGTATTTCGTGTAATTTTCTTTACTGACCACCTCTCTTTCAAAGTTGGTTTGTCGCCTTCAACTTTTTCTTCCATCTTAGACGATGCACTGATCACATTTCTTTTGAAAAAAGGCCTTTTTCATATTAAAAACATGATAAAATTAAACATAAAATTTCTTTGCATTTATTCGATGCAAATTGCATGACATCTGATTTAACATAGCTGACTGATGACATTGACATTCATTATTAGTGAACATAGACTCATATTAAAACAATTGACAGATATAATCTTAGTACAAATAATATGAAATAAATTAAAATAACATTATTCCTTTCCACGCATTTACCACAAAGTATGCCTTGCCAGAATGGTAATCCTATGCCCTGAATGAATGGATGAATGGTATCCTATGCCCTTTTCTGTGTCCCCGACAACGTGTATGCAAAATTTCATGACAATCGGTTCAGTTATTAAGGCGTGAAAGCGTAACAAACAATGTGAATGCAGCAGCGCCACCTAGTGCTAACTTGTAGCGCTGCTTCATTCCCATACAAATTCACGTCTACACGTTTGAACGAGTAAAACTAACATAAAACTCGCACTAGGCACTCAGGTAATGGGACTACGGTAAAAAATATTTGTTTCAGTTCCATCAAGTACGTAATGGTATCACGGTTAACAAAGGTCCTAAACAACTATTGCAGTCATACATTCAATAATTGACAAAAAAACACAAAGTTTATTTGAGTCATATTTAATTAAGTAATATTAACTAGATTACATTAAAATAATACAAATATGAGTATTATAAACTTAGCACAAACCGCGAGGGTATTCTTTGTCTATAGATCCTCAAATGGGACTCCACCATTGTGATATTAAACCCATATGATGCACGACCCTTGTGAAGTAGGTGAGTGAGTATTTGTTGCATTGTTTCCCGCCAGACGTGGAAGGTGTGGAAGTCGACACTATACCGCGAAGGTAATAGCGTTCTATACCACGCCTTACTTCTGGCATCGACAGTCCCCCTCCGCTGTCGCCACCGCAAAGAGCTTGGGTACCTGAGAAAATGTATGAATATGTGGTTGATTATATTGTTGATAAGGAAAAATAAAGCGTTAACATTGTAGCTCGATGACTTCGGAAAAAAGTTCAACGAGCTATGGAGAGTTACTCTGCGGTACATATAAATAACATACATACTACACAGATACAATATACAGACATGTTCACAACCACATATTGACATATTGACATGGAGGGCGCGACTTCGTAACTGAACAGTATCTTTATCATGAGTTTATAATGACCGCATTTGCTAGCGAGAGGGTAAAACATTTATATGTAAAACTGTCAACTGTCAATGTCAAATTGACAATTTTCCATATAAATATTTAATGCTCTCGCTAGCGATTGCGGTCATTGTAAACTCATGGTAATGATACAGGTATATACTTCGCAACGCGAAGGCTACTAGTAAGGTAGAGGCTGAGGATGTTTCCATTTCACTTTGTCACCAATTTGGTGGCCGATGCCACCAAGGCACGACCTTCAGCAATGAAGAATTTTTTTTTAATATTCCTATCCTATATATACCTAATATTATTTTTATTTTTGTACTATCGTTTTACCCGTCGGTAAAACAAAAAAGATTTTTTTCTACTTCTTGATGTAGGTACTTAGGTAACCTATCTACTAAGAAAACTAGTTAAGGCTTACCATCTGTATAACCGGCACAAATTTTGTCTGAGGTAATAAGTGGTCTAGACTGAGTTGGAACCTTCTGGAAGCAGTAGCTGTGGTTAAATATTGGTTCGTCGAGAATTTTCAGTACCGGAGACGATTCACCATATTCATTCATATATCCCCAGCCGGCTACCTAAAAAAAACATATTTATTGATTTTATCCAGTGTCTTGACAGGCTGAAGGTTCACTTGATGGTAGGTTGATGCTATCATCTCCTTGACGGTTGACTTGACCATCGCTTATAACACACGCAACGCTATTGGCCCTGCAAGCGCGCTGCTGACCATATTAGGTTAAGGATATGGATTAGAATGGAATAGGGGCACTAACTGAAACACAACAGCACACATGCTGTTATTTCGCGGTGATCTTCTGTAATGACGGTGGCTACTGCCGCCAGACGGGCTGCCCAAATGACTTTTCAGGTCCAGACCAGCACAAACTTTGAAAAACTGAGTGACACATCCAACCAACAATTTTTTTTTCATTTTTCTCGAAATTTCATGATGATTGGTTGAGTAGTTAAGGCGTGAAAAGGTAAAAGACAGACAGACAGAGTTACTTACACGTCTACAACATTAGTAAGTATGTAGTTAGTATTGTATGGAATAGTATGGAAGTATACGAAGTACCTATTAGGTAATATGTGGTATAGATTCTAGAAACTTACATCAGAAATTCCCCTAAATGATTCAAATTTTTATCTTACCTTGGTAACGGATGACCTTATCTTACCTTGCCAAAGCCACCACTGTTTATATGTCTCTCGTCAAACTCTGCGTCCAAATCTAGACACACGGGCACTATGTGCGCGCGATGCTCAAACGGTTTCGTCACTTCGATCAGTGCTATGTCCGATTGGTAATATGTCGAGTCCGAATGGTAGCTCTCCGGAATAATTATTCTCTTCACCTGTGAACAAATAAATTATAATTACTAACTTTTGCACGCGACTTCGTCCGTTTCTTCTTCATCTTCTTCTTGTTCAACACAAGAAAGAATATAGTAGTGTGTTTGTATAGGGATGTGTACAAGTGTTTTGTGTGGTATGGTGACACAATTTTTTTTAAAACGTATGAGTAATTTCGAATTTTACCTCCCACATACAAAACAAACAAATATACAAACTTTACATCTTTATAATATTAGCATAGATATTTATAGATTCAGAGAAAAAAATATGTAGGTATGACTTACATCTGACTTCTGAACATCTTCAGCGATTTCCAACGGATCGTCCCAGAGTCTATATATTTTGCCGATGCCGACAGCGAATTGGCGTCTTGATATTCTAGCAACATTATTATTGTCTGCATGGAAGCAGTGGGCGGCTGTAATGAGTTTTTTTTTTAATGTTGAGGTCGGCAGACAGGCTGACGGTCCACTAGACATTGTAGGTAGGTGGCAACCGTCGCCTATAACACAAGCAACACTACAGGTGCTGCAAGTGCGCTGCCTATTACAGTTATTAATGATAAACCCTCCCCGCGCTGGATAGCCGTGGCGGGGCACCGAAGTCATGTCGTAACGTCCTTGTGACCCCGCTCAGCAACGGCCGCGCTTGAAAGTCGTTGGCTTTTAGCCGGTACGAATCCGACATAACCTCGCAGTGCCCCTAAGGCTCGGCGCTCATTATCGGCATCGGCAAGGAAAAGGATCCTTCGGCATACCTACGAGCAAGCGCACACTGTCGGAAACTATGCCTTGGCATGCTGCAACGTAAGCATGCCGAAGCGTCTCGACATCAAAATCAAAATATTTATTTATCAATTAGGTTTCTACAAGAAACTCTTATGACCGTCAGTACAAATTTAAAAATTTACCAGGGTTTCGGAAAAAAAAGCAAAGATGACGATCCTGACAAGAAACCCCGAAAGAAACTGAGGATACTATTCTTTTGTCATCTTTAAAATATAAAATAACATCGTATTTTTAGCTCGCGTCTCTTCGCGTTCTCTTCAGGGCAAGCTATCATCGAGTGTTGCCTCGGCATGCCGAGGGATGCCGAAGCAGTCCAAAGCATCGTCTCTGCCTCGGCATGCCGAAAGATGCCGAAGGATTCCAAAGCATCCTCAAGGCTGCTGGCGTGTCGAAGTGGTATTTTTGTTACTACGACCATATATATTGGAAATGTCTTTATTGCCATGACGTTAATGTATATTACATATTATTTGCCACCTAAAATCCTCAGCCGTGCCGATGCTGATAATGGGCGCCGAGCCCTACACTGCCGGATATCCAAGAGGATTTCTCAACGTTAAAAAAAAGGGTTAAGTACCTAATGATAAGGGATTGGGAAGTCGGATAGGGAAATGGGCTCTGGCATCCCTTGTGCGCAATGTGAATATGGACCTTTTCTAAACTCGTAACATGCACTCACCGGAGAGTACAATGCTGTAACTAATTAGTGTGCCGCCGCATATTTGTTCGTACTTAGTGATGTTGTTAGTTTTATCCCTCTTCTTTTGGTATATGCCGGCGTGCCAAGGCACGTCAGACCGATTGGCGACTTGACCGCCGATAGAAAGCTTCTTCACGTGCGGCGTTAGCGTGCCGCATTCTGTAACAAAATACTTCTATCATATTATCATAACACAAATTACTCTCAGAATATATTCCACTATCGACCCGTTCCCGGCTTCGCATGGAACTGAAACTTTCAAAAATCCTCTCACAAGTGGATGCTTCTTTACACAGTATAAAACAAAGTTGCTCCCCACAATCCTCTCTGTATGTACGCTTAGATCTTTTAAACTGAGCAATGGATTTTAATGCATCTTTTACCATCAGTTACGTACCTACTTAATTTAGACTGAGAATTAACATTTAAAAAAATTCTTTATTTATGAAATACATAATAATATTAGTTCCCCCAAAAGTTTGGCCAAATGTTGGCGTCGCCACGTTAACAGCCAATATCATCAGCCGCAAAAGATGTTTCACATCAAAAATTATTATTATTATTATATAAAAGATGGGTTTGCTCTTGACCAACAACCAACTGTGTAGCAAGGATGCGGCCTAAGATGGAGCGAGCTCACCCAAAAGATGCCTATTCACTCGAACTTTGAAAAGATTTGGGTTACATGAGCTCAGGAGTTCCAAACGTTGGCAGTGCACATTATAAAAGATTTTTTTTAGCGCTTGGTCCGAAATAGAGGGATATCGACAAGATGAGGATGGTAACCATTTGTACGTCTGTATGTCCGATGGAAGAAAGGGGAAGGCGGATTTGGATTGATTGAACGGAATTGAAGCTTCCATTAAACATTAAATTCCGACCTGCTTTACAAGTTTGACTGTGACTCCATCCGAATTCCGTGCATTTAATGTCGGGCAGAAACTCTTCGGAATAAAAGTGCGTAGAGCAGCTCAATTTGACAACTGTGCCGATAGGTTCCTTCTCCCTGCACGGTCTGAATCCTGTGATTCCGTTCTCCATGACCCTGCACTGATATTGCATGCTCGGATGCTGTTTCAATAAGCAATAACCTGAGGAAAATTATACACCAGTCAGGTAAATAAAAATATAATTAAATTTTTATTTCAACCAACACATTTTATTTTATTAGGAAAAAAAAAAACAATTACATCATGTACATTAAATTATAACATACATAAATGTAATATAGATAATAGTGTTATTTTTATAGCCTTTTTAAACGTTCTGTTCAAAATATGGAGTCACATGTCTTGTTTCCTGCTGTCTTCGCCTTAAATATGTAAATTTGTATGTATGTAATGTAAATAAAACGGCATACGAGGAAGATCAGCGTCATGATGATCAAGAACATCAAGACTACATGCTGTGCGGAGACCATTTTGGTACACTGTTTTTAATAATTTATACTAATACTTTACAATGTACCGAATAAACATTTTTTTCTTTCTTTCTTTCTAAATACTTATTCAATCAACAATACTCACGTGTGCATTTCGGAATTGGCGTCATCCATATTCCCTTTGAGCACAGTGTTAATGGCATCCCCTGCAACATGTGGCCATCGTCACACGTCACGTTCAAGAACTTTGGCGCTAAACCTCCTCCTGGTTGTATTTTTGTATAGTCACTTATGGTGTATTGACCGTTATTTATGAATGGAACACTGCACGGAGTCTGGTTCAAATTGCTGTAGGGTACAAGTAAGATTTATTTAAATTTTCAATTCTAGCATAATTTTACGAGTAATTATATTCGTACAATCGGTATATAAGAATACAAGAAACATAAGGAGAGTTGTGCTCTAGAGACTCGGGCAAACTAAGTTTTTTTTATTTATTAGAGATGTGTTTGCTCTTGGCCAGCATCTAGCTGTGTAGCGAAGATGAGGCCTATGATGGAGCGAACCTCATTCTCAACCCAGAAGATGTATATTCTCTCCAACTTTGAAAAGATTAGGGTTATACGAGCCAAATGTGAAAGGGAATAGAAATGGGCTTCTAGCATCCCCTACTCAAGCTTCTTCTTCTTCTTTTGGTGCCGTCTCCTACTGGAGGTTGGCTATCATCATGGCTATCTATCTGAACTTTGGAGGCGGCGGCTCGAAATAGCAATCTGTAACTTCGGCCTTACAGTTCACGGAGATTCCTTTTTGTTTGTTTTGAGTTTATATTCAATAGACGACCGTATCCACCTACCACCAAGTAGGTGTCCTATTAATGAGGAAATTCCTAGGACATTACGCAACGAAGTGTTTGCATCTTGGCTAGGGACCTCAAATTGTGTTGTATAATAAGTTTTTATATTAATATCAATTTTAAATAAACTCAAACGTACATTTTTATTAAGTATCTTTAGAGTGCAATATAAAATTTTATTGCACAGTACCAGAATACGAATTAACACTTTATAATAAATGTAGTTAAAATATACTTACGCATTATTTTTCGAGCACAGCTCCTCTGCTTCGTCAGTGTGGTCAATGCAATCGTAATGGCCGTCGCATTTACTGGTCATAGATATGCATTCGCCATTTATACATTGCCATTGGCCTTCGCTGTAAAGGAGAACAGTTGTTTTAGTAGTACATAGGTAGTGCATACTTTTTTTTTAAAGTTCGACAATCCTATTGGCTATCCAGCTGTGTAGGGGTCACTGCGGAGTTATGCCGGATTCGTACCGGCTAAAAGCCAACGACTTTGTAGCGCGGCCATCATTGATGCGCGGGGTCGCGGGGACGTTATGACACCACTTCGGTGTCCCGCCACGGCTATTCAGAGCGGGGAGACCTACGCTCCGTGTCAGAACCTCGACGTACCCGAAAGTGGAGGTACGCCGGCCATCTAGGAGGACCTTACAACCTATTGTGTTTCGCAATCATTAAGCCGCGTCCATACCGGGCCGCACGGGCTTGCGAGTCAAATGCTCGCGGTCAGTGTAGACCCCACGTCAGGGTTGCTTGGACGCACATTTGCTCGCCCGAGTGTGCCTCGGGCCCGAGCCACGTGTTGTCGGTAAATGGACCGTGCTCAAAGGTGCCTCGGTGTACATGTACGCTGTGCGTGCGCTGTGGACGCTGCTGTTGTATTATCCAACTCAAGTTGAAGTTTGAAAATATATACGAAAAATTATTTCCGTATTGATTGCGACGCTCATAAAGTTTTTTAATCCATCAATGTCTTTGGTTTGCTTTAAAACTTGCTGTTTTTTTTTTTGTATGATTTGTGTTATTTTACTCCTACACACTAGTAAGTGTTATCTTATGTTTATATTTTCCTTTCGTATTTGCAAAAATTTAAATTGTAAACAAAATCTATAAAGTTTGTACTCTCAAAATGAGTCAAAAAAATTCATTGAAATTATTCTTTTGCGAACAAAATAAGGGATAGAATTAATAAAAACAACGCAACTCACCTGCAGTTTGCAGTTGACACGAGTTCTGCAATAAAATTGAAAATTTATTTTTATGTGAACTTTTCCTGCACGATTTACTGATATACTCGTATATTCGCAGTTATTTGAACATGATGGTTTATCACAATCGGCCAACAGTTTTAGAGTTATGATGACACGTACAAACACACAATACTTACACAGGCTAAACATATAACATCCCTCTTTTGCGTCGGGCGTCGGGCGTTTAAAAGAAGGAAATTACTATTCTAAAAATGTTGCCACGTCCATTGCAACTTTAGTTGGTTTTTACATTATGTGTGGAGACGCACGATGGGCGTTTTTACATTATGTGTGGAGACGCACGATGGGCGTTTTTACATTATGTGTGGAGACGCACGATGGGCGTTATTACATTATGTGTGGAGACGCACGATGGGCGTTATTACATTATGTGTGGAGACGCACGATGGGCGTTATTACATTATGTGTGGAGACGCACGATGGGCGTTATTACATTATGTGTGGAGACGCACGATGGGCGTTATTACATTATGTGTGGAGACGCACGATGGGCGTTATTACATTATGTGTGGAGACGCACGATGGGCGTTATTACATTATGTGTGGAGACGCACGATGGGCGTTATTACATTATGTGTGGAGACGCACGATGGGCGTTTGTGGTGATGACGTGTGGCGAGAGAGCGCGTGCTTTCTGTAGCACTGTTGAAGGCCGACTGTCTCTCGTTTCCGTGCTTCTACATTTGAAAGAATGACACGGAAACTAAAATGTAAATTCCGAATACTTTATAAAAAGGAGGTCGCCACACTACTTTTAAGATTAAATAAATTCATATGAAACACATACGTATGCATTCCGGATTTTTCCCATTCCATTCGCCGTCTGTACAGCGTACGGATTCCTTGTCAGCCCTGAAGCCTTCGTCACATTCGACAGACACATTGACGAAGACCACTTCGCGACCAGGTTCGTATGGTGGGCTGAACGTGTACATGCCATTTGGTGGATGATCAGGCACTACGCAGTTGGAATAGCTGCTGAAACATTGAAAAGTTTATTGAAACTAGCTCGTGCCCGCGACTTCGTCCGCGTTGAAAAATAAGAGATATAATATTATTAATGTTAATTTAATTTTTTATTTATTTATTTATTTATCATTATTATTATTATTTATTTATAATCATAAAAATTATATTTTTACATTTATTTATTAATTTAAAAAAAAAATATTATTATAATACCAAAAAAGAAATAGAAGAGAATATTCTATAATTGATAAAAAATAATTTTTCAATAGTAATTCGCCAATTTTCTTGTTATAAGAATTCAAATTGTTGTAAAATATGTGAATATCATTCAGAATCATATTGCAGTGATACTTAGAACGATGAAAGAAGGAATTTTTAGAATGATTAGTTCTACAATAGGGAATATGAAATGTATCACTTGATCTTGTTCTGAATTTTGGTACCTACATTGAAGTGAATACATTCTAAAATCGATGACGAAGAATCGATGTGATTATTTATTATTTTATATATGAAGACTGCGTCAATATAAAATAAGATCGCCTATCCTTTAAAGAATGTAGTTTGTGTCTTGAAGCGCTTGTTTTATAGTCACTGAATATATTTCCTGTTTTATAATATATTAGATTTTAAGAATTTTATCGATTTAAAAAATTCCCGATAATAAAGTAATTATCTTTGAATCCTATTGGTATTAGTAACACGATAATAAATCATAAATGTCAATAAAAGTGGATCCTATGAGCACAGGAGCCATAAGGCCAAAAAAATGTAAGGCTATTATGTAAGGATATTTATTTTTAGATGCCCTATTAGAACATTTATGTCCATTCTCAAATTTTATTCAGTATTAGCATAGAGTAAATAGTACTATTTACTCTATGGTATTAGTTAGTGAAAGATTTTTTCATTAAAATAAAAGCGGTCACATTCCTCTCACTATTAAAAGATCGTATTTTGTTGCTTCGTGTTTTAAAATATATGAAACTTTATGTATTAGAAAATTCTTGACATACTTATCGAGGGTCCTGATTGAGCCCTTATCATAATTCCTTCTCAGTCACGATATAATATTATTGTTTTAAAGAAGTGGCGCTAGTGGATCGTTGTATGCGTTCTTCTTAAGCTAATCTTTGTAACTTTGTCTAATAGATAAATTATTTCGATTGTCTAATAAGTATGTAGTATGCATGTCAGACAGATAGACTGCTAATTAGATTGTATATTATAGATTGCGTGTTAGAGGTTTGAATTTTATACTGGTGATAAATTTAAGAAATATAATTTGGAATGTGATTTAAAAAAAAATGAAGTGTTTTTTCAGAATGAATTTGAAGATTTTTAGGTGTGTATTTTAAAAATTGTATTGAAATGGTTATAAAGTAATTTTGATGAATAATAATATGTTTATATGAAGTTATACATAGCTATGTAAAATGAAGTGATTAAATTTATGATATGGAAATATAAGAAAGTTTACTTATTTAATTATCTTATGGGACCTATGAACGAGTTTAGAAGAAACAGAAGTTAAAAGTTGAAATTTCAACAACACTGCGTCTATATAAATTTGTAATATATAACTTACTTCTTGTCCTTAACAGTGCAATACAATTCGTCGCTTCTGTCATAGCAATCGTTCTTTCCATCGCACTTCTCTTTATTGTCTATACAGCCTCCGTCGTTGCACCGCCATTGAGTGCTGGAAAAATTATTAATTTTATTAAGACAATATAAATTTTATAAATTTTCGTCCCGCTGTTTCGTATTAACGATTATTTTTTTAAAATTTCAAACAATAATTTTTTTAGTAATTAAATTATTTAATAGTATTTATTGTGAAAAAAAAAATTACATTAAATTCTGTTTAGGGGTTCAGAAATTGGGAAGAGATTTCTTGCAAAAAATAAAATAAAATAGTTTATATTAGATAGTACTTTTTTCTGATAATTGTAACAACAATAAAAGAAAAATTAATTACGATCTTTTCTTGACTATATTACACATAATATTTTATTGTTTTCAGATTATTTGAACTATAACAGGCGACGGTAGCCACCTACCATCAAGTGGACCGTCAGCCTGTCTGCAGATCCCAACATATAAAAAAGTTATTAACACTAAAATAAGGTATAGCTTAAACTCACCTAGTACACCAATTGGCACTGTTATTTGGAAGTCTTTTGATCACATCTAAATCTGAAAATATTTAATATGAAATCTGTTATTTCACTTTATGTATTTCTCGGCTCGAGAATCTCCGTGGGCATAGGCAAGGACATAGGGCACCATTCACCCAGAAAAAAATAAGAACTATTCCCGTGGGATCATCTAAAAAATAAAAATCCAACCTCCAGGAAACGTCAGGCGTAATATGCTTATTTATTTTTTACTAGCTGGTGCCCGCGAGTTCATTCGCGTTGAAATATAAAAAATATATTATATAAGCAATATCTTTACGCTTGCTGACCTCTTGTTACTGTAACGCTTTGGCCAAGCGATAGTTTTTTTTTTTATATTTTATTTTACATGATCCCTTGGGGACAGTACTTATTTTCTGAATGAAAGGTACCCTATGTCCTTTCCTGTATTCTTGACAACGTGTATACAAAATTTCATGATGATTGCTTAAGTAGTTAAGGCGTGAAAAGATAAAAGATAGAGTTACTATCACATTTATAATATTACTAGCTGGTGCCCGCGACTTCGTCCGCGTTGAACGATGAAAGGTACCCTATGTCCTTTCTGGTGTCCCTGACAACGTGTGTACAAAATATCATGATTATTGCTTGAGTAGTTAAGGCGTGAAAAGGTAACAGATAAAGTTACTATCACATTTATAATATTTGTATTAGTATATACATATGGATTCAACTCGACCATTATTCAAACTTACTTTCGCATTTAGGCATTTCGTTCATCCATGTCCCATTAATGCATATGATGTCTTTGATCGTGGCGTCGTAGCCATCGTCGCAGTTGATATGAAGGAGCACAGTGTCGTATTCTTCACGAGGCGACGCTGGTACTGTTGTGTTTACGTCTACGCGACGTGTGTATATCCCATGATCGGGATAGGGGGGCAGTGTACACGAGGCATTACTGAAAATGCAAAGCAGTTTTTTTTTAACAGACATCTCTGAAGTGACAATCTCTCTGACAATCGACAATCTGACAATCGCGAGAATGAAATTCTCGCTGACAATCGAGTGAGCTCACTCGATTGTCAGCGAGTAACAAAGGTTATATTTTATAAAGTTACGCTGACAAAGTCGCGTGAAACAGCTAGTTTTTTTTTTAATAAATATTCACTCACATCGAGCACTCCCATTCGTCACTGCTGTCTGGGCAATCGATGTATCCGTCACATCTATTTGTTTCGTTGACGCAAGATCCGTCGTTGCAAGTCCATTCATTGGCTCTGAAATTTAAAATAGACTATAAAACATGAAAAATTATTACCTGATACCAGCTAAAAACTAACCGTTATAAACTTGATAATTTCGACGAGTGAGTAAGGGATGACAGAGCCCATTCTCCTAATCCTTAGCAATCCTTAAACCTATAGTATTCGGCAGAGCTTGTGCTCTGCCGAATACTATAGGTTGCTCACAACCTCACAGCTGATGCACAAGCAGCAGCTGTGAGGTTGCCTGTGTTATAGGCGACGGTAGCCACCTACCATCAAGTGGACCGTCAGCCTGTCTGCCGACCTCAACCAAAAAAAAAAACTATGTCAGTCGCAGCACTTAACTTCACAATACGTTCAATGACTTAGCACACAATTTAAGAATCTATCTGACAATAGACGGATTCTTATAATCACACAGTCAACAACAGATGTATAATGCGCTATCGTTTCCGTACTCAAAGTCCCTTGCACTTTTCATACCTACAAGATTTCTGCCTGAACAAGATGTTCACCGATCACCGAGAATTTAGCGTGTCGCATGTCCCAGGTTTGTTACCAAGAAAGAATGTGAAGGAAATGTAAATTTTGATATTATAATTATATATATAAACTTTCTCTCACCTGCATATGTATTCCACAGGAGCAGAATCGGCCCCACCTATACTGGAACCTCCACCAGCATCGCCTATACATGCATTTTAAATTTAGACATATTAAAATAATCAATGAGTCAACATTATAACATCAACATCAACATGTTAAGAATGTGACTAATCAAGAATCTAACCAATTAAGAATCTGTCCAAAAACGAATCTATCTCATACCGAAACAATTGTATCATGTACCTGCTAACTATATTTCCATATGATGTAGGTGTAGGTACCTTATTATCACTGACTATAGTATATTTATGTCGGCGGCCTATCCTATAATCCGGCAGTTCGTGATGTATGCCTATATAGGCAGATCGTTATATGGCGGTGATTCATGAAGTCGCAAAATGATCAAAAAAGTGCTTACATTTAATCAAAAACTAATCACAATATCACATCTCAAGTGACAGCTAATCGTCAAACGATATTCTTCGAACAATCTGACTGATAGTTAGAAACTTCATAAAATGGCGCCTTATCACGATCTGCCTAGGCACATCACGAACTGCCGGATTATACGATAGGCCGACGACATTTATATGCCTGAGAGAATCCGTCGAATACAGAAACAACGTAAGTCGTCATATGAATAAATTAATTAAATATTTCACGATACCAGTAATCGAACCTGGTAACTTTGAGCTAGAGAGTAACACCTAAAACACAATCAAAGCTTAAAGCAGTAGGTATAAAGCATTTATACTTTTTTTGCGTATCTATAGTACAAACCATAACTTGGGGTTGGCAAGAAAGTATAATTTCGGAGAAGCCGCAGAATTAAATTGACATTGGCTGGTTTGATCTAAAATCTTTATTTTGCACTCCACGTTAAACTGTCCGTGAGCTAACAGTTTTAAACAAATTTACATGGAATTCAATTCTATAGCAATCTAATCTAGAGATATCGACTACGAAATCTCAAAAAAAAAATCTAAATTGACAAAAGTAAAACGAAACAAACATCAAGCTACTTACATACTGTTGCAAACCGAAAGAACTTTTTTGCCAACCCAATGTTATCATAGACAAAATAATATCTAACCAGTACTGGTTAATTAATATTTTTTCGATATTAAGTCTGCTAGAGTTTAAGTAAGCGTTATCAATTAGTGATATATATTTTAGTATACCTAAACTTAATTTATAGCAAAAATTAAAATGTTAATTATATGCAAATACAGAAATTAGAAATCAATAATTGTGTATTCTAGAATCACTAGAATGATTATAAAAAGCAATGTTAATTAGGTGTTTACATACTGCAGAAGAAAATAAAGAATAACACAATGACACATATTATACGTAAGTAATATAAAAAATAATAATAGGTATATATCGTCGTTGTCAAACCTAAATCGTGCGTCTATTCCCACTAGTTCAATTGCTAGTTCAATCAATTGAACTAGTGAGAATTTTTATTCCCAGTAGTTCAATTACATTAAACAATTGAATTACCGGGAAAAAAATTCTCACTAGTTCAATTGATATTATTATAATATGTTAAATAATTTATTATATTTATTGATATGGTTCAATTGAGTTCAATTGCTTAATGTAATTGAACTACTACTAATAAAAACTCTCACTAGTTCAATTGATTGAACTAGCAATTGAACTATTGGGAATAAAATTACTGGGAATTCAATTGATTGAACTAGCAATTGAACTACTGGGAATAAAAATTCTCACTAGTTCAATTAATTGAACTACTGGGAATAAAAATTCTCACTAGTTCAATTGATTGAACTAGCAATTGAACTAGTGGGAATAGACGAAATCGTGCACTTTTTGATATTCCAACATTTACACCTTAGTGAAAAGTCCAACTACGACCTCTTTACATGGAAATTTACTCAATTATCAAAATAATAAATAAATTATTAAATTGTCATATATAAAAGACAAATAAGTTTTCACAAAACAACCATAAGTTAAGTTACAAATAAAATACTGTTTTTTTTTTAAATATACGTTCATGTAAAAATATTCAAAAACACTTTTTTTGTCAAAATCCCAATAGTATACTTTTTGCACATAGCATATTTTAGTTTGACAAAGACGATAGGTATGTCAAAAAAATTGAGAAGATTATGTCTTATGTTGGGGGTTCCATGGAAGAGGAATAATTAATAAAGTGGGTAAGGATATTAAAAAGAAAAGAAAATTTAGAAGAAGAAACATTTCATAGAGAAGATTAAAGATTACAAGTTAAATTTTATTTTAAAATTAGTTTGTTATTTTAGCATAGATTTGTTATTCTGGATTTCCTTTACCTTCGCGTAAATGATCGTAACTTTTATATATTTTCTCACCTCCCGACAACGGCTGACCTATGTTCGTGCTGGATGATTTTAACGATTCAGTATTACTGTTAGTCTTTTCTTGTTTCTTAGATTGTTTCTTAGATGCATCAGACTTGGATGATCTTAAATCTTGATCAGACTCTCCTTTAATCTTTAGCCTTTCATTTGTAGATTTCGTCTCGGAACCTGCAGCCTTTTGGTTTGATTGTGTTTCATGTTTTTGATTTGCAGATTTCGCATCTGAAGTTGGCTGTTTTTGTTGTGTAACATCCGAATTTGATGGATTTAGGTTCGAATCAATCTTTAAAATTGAAGGATTCTGATGTTTCGATTCTGATCCTGTGGTTAATTTCTTAGGATTCAAATCATTTCCTGGAGATGATGGATTGCTGTTTGTATTTCCCATCGCTGAAGTTGGTGGATAATTGTTTGCTGAATCTACGCTCGAAGTAATAGACTTTTGGTTCGCAGAATCAATTACAGACATTAAAAGTTGCTGGTTTGCAGAATCAGATATTGCTGTTTTTTTTTGTATATTATCAGATTCTTTCAATGCTTCAAGTACTTTAGGTATAAGTTCTGGCAGCTTTTGTATTAAACTAAAAGCTGATCCTAAAACTGATTGTTTCGCTACTTTGTTAGAATCAATTTCTGAATGGTCCTGTTTTTGAGCTTTTGAAGAATCTGTAGCGAATACTTTTTGAAGAGTTATCGTAACTTCCTTCGATGGACTCTCCTTACTAGTGCCTTTTTGGGGTTGTGACTGTTGAATCTCTCGTTGTTGTGGTTCATTTAGTTGTGGTCTTTTTGAAATACTTTGCGTATGAGCGTCATCGAATTTAATAGAAGGAATTTGTTTACTTGAAGCCAAATGAGACTCTTTGTCGGCGCTAATTGTAGACGATGATTGTTTTGGGTCAGTTTTAAGCGATGGTTGTAAGCTATCACTATTTGCGGAAGTCTTACGAGATGGTGGTAAGTTATCATCTTTCGACAAAGATTTACGGGGAGGTGGTAAAATGTCACCTTCCTCATCAGTTTTACGCGATGGTTGTAAACTATCACTATTTGTAGAAGTCTTACGAGATGACGGTAAGCTATCATCTTTCGACAAAGTTTTACGAGGAGGTGGTGGGATATCACCTACTTCGTCAGTATTGGGTGGTGGTTGTATGTTATCACTATTTGCCAAAATCTTACGAGATGGTGGTAGACTATCATCTTTCGACGAAGTTTTACGAGGAGGTGGTGGGATATCACCTACTTCGTCAGTATTGGGTGGTGGTTGTATGTTATCACTATTTGCCAAAATCTTACGAGATGGTGGTAGACTATCATCTTTCGACGAAGTTTTACGAGGAGGTGGTGGGATATCACCTACTTCGTCAGTATTGGGTGGTGGTTGTATGTTATCACTATTTGCCAAAATCTTACGAGATGGTGGTAGACTATCATCTTTCGACGAAGTTTTACGAGGAGGTGGTGGGATATCACCTACTTCGTCAGTATTGGGTGGTGGTTGTATGTTATCACTATTTGCCAAAATCTTACGAGATGGTGGTAGGCTATCATCTTTCGACGAAGTTTTACGAGGAGGTGGTGGGATATCACCTACTTCGTCAGTATTGGGTGGTGGTTGTATGTTATCACTATTTGCCAAAATCTTACGAGATGGTGGTAGGCTATCATCTTTCGACGAAGTTTTACGAGGAGGTGGTGGGATATCACCTACTTCGTCAGTATTGGGTGGTGGTTGTATCTTATCCCTATTTGCCAAAATCTTACGAGATGACGGTAAGCTATCATCTTTCGACAAAGTTTTACGAGGAGGTGGTGGGATATCACCTACTTCGTCAGTATTGGGTGGTGGTTGTATCTTATCACTATTTTCCAAAATCTTACGAGATGGCGGTAAGCTATCTTCTTTCGACGAAGTTTTACGAGGAGGTGGTGGGATATCACCAACCTCATGAGTTATTCTGGGTAGTAACCTATTATCCTTCTTGGATGGTTTTGAACTATCACTATTTGATAGTGTTCTATCCGGTGGAGGAATGCTATCATCATTCGCTAATGGTTTCCGCGGTGGAAATCTTCTTGTACCTGTTGGGAGATTTCGTGTATTTGCATGTAAATCAGGCCTAGCGCGTTTTCTTGGTTCAATTCTTGTTCGGGTCCCAGCTCGCGTATGCGATACAGCTGATGTTCGTGGTCTAGTGCGTGATCTGTTTACACCAGAACCAGATCTTCGACGTTTTCTAATAGATCTTGGTAGCGTTGGTTGTGTTTCGATTCCTGGGGGTGAAACCTTCGACAGTCGAAGACTATTTGAATCTATACGTATATGTGCTGCATCCGAATATTCCCCTGGAGGCAACAGTATCCTTTTGTGTGCTTAAATTAAACAATAAATTCTTAATAACAAAAAATATGTCTGGGATATTATACGCTTTGTGAAAGAATGAATATTGAAACTTAATAATAACATTAATAATACCATTCGAATGCTTATTAAAAAATAATTTAGGATTTGATTGATTTGGGAAAATCCTAAGGAACGCCACAAGGCCTTTGTGTTAAAAATATTGTTTCATGAATTTTCCATGCCTAAGTATTTCTGTAGTGCTAAGATAAATTATTAATTGATAAATTATTGGTTTTCTAAGTTAAAATGCTCTGAGGATGAGCTATTCTGAAATGATGGCGCTTGAGAATCCATTTCTTTCACTTGATAACTTGATAACTAAGAGCTTAAATAAGAACTCATGTGTGCGTGTAACTTTAATTTAATTTTTCACGAAAGGTTTATGTATATATATAATGAAACCTAATTAAGTTATTATGTATAAACAGGAAAAAACTACGTAATATTTTGTGTAACCAAGTTGTCGAAACTGTCTCCGCGAACTTCTGGATCACCCAACGAATTTTATTTCGGCTTTCACTTATGGGA
The DNA here is from genome assembly GCA_944738685.1 of Synanthedon myopaeformis. NCBI lineage: Eukaryota > Metazoa > Arthropoda > Insecta > Lepidoptera > Sesiidae > Synanthedon > Synanthedon myopaeformis. The sequence goes on from OX122942.1 coordinate 2,440,715, forward strand.
AGAGGGATAAACGAGGAAGTATATAAAAAAAAACAATCTGGGAGAAGCTGGGAGCTGGTCGTTAGTTAAGGGCTGAACTTTCAGTGAAAAAATAGGCAAAGGAAAGGTAAGGGAAAGCTATATTATAATCTTAAAATAATAAATCATATTATTATTATAGTATTAATGCACATAATTAGTTGAATATTTTAGATTGGTTACTACAGTTTAGTAGTGTTATCAACTTTATTATTAATTTGTTAATTATTTTCTCACCTGTATCCAATGTTTGCCCTGGATATGGGTTAGGGGATTTTTGAGAAGAGGAAAAAGTATTAGCATAAAATGATGAAGACTTCCTTGAACTGAGAACCGTTCCGTCATTTAGGAACTCTTGGGTACTATTTGAATTCGATGTGAAAATATGCTCTGGCATATGTCTCTCAGGGCCAATATCTTCACCATTAGGAGGCATCTGATCTTTCAAATTTATGTTATCGATATTAGGCTCAGATCTCTCGGGATCAAAAGGCGGAGATATGAGATTATTATGAGGCGGGTATCTGTTAGGACCAAATCTGTTATGCAGAGGGAAGATACCATCGTCAATTGGTATACGCCTATCAGGGCCAAAAGCTGGAGGTACGCTGTCATCTGTCTCAGGACTATCGGGACTGTCCATCTCGGGACTATTAGGACCATCCATTTCAGGGCCATACGGCAATTGCATTTTGTGTCCATAATTAGGAATTGGTTCCATAGAATCAAAAATAGAAGATACTCTATCATTAATAGGCATGTCTAAATTTGGGTTCAAAGGTGGATACATTCTAGACATATGCCTCTCATAGTCAAGCTGCAAAGGCATTATGTCGCCATTATTTGACATATGTCTTACAGCATTCAATGGCGAAGGTAGGTTGCGGCCATTACCAAGCATGAAATGTCTTCTAGAGGCAAGAAATGAAGGTATCTCGCGATTTATAGGCATATGTCCCATAGGACCATACGGTGGAGGAATAAGATGGCCATTATTAGGAAATGGTGTGTGTCCACCATTAAAGTTATTTGAAAGAAATGGATTTTGGACTGGATGTAATGGTGGTCTCTGCATCGCAGAGTTAAATGGCAATGGTACGTTGTCACCGTTATTAGGCATGTTGCTCACTGGGGTCAAAAGTTGATGGTGCATCCGCATTGGATAACCGTACCTTCTGCCAATGTAATTATTGTGATGATTATTAAGACCCCACGTAATTGCAGGTCCGTTAATATCGTTAATAGGCAATGGATTGTTAATACCAAAAGATAATGAAATAGGAGGACCATATGACGGAGGTATCTCGGGATCGAATGGCGAACCAAAAGTCGTACGAATACTACGATGATAAGGTTTATTTGGGTCATATTTGTGCTGACCAATCAATAATGTGTTATCTATAGCAGCTTGTATTTGCCGTGCCGCTGGTTCAAGTGTTAATCTCATGCTAGTATTCGTTTGCAATAGAGGATTAAATGATGAATTGATTGGTCCTTCAAATGTACTTGCAGCTACCCAAGAAAGACGTGGTGGTTGTGTTGTACTCGGAGATTTCCCTGAAGGCAACCAGTTTAATGACAATAAAAACAATATAATTATTATCGAGTAAAATTGTTAGAATAAAGAATATGACATATAAGTATGTATTATTGATATATTAATGACGCAGCTAACTTAGTTTTGATTTATTGAAAAATAGAACTTATTAATGATGTAAAATTTGTAATAAAAAATTAAGGATTTTTTAAAATTAAATCAATTTGAATGGTGTGTGTTGATGGTTCCAAAAGTGTTTTCTCCTAAACTTGCAATAGAATATTAGCTGGGGATTTGGTGTAACTGTGGCTTGGTTATTTGTAATTTACGTGGGCTATACGAGTATACATAATTATATGTCTAAATTATATGTTTTCGACAATCATTGAATTAAGGTATTAACTATTACAAAAGGCGAAATTTTATTTGATTATAAATTTACAATATCTTTATTTTTTTATCACTAAATATAATTTTTCTATTATGTAACATTCGCAATACTTCACTTTAGACATTAAGTCAGTTCTTCATGACTATGCTGTGATCTAACGCTTTTACACGACGTTGTTCTTATAAATAAATTATTTCTTGTAAATAAAGTTTAATATTAAATTAAAAGAACCTTTTATGTAATATTTTTCCCAAATCTCTTCACAAATTGGCATCACTTTCAGTTATGTCACTCTGGCTCAGTAAAATATAGAGATTTGACATAACGCCACTTTAGTAACAACGTTGAGATTTGTTGCTATTAAATCTCGTTTTCCTGGTTTCATTGTTCCTTTTGCTGCGAATGAAAAAGGAATAACGACAATATTTTTTCCTTTCGCCGCCCTTTTGTAGTTTCCTCTGTTATTTAAACTTTTTTTTTTTTCTCGATTCATCTCTATCGGTAGTCAAGTGAACATTCGCTTTAATTTGTATCTTGTCTTGAAAGTAAGATTTTTATAATTAATTTTTAAGTAGGTCTTATTGGTAACAATGAACTTTCTAGGTTCATGTTATTAACAAAGAACTTGCAATTTTTTTTGTCATATCATCTTGCCCAAGAGCGTCTTTGTTATCTTTCTTAGTAAGTACTGAAGAATACAAAATATTAATCAACATGAAGATTTCTTTCCGTAAATCAATTCAACGATAACAGTATTGAAATGTTAACACCATCATCCAATAAAATTAAGTAGAATGAAATATTTGAAAGTATAAATATTAAAATATTGTTATTGTTACAGCATAAGCTTTGTTATTTTGTGCTTTGTTATTGAAGGCATGGTTGCCTTTAATTTGTTAATTAAATTAAATCAAGTTATTACCTCATAATTTTTTAATTATATTAATTGTTTTATTTCCTCTCACCTGCCGACAATGGTTGACCTATGGTTGACACTGATGATATGGACATTGAAGAACCACCAGAAGACGCAGAAGATAAAATTGATGTTGATTTCTTTGAACTTTCAGATTCAGATTGCTTCTTCTCTTTGTCAGTGTCCGAGTCTGAATCGGAAGACTTATCTGACTTATCTGACTTTTCTGACTTTGCAGATGTTTGTTTTTGTTTTGCGTCAAATTTCCCCATTTTGCCAATTGCTTTCAATAAAGTTTCTGCCCACTTCTGTTTCGGTAATTCAGCTTTTGATGTCTTTGAACCGTCGGACATTTTATCTGTTGATTCTGCTCCTGATGTAGCAGGCTTTTCCTTTCCATTGGTTGCTAATATTTTATCTATGACCCTTGATATACCTTCAGGCTGTTTTTGATTCGTGGACTCAGAGTTCAAAGTTGATGGCTTTTGATTAGTTGATTCCTCCTCTGGATTCGAAAACTTTTGATTAGAAGATAATGTTCCTGAATTTGATGATTTTTGATTTGGAGATTCCATCTCCGAAGGTTTTTGCTTAGTGTTGACTTCTTCTACTTTTGCAACTACTTTGGGTACAGTTTCACTATTTCCCGTATTTCCTGAATTTCTAATGTTTTGAACCTCCGTACGATCAATCTTTGAAATTTTTCGGCCTGTATTAGTATCTTCTTTTGGGGACTGCTCTTGTGATACTTTAACTTTTGGTCGTATCCTAGGACCACTTAAATTTTTATTCAAAGGTTTTCCAGGAACAGGTCGCGGTGCGGCACCAGCAGATGTAGGTCCTCTAGGGTGAAACTGCGGAGGTTTACCTGAACCAGAAGGTACAGGTCTTCCAGAAACGAATGGTGGAGGTTTGCCTGCACCAAAAGGTTGAGGTCCGCCAGTGGCAATGCGTGGCTGTACACGTTGGATAACTGGAGGTGGCGGAGGTTTAAACGATGGAGGCAGTATGGGCCGTGATGCCGGAGGCGTGTAAACTGTCGGAGGTCTCACAGGAGCTATACGTATAGCTGACATACTTGGACTAAAACTTCTAAAACTAGTGGTCGGACCTATTAATATACTTGAAGTTAACCACGACAGCGGTGATTTCTCTGTTGTACCGGAGCTTATCCCTGAAGTAAATAGTATGTAATATTAAAATAATGAAAATCAAAAGAATATTTCAAGGATTATTTATCAAAGTTGTCTATAAATATTAGCTGTTGTTGAGGGACTATAAAATGTGATGTCTTTTTTCTTAATTTTATATCAATATAGTATATAATAATATGTAGTACGTACCTAGTATATTTGATTAGTGGAAGGGTAGATTTTGACCGATCGAGGTACTTGAGGTGAAATTTAATAAAAACGGGTAATAAGATCATATTTCTTCAGTTCCAAAACTTTTTGTGAAAACACAAGTATTTATTATTAGTGAAATTGAACTACTTATTATTAGTGGAATTTATCATGTTCAATCAATATTAATACCGTGGACCGTAAGTTAGTGACTTGCTTGATTACTGAGCCTAATTGTAGTTTCTAAGTTAAAGGAAAACTATCTTCAACAAAGATTTTGGCTGATGCTTCTCACATTTTGTCCATAATTTAGCAGAATTTCAGTGTCATACAGTTCATTGACGAAGAACTAAATTCTAAATACACTCAAAACACCATCTAGTTCAGAAACTAAAGTGTGAAATACTATCCCTTTATGGAATAATATAATCTATTTGTGTGCCAAGTTTTATCCAAATGATCTAAACATCTAACGCGTTTAGATTCTAAGTTAAAAGGAGATACTTTAATAAATTGACATAGTTGCAAGCGTAAAAGTAATACTTAGAAACGTGAAAAATCTCTTGTAAAGGGACGAAACTAAGGTTTGAAGAATGAGATGGGTACTACATACCTCAGGCAAAAGCTAGTCAGAAATAATCCAACTTCTTTTAATCCCGAACTGACCCTTATTTTAACCAAAACCTCATGTCTTAGAAGGCTGGTAAACTTTAAAAGCACCCAAATACCTCCCAATCTGCAATGGCTGATGTGGCGGACTTTTATTTTTGGGATTTTCTCGAAGTCTTCAAATTGTTGTCATTTCGCTTTTTAATCTTAAGTAGATAAAAGAAAACGTATGCTTCGAAGATACCATGGAATTAAGTACAATGATTCTCGGAATTGTGTTAGGAGCCAAATTATACAAATTAGGGACAATCTCGAGGTTGAACAAAATAACGATTATTTTTATAAATTAAAAGTTACGACGCAAATCAATGATCTACATCTGTCTTATAAGAACAGTCTACAGAATATAAAACAGTTTCAATTCCTAGCACCTTCCTACTTTTTCTAAAAATCAACCTCAAAGTAGAAAGTGCCTTAATGTCCCGTAACATACATACATTTACATTTACCCTATTCTACATATCGTCTAGTCTTCTAAAAAAACGCTTCTGTATGTTCTATAATAAATTCTAGTTCTTCTAAATAATAAATAGCTTCTATAATATGTTCTACAGTATATTCTAGTTCTTCTAAATGATAAATAGCTTCTATAATATGTTCTACGGTATATTCTAGTTCTTCTAAATGATAAATAGCGTCTATAATATGTTCTACAGTATGTTCTAGTTCTTTTAAACGATAAATAGTTCTATAATATGTTCTAAAGTATATTCTAGTTCTTCTAAATGATAAATAGCTTCTATAATATGTTCTACAGTATGTTCTAGTTCTTTTAAACGATAAATAGCTGCTATAATATGTTCTACAGTATGTTCTAGTTCTTTTAAACGATAAAAAGCTTCTCTATAATATATTCTTCAAATTTAAGTTCTTCTAAAGAACTTATTTATTTATTATTAACTTTATTTATTTCCTAATTAAACTTATCTATAATATATTCTAGTTTTATTTTATATATATAATGTTGGTACTCACGGACACATTTAGGAGTTTTCCCACACCATTTTCCGTTCGAGCAGAACTGGTATTTATCACCGACCATTACGTATTCAGGGGGGCATTTGTATTCAAAAAACAGGTAGTCGTAGTGTTTACCGGAAGGCAGAGATGGAGTCATTATCAAATTTGGAATCGGGTCCGGGGAGTAACAGCTTTCGAATCTGAAATAGTCGCACCATTATCAATCTACTACAACTATGGATTTCGCACGCCATACAAAACACTACGAACTTTATAAAACATTTAAAAATGACATATGCGTAGATCATGAACTCTGTTATCTGTCATTTAAAACCAACCAAACATCTGTCATTTAAAGAAAATGTACCTTTACAACACATTGGAGTTTAAAACACATTGGAGTTTAAAATTTGGTAGTTACTACCTTTTAGTATCAAGGCAAGATTTAGGCGTTTTTTTTATGTGCCGCTTTGGCATTTGTAACACAAACTCCATAGTTGTAGTGTTAACTGATGTTATTAGTAATTAATTTCATTATTAATTCTTATTATGACTGTGGGAAACGGAAATAAAAATAAACTAACGCCTGCCAAAAGCGTAATAGCAATGCAGATGTCAAGCGTTATATTGGTTATATATTTTTTTATTTTTCAATGCAGACGAAGTCGCGAGCACCAGCTAGTAATTATATTATATTATATTTTTTAAGGTTTTTAGTTTTAGGTTCACAATATTTTACCATCTCGTGTTTAATATTATATATAACGAATTTTAATTAATGGTTAAATAAACTTTGTGTTTTATTATCATATGTTGTATGTGTTCCTTATATATTTATAGACAACGGTAGCCAGTTTCCATGTAACATTAAGTGTCTTACAAAAGTTAATTATATACTTACGTGGTATCATTGATGTTTACCAGCTTGGGCTGTACAGTGTCACAAGTTGTGATGTCGTGGCACAAGTCGCCGACTGAACTGTCGCATTTCCCCTCCGGACATCGCACCCAACGCACTTCAGACGTCCATATTGTACTGAAATTTATAAAAATTATTACTATTCAGTACAGATCAGTCAAAGGTTTAAAGTTTAAGCTTTATGTTCACGGTTTTATGTTTTTTCAGTAATTTTTAAGATTTGACTTTTTTAATTTTTGATCTTTGTTTTTTTGACTAGATTTTTTCATTTTTTTACTTTTGACATATCGATATATATTTTTTAAACTTAACATAGTATCCAAATTTTTTGTTTGTATTAATTGTAATTAATTTTGTTTAGATTCTATTTTCTTTACATTTTATTTTTTTCGAATTTAAATTTATTTGATGGAGTTTATGTACCAAAGTGAATTATGTGTTCAGCTCTAATTGGCTTGCACACTGGACCTAGATGTTGAGCGATAGGTTTAGAATGATAAGTGTGCAAAGCTGTTGCTGTTTTGATTAAATAAATAAACAAATAAGAAAAAGAAGATTTTTTTAAATGAAAATTTGTTGAAAAATTGAAAATGAAAATTTTTAAATGCGCCTAGCATTAATATGAAGAAAAAAAACTGTGTGTGTCAGCTCCGACACACGACTAGAGTTTACTCCTTACAAACGATTATAAAATTTAAATTTTCACAATTCGAACACGCCGAAAGTCAGAACATTGTTCTTTTTTTAAATAATATTGTGTAAATGGCGCAATATCTCTGAAACTTAAGAGATATTCTAAAATATTCAAAAATAGAACGTAACTATAACGCATAAAATAACGCATTCGTGTGACAATTTTGATTTTACTCCCATAAATCAAGCGGTACCTAAGGTGATGTTTAATAAGCGCCATTTACCCGAATCAGTACGTACTTCTTGGTTCACATAATAAACTTAACTTCTTCAATAGTTTGTTAAGATGTTAACAGATGGCGTATTTTTTTGTAAAGCGAAGTTTTCATTTCTGATGTGCAGTCTTCTCTCTCTCTCTCTCTCAGAGTCTCTTCAGCGTTGAAGGTTATCCGTCAACTTCCTGAACCGTTCTATATCAAGAGCCAACTAGATCAGCTGCTCAACCGAGGCAATTCCAGTCCACTCTCGGATATTTCGCAGCCAAGACATTCCCCTTATTCCAGCGTATTACTCATCACAATTAAGTGGAGCAGACATCTGTCGTGCCTAAGCACGTACGCAAGATATTCAATCTTGCGTTTTTTCATGGTTTTCATCATCGTCCGGGGCATTTTGACACGTTGGAAATGTGCAGTCCTACGACGAACAGGTTTTTGTGTATATGGAGGTGGAATGCTAGATAGCCGTGGCGGGGCACCGAAGTTGTGTCATATTATAACGTCATAACATAACGTCATAACGTCCCCGCGACCCCGCCCATCAATTTAGCCGGTACGAATCCGGTATAACGCCGCAGTGTCTCCTACACTTCCGGATATCCAAGAGGATTTCCTTAAGTTAAAAAAAGGGGAATTTGGAATCTCTGGAGTACCCAAGTAAGTATTTCAAAATCCGGTCTATTTAGTATTTTTTATAATATATAATTACCATTCTTCTCCTGGTTCCCTATTCACTGACAAACATTTGCTGTTCAGACTAATACATGTGTCATCTTCAGGACACTCCAACTGGTAGCCACTGAAACATAAAATTTTAGTTTTTTTTTCTCAATCAAAGGATTAATCTGTATTATTTTTAATATTCATTAAAATAGGTTCACTAATTCCTAAAGTTGTACATGCAAGCACAATGGTTATTAATTATATCGTGAACGTTATTACGTATAATAAAATCGGGAACAAGCCATAACAATTGAACATTAAATATTTAAAAAAAGTACAATTAGTTCATGTTGTACTTATATTACCGAGGTCTGGCGGCAGTAACCACCCCCTTAATAAAGAAAACCACCGTGAAATAACAGCATATATATGCTGTTGTTTCGAAGTGTTTACATAAAAGACGATAAATATAAATATCCTCACACATTCCACACAGCACCATCTAGTTCCACACTAAGCAACTAATGCTTGTATTATGGTTACCAGACAGTTGATATAATACATAGATTACTTTTTTGTAAATACATTCATATTATAAATACAAAACATCCACGACTCAGGTACAAAGGTAAAATGTTAACACATAAACATTCGCCTCTAGCGGGATTCGAACCCGCGACCGTTTGGTTAACAGCTAGGGTCACTAGCCACTAGACCAAACGTGTCATCTTTAGATAAAAAAAAGATTTCTAACACGTTCGCTGTACATTGCTGGTGTCTTTATTTTTTAATGACATACCTGCATTTGTCTTCGGAGTTGATTACAGCAGCACAAGCAAAGGTCACATCTGAAATAAAATTACATTTCAATAAAATAAAATCACAATCAACTACAAATATATATTTTTTTTTATTTGTGTTTTTTTATATCACTAATTTTGAATATCTTTTTGTTATTGTTCGACAATACAGGTGTACAATAGAAACTTAATTAAGTTTATATTTCCCTAAACTGTGTACCACCAATTATATATTTTTTTGTGTAAATAAATAAAAAATTTATAATACATACTAATATTATAAATGTGAAAGTAACTATGTCTGTCTGTCTGTTACCTTTTCACGCCGTGACTACTTAACCGATCATCATGAAATTTTGCATACATGAAAGGACATAGGGTACCTTTAATCCAGATAAAGAAGTGTTCCCGAGGGATCATCTAAAATAAATAAAAAGCTCACACCTATGGCCAAAGTGTTATAGCAACAAGGGGTCAAGCGATATATAGCTTTTATATATACCTATACTAGCTGGTGCTTGCGACTTCGTCTGCGTTGAAAAAGAAAATATATGAGTAACTAGCTGGTGCACGCACTTCGTCGCTATAACACTTTGGCCTCGTGTTGCTATAACACTTTGGCCAGGCGTTATATATATTACATTTAGTATAAAATAGTAGTAATTATTTTGACATTACAAATAGAAATTTCAATTTTATTTATTACTAGCTGGTGAAAAATAAAAATCCGTACTAATATTATAAATTCTGACGACACGTTTGGTCTAGTGGCTAGTAACCCTAGCTGTTAATCAAACGGTCGCGGGTTCGAATCCCGCTAGGGGCAAATGTTTATGTGTTAACATTTTACCTTTACACCTGAGTCATGGATGTTTTTTATTTATAATATGTATGTATTTACAAAAAAAAATAAAAATAATCTATGTAGTATATCAACTGTCCGGTTTCCATAATACAAGCATTAGTTGCTTACTGTGGAACTAGATGGTGCTGTGTGTAATGTGTGAAGATATTTATTTATTTATTTATATTATTATTTATTTATAAATGCGAAAGTATATTTGTATGTTTGTAACTCTTTCACGAAATAGGCAACTATCGCCCAATAAGCCTAACGTCTAACGTATACAAGGTCTTTTCTAAAGTAATACTCAACCGCATTACAAATAAACTAGACGAACAACAATCTAGAGAACAGGCTGGATTTAGATTTAGATATTCTACAATAGACCACATACATGTGATAAACACTCTCGAAATAGATTAGTTTTAACAATAACATTTTTTTTTTGTTAATTCTATATAGAAGGATATTCTACAATATATGTGAGCATATTATAAGGATATATAATTGTTATTATTTCATATATGTATTAAGAAATACTACTTATAAGTATTATTTTAACCGGCTGTTGCACGCGACGTCGCTCGCATAACTTTATAAAATATAGCCCATGTTAATGAAGCTTTCTATAGTTGAAAGAATTTTTAAAATCGGTCCACTAGTTTTTGTGTTTGTTCATTACAAACAAACAAATATTCTCTCTTTATAATATTAGTAAAGAAGTATAGATTATTTATATCACACAGTTAATTAGTTCAATGTAGATAAATATTCACATATACTTATCTAAACTTTGCAAAGAATTCACATTTTATAATATTGAGGCCAGAACTCATATTTTACATTTCGAATAGGTACAATCACACACACGTATTAATTATAAGTTCTGATTAATTTTCAAACGTGGTTTTCCTTTTAAAAAACAAGTCACACACAGGTTAGAAGGTATCACAAACCAAATTAAAAATATGTTGTACACAAATCAAATAACACAATGTTACTTTATTAAAATTAAATAAGTAAACTATATAACAACAAAATAATAAAAAAAAACAACACTCACAGAGCAAAACAACAAACACGGTCGCCAACATGACTTAATTATAATAAAATAAAAGTATAGCGTCAAGTTGAAGAGCGGTGTTATCAATAAATGCAAAAAACTTAATAATAAATTTGGACAGTGTTATTCGAAAGGTAAACCAGTTTTAATGAGAGTTGAGATTTTCAAGAAGCTTACCCTATCCCATCCGCCATCCTTATCCTTATCCCTTCCTAATCCCTTATCCTTAATCCTACTGTAGTCGTCAGCGCACTTGCAGCATCTGTGGCTTTGCTTATGTTATAGGCGACGGTAACCAAGTGGACCGCCAGTCTGCCTGTCGACCTTAACATAAAAAAAGTTTGTATAGGTAAATTATAGCTTTTGCGGGCGACTTCGTTTTGTGTATTCTTTTTTAAAATAAGGTCGGCAGACACACCGAAACACAACTGTTACTTCACAGTGGTCTTCTGTAAGGCGTGGTTACTGCTGCCAGATGGTTTATCCAAATGACTGCGAAACGCAAAATGCACTGCCATTATTTAATTAGTTGTTCTTAAAGTCTAATTAAGAATAGAAGACAGATTAACTAAGAAGAGAAGACAGACTAATTTAGAAGAACCTCGGAATAAGATTAAGCCACTACGTAACCTTATTCCGAGGTTCCGAAACCATTACTTAATCTTATTCCGATGTTTTTCTTAATAAGCCACTAGGTACTTAAATCTTATTCCGAGGTTCTTCTTAATAAGCCACTAGGTACTTAATCTTATTCCGATATTTTTTTAATAAGCCACTAGGTACTTAAATCTTATTCCGAGGTTCTTCTTAATAAGCCACTAGGTACTTAAATCTTATTCCGAGGTTCTTCTTAAAAAGCCACTAGGTACTTAAATCTTATTCCGAGGTTCTTCTTAAAAAGCCACTAGGTACTTAAATCTTATTCCGAGGTTCTTCTTAATAAGCCACTAGGTACTTAATCTTATTATAAGATTCTTTTTAATAAGACACTACTTAATCTTTTTCCGAGGTTCTTCTTAATTAGTATGTGGATTTAAAAAAAGGATCTAAATATAAATTCTTACTTGTGCATATTGCATAGTGCCGTCAACGGGTGTTTCCAAGAGTAGGTAATTTATTATCATACTGATTCGGGAAATTTCATTACGTTTTGTTCTCTTAAATATATCTTTAGTTTAATGCCCTATGATTAATTTTTCAATAACTAGCTGTTGCACGCGACTTCGTCCGCGTAACTTTATAAAAAATAGCCTTCCTACATGTGTGCCATAATGTTACTCGCCACGTTTTTTATGTTAAGCTCGACGGACAAGCTAACTTACTACTTGATGGTAAGAGGTTACCGTCGGTTATAACACAAGCAAGACCATAAAGGTCGACAGAAGCCGACGGTCCACTTGATGGTAGGTGGCTACCGTCACCATCATAGTAGGATTAAGGATAAGAAATAAGGAAGTGATAGGGCAATGGGTTCTGACATACCTTACTCAATCACCGAAAAACAACAGCACATATATTTCACTGTGGTCACCACCCCCTTACAGAAATAAATAGGTGGTTACTGCCGCCAAACTGGCGGCTCAAATGGACCCTGCCACTACTTATTTGCTCCGAGACAACTTTAAAGTTCATTTCCAAAGTTGGCTCTGCGGGAATTGAACCTAGGTCCAATTCAATGTGGTTGTCTATCTAATTAAGTAGCTTAGATTTCTGCTGGTGTTACGTTTGTACAATATATAATTAAAATTATATACTAACCTCCCACTTTCTATTGAGCCCAAATATTTTATATCTGTTGTAAGTTGCTAAGTAGTTGAGTATCATGGAGACTATTTGATGGTGCAAAATCAGGTCAAGTTTACCATTTCATGGAAATAAAATAGACGTAAAATTGTCAGTCTATGTGTCTTTTATAAGATGTACTTCGGAGAGTGTGCTCAGGAGCTGCATAAACTCATACCGCCTTCCCCTTTCTTCCATCGGACATACAGACGTACGGCTGGTCACCATCCTCATCTTGTCGATATACCTCTATTTCGGACTAAGCGCTTTAAAACATCTTTTATAATGCGCACTGCCAACGTTTGGAACTCCCTGTATGGAATTGTCTGTATTTCCGAGCTCATATAACCCAAATCTTTTCAAAGTTCGAGTGAATAGGCATCTTCTGGGTGAGCTCGCTCCATCTTAGCAATTCTCGAAATTTGAGAATTAAAATAATAAGTATCTCGAGAAATCGAAAACCCTCGTAATGTAGTAGGTACCTATATCAAAACCATCAGTTTTCTGAATTGCCTCCCACTATGGAAGCAAATTTAAAGACGTATTCACGTTAAAACAACAAAATTCCTTATTCTTGTCGAGTTAATTAGCTCACAAAAGTATGGAATGTTTTCAGCATAGATTTCCTCCTTACAGCATCATCATATAACGGAATTTCCTGTTAAGCCGCTTTTCCCTCTTTATGGTGTAAAATTTCTATTAATAATAAACGTGCTAATTAATTTTAAGGAAAAGGATTCTTCTAGTGAGTATGTATTGTTCTAGTGAGTATATTAAATACTAGTATATTCCCGCGACTTCGTCCGCGTCCTATAGCTACCGAACTTCACAAGAACACCCGCTGGACTAATTTGAAGATTGTCTGAAAGTTTCATCAAAATCGTTTCAGCGGTTTTGGAGTCTGTAGGAGACATACATACACACATCGCCGTTTATAATATAAATGTGTATTGCCAGTGATGAAATATGGCGCTGAAACGTGGCCTCTCACGGCCTTAACATTTTTTTTAATGTCAAGATCGACAGACAGGATGTCGGTCCACTTGATCGTAGATGGCTACGGTCGCCTATGACACAAGCAACGTCACAGGTGCTTCAAATGCTCTGCCAATCATTTGCCAATGGGATTGTAGATGGTTTGGGAAAGGGAGGAAATGTCATCACTCGCAAATAATATTTGTAATACCGCAAGGAATCAATAAAAAAAAAAAAATTAAAAATGTAAGTACCTATTGTATAATTTTACTTTATTTGAGCAAGTGTACCTACTACACGATAATTTATAACAAAGTCATTTAAATAATGGGATTGAAAATATTTGCGCTTTGCAAGCGTAGGTACTGTTATTTTTTATATGTAACATCTTTCAATATTTATATGTAACCTGCAATCTCGGCCGAGTGCTCAGTTAGTATTGTGGGATGAAAATGAACTGCACATTATTATTTACATATTTATATATTACACATATTTTACATTTGAAGAAACGCACGTATGGGCGTTTTTACATTATGTGTGGAGACGCACGATGGGCGTTTGTGGTGATGACGAGTGGCGAGAGAGCGCGTGCTTTCTGTAGCACTGTTGAAGGCCGACTGTCTCTCATTTCCGTGCTTCTACATTTAAAAGAATGACACGGAAACTAAAACGTAAATTCCAAATAGGATATTAAAAGAAGGTCGTCACAGTATGTATATACATGTACACTCGGCTGAGCAGATTGGCAAGACACTACACACTACAGTGGTGGCGAGTAGTTGATTACACTCAAAATGAGTTTAAACACCTACTTGCCCACCCTACTCTCTCGGCAGAGTACCGGACCACTTGCGACAGCGGCTGCATGAGCCACGGCAAGTACAATAATTGAACTTCCCCGCAGAACCTCAAGACCCGGAGACCAATTTATTTGGTCTCCGGGCCGAGAGGATCTGCGCTATTTGGTTTGACTAATGAGCAGTGATAGTGTTGGCCGTTACATGGTACCAAACGATTGTTGTTACATGCAACACTATTCTATATTCTTTTTTTGAATCTTCTTTGTTTATATGGCGGTACCTATTAGTTAAAAGATGAAGTACCAACTCGACAAAATTAAATGAGATTTTCAAACATTGTTAAAATGTTGATATTTTAATAAGATTTTTTTATTATTTCCTATCACAAAAAAAAACATTATTTTATGACGCTAAGAGATTTCCTGTTATAGGTATGGGTCACATTCGCTTTTTGTAACTAGCAACACTGTTGTATGTTTCTTCATTTTACTAAAGTACAGCCGGAGTACGGAAACCTTCGTCATTAGTTTATCAAGTCGGAGACTCTTAGTGTCTTTTGAAACAAAAAGACTAAGCAGACAACTGACAGACGTATGAAATGAAATGTTGGCACTGATAATTGCACTGGTGTAAACAAATGTCGACTTTAAGGTGACGAACCTTTTCTTACCCCGACTGTACTAATGTCACAAAACGATTTTTTTTTTTAAATGTTAAGGTCGACAGACAGGCTGAAGATCCACTTGATGGTAGGTGGCTACCGTCGCCTATAACACAAGCAACGCCACAGGTGCTGCTGCCGACTACAGTAGGATTGAGGTTAAGGGATTGGAATGGGCTAGGGAAATGGGCTCCCCAAACAATTCTGTTCTTTTCAACGTGGTACGTCCCAAACGTCAATTGGTTTGGGACAAGGCCCTCGTAATGAGGCGTTCATGCATGATGACTTCTGTGAAAGTTGTGATCGCGTAAGCGTTACAATTGTTCTCGTTATTGGGCGCAGTCGAAACGACGCCGCGGAGGTAGTATCTGTTGATGCCGCGATCTATTTCCGGAAACACTAGACCGCCACCGCTGTCGCCTTTACAGAGGGCAGTACCTGGTGTTGGGCAGAAAAAAAAGTCAGTCTTTTAAGGCTGACGGTCCACTTAATGGTAGGGCGGCTACCGTCGCCTATAACACAAGCAACGCCACAAGTGCTACAAGTGCGCTGTTGACCATAGATAGAATAAGGGATAGCGAAGGGATGGGGTAATGGGCTCTGTGCTACTTCATCATTAGAGTCACTCGACACATTTAAAAATATGAAAGACGTCAAAATGTTGTATTGTGTAATTAGAAATGATAAAATTAGGTTTATTTTCAATCGCGTAAGGCCCGCCATACACGGGCAGCTTGAAACAGTTAGGACCGACTGCTTCAAGCTGCGAATTCATAGTGAACTACAGTCTTATACGTACACACATACACGGAACCGCCGAGCAGTTGTGACTGCTACGGGCGGTCGACAGGGAGGTGAAATTGCACCGTGCGGTCATACACTGACATACACTAACTGCTCGAGTTGTCGACTGCTCGAGCTTTCGTCTGCTCTCGTGCAGTGACCTCCGCCCGCGCCCTTCATTCCACGTCGCGCGCGCTTCCCGTTCGTTCGAGATATGTCGAGCAGTTGATACCAACTGCTTCTGCAGTTATCAATAGCTATGTCCACACTGTGCCCTTTTTTGTTCATCAAGGTCATGCGTCATTGCGCAGTCAACAGCGCACGTGAGCATTTGGCAGCTTCAAGCAGTTGACTATGACTTCTCGAGCTGTCGACTGCTCTCGCGCAGTGACATCCGCCCGCCATTCCACGTCGCGCGCGCTCTCGTTCGTTCGAGACTTGTCGAGCAGTTGATACCAACTGCTTCCTCGATTATCAATGGCAGTTTCAAGCAGTTAACTATGACTGCTCGAGCGGTCCGTGTATGTTGATCATTGGCTAGACTAATGTATGAACCTCGAGTCTCCGAGTACTCAATAGGAGTATCGTTTCTGATGAGTATCGTAATGTGCGAATAGCTTAAGAAGTTTGAGAAAATATGGTCCAGACGCCATGCTTGTAGCTGTTATAGTTTAAAAAATATATATACATTACATACCATTTCTGTATCCAGCGCAAATTTTATCACTAGTAATGTAAGCTCTGAAAGATGGCGGTGTATTTGCTTTGCATTCTTCTATCGGCACGAATGGTAACTTTACGACTTTTAATACTTGAGATGCTTTCCCTTGTTCCGATGTTATACCCCAGCCAGCGACCTATAAATAAATTATAAGTACTAACATATATTTTATCTATAGTACTAGTAAATTAGTTACTAGGTAAGAAACGCGCTGTGCGTAGGAGATAGTCATGGCTGAGAAATATACGAGAGTGGACTGGAACTGCTTCCGTTGAGGAGCTATTCCAGTTGGTTCTTGACAGAGATCGGATTAAGAAGTTGACGGCTAACCTTCAACACTGAATAGGCACTGAGAGAGAGAGAGAGAGAGAGAGAGAGAACTTTTCATAGTCGGCTTCGTAATTATGCAACTTTTTTGCAAATTATATACACAAACCTTCCTCGTTTATCTCACTTTCAATTAGTGTAAACCGTATCAAAATCAGCTTTAATTAATTCGTAAAGACCTCAGTTGTAACGACGTAACACTTGAGTCCTTTGAACTTAAAGTATAGGTACTTTTAGTGGAAAAAGATTTGGCTATAGCAACTTCGGCTATAACGCCAATTTCGGTTATAGCGTTTAGTTTTAATGAATAATTATATTCTAACAAGTTCCTAGAAATTCTATGCAGATATTGCGACTGAGTCTACACAACAAAGGTTCATTTTTGTATAATTAAGCTTAGCTATTTACATATTAGAAATTAGGCGATAATATATGCACATTTATAGTCTGGCTATAAATATGGTTTTTTTTCTCTTTCTTTCTTGTTTTCTTATTGTATTTGCACCTACGTATATAGCGACTTCCGGATATAGCGACTAGAATATGACGGTGCCGCCAGTTCCACATATCCCACTAATCCCTAGTGGGATAGGTGGGTAGGGATTAGTGGAATTCCTTCATCGTCGTTATAGCCGAAATGCACTATATTTACTTAGTAAATAAAGTAAATAAGATTTTTAATTGGTAAAAAAATTTATAAAAAAAAAAAATAATAATTACCTTCCCCAAATTTTTAGGTTGCAACTGTCTATATTCAAAAGTGTAATCGAAATCGACGCACACTGGCAACACAAAAGGCTTATACTCCACCGGCTTTGAAAGCGTCACTATTGCTATGTCCTGTTGAAAATTAGCTGACGCTCCGTCGTAGTTGTCTGGTATTTTTATGTCGCTTACCTGTCGACAATATTTTACTCAATTAAACAACCAAGCAAATACATTAGGCATACGACAGCCCAGTGGGCGGTTTTTTTTTTTTTTTTTTTATAATGTCAAGGTAGAGCCTGACCGCCATCTCACTTGATGTAAGGTGCAGATGCGGCCAAAGGGTGGACCACGCTCACCTAGTAAGTGCCCATTTAGCCTTGATTTGAAGAGCCCGGTCTGAAGTGTCCGGTCGAATCTTCGACTTCGGCCACCTTCCATAAAAAAAAACCACCTACTGTGAAACTTTCGGTTTCGCCGAAGATTTCAAGCAAATGTAGAAATTGAATTTAAGCATCGATCTCATGTTGTGATTGTTAAATTACATAAATAAATAAATAAATGTTATAATTTACATTATTTCGTAATGTTATTTTTGACAAATAAATTGCAAGGTATATTTTTTTGTCATCTCCAGATCAACTTCTAGGGATGATTTAAATTTCCTTTCGAAATGAACCTTCAATATTAAAGTTTAAAAAAATATATTATATTATTAATTGTAACTTGTAGCCAATCTTGAACAAAATTTTCTAGAGCTTTTAAGCCTTCGGCTTCGACTTCGGCCGAAGGTTGTGGCGATAGCTGATTAATCAGCTTCGTCTGCGGCCAGAATTTGACCTTCGGTCGGACACTATCATTATATTATTATCATCATCTCAGCCGCAGTACGTCCATTGCTGGACATAGGCATAACCCATAATTTTCCAAAACGACCGATCACAATTTGTCAATGGGTCGTACTGACACCATTTTAATTAGTCTAAACACGCTACAATATCTGCTTGTAAGTTGTTGAGGAGTTGGGTGTCACGCAGATTACCTTATGCTACAGCATCAAATCAAGTTTACCATGTCATGGACACACCACCGAAGTAAAACTACACCAAATTTTAAAACAATCGAACCTGTTGAAATTAGTGAGATCCCTTCGTCAACTACGGAATTAGCTGATGATCTTGAAACGCCTGAACCATCTCGATTACGTTATCTTTCAAACAAAAGAAAACAGATCAAAATCGGTCCATCCGTTTGGGAGGTATGATGTCACAGACAGACACACAGATACACAGGTATAACTTATAATACAGGGGTACGAGTATGCGTTGGGCGTTAAAAAAAGTGAAAGTAGCACTCACGTCGGATTTTTGAGCATTAGTGTCGTTAGGATTGTTCCAAGGTCGATAAATCTTTCCAAGGGCCACGGCAAAGCGTTCTGCTGGCAACTTCTTCTCCGCGTCATTCCAGAAGCAATGAGCAGCTAAAAAACGATGTGTTCTTAAGATCCATCACCCCATCATTAATTAGGAACATAGATTTATTATAAAACTAGCTGTTTCACGCGACTTAGCCTGATGTTACTCGCTGATAATGTAGCCTCTTTCTATAGGTGAAAGAATTTTTAAAATTAGTTTTTGAGTTTATTCATTGCAAACAAAAATATAAATATTTTCTTTTTAAAATATTCGTATAGACGTAAGCATCCGCTAATAAAGGATATTTTAAAATTTCAACTCAATGCGAAACTATACAAATTATGCACATCAATATTGTAAAATCATAAGGCACCTGATACAACAAGAGTATTGCTGATGAGTGATCCTCCGCATATTTGCATGTAAGGATTCGTGGCTTTTGTGTAAATGCCTGCGTGCCACGGCAACTCTCCATATTTGGCGCGATCACCGCCAATGATCAGTTCAAAACCTTCGGGCGATTCTGTACCGCATTCTGTAAACAGAAAGATTACAAAATTAAAGAGCAACACAGACGTGGCTCTTGTACTGCTTCGGGGATGTTTGCAACGATGACCTGGTGCCCGTGACTTCGTCCGCGTTCAACGATGTCCTTTCTGGTGTCCCAGACAATGTGTATGCAAAATTTCATGGTGATCGGTTCAGTAGTTTTTGCGTGAAAGGGTTACAAACATACATCCAAAAATACTTTCGCATTTATAATATTAGTGCGGATTAATATGTTAACATATAAATATCCTAATCATCATGGTTTGGAATTAATTTAATGTTTAACTTAGATATAATATCTATTAAGTCCTACATAATGAAAGCCTGTAAGTGGCAACGTAATAGATAGTAATATTGTATCTATTGTATGTTATTTTGTTTTGCTGTAGTAGCCCATGGAATTAGTACATTTTACCTTACAATAAGTGAGGTAGGTAGTTCTGATTTTTTTATATGTTGGTACTGATGAAGTGGTAATGACAAATCCAAATATTCCACCTCGAAAGCCTACGGATCATTGTTAAATTCATTAAAATTTAGGTTTTAAATTTGCAATTGAATAAGAATAATTTTATCTTGGTAGGCTAAATAGTTTTATAGATACGGCTATTTAAAGGTTTGCAAAATTTCAGTTGTTTTTAGTTTTCTACAATTTTGACCACTAAGAAATGGGTTTATGGTAATAGTTATCTTATAAGTTATTAAAGTGCACTAAATTTCCAATAAAATGAGATAAAATTGGTCTACATAGACCTGATAGTTCCTGAGATACAGATGGTCACAGAGCGCAGGGCGTATTACGCTGCGCTTTCCAATTCGTGACCTCCATTCGACAACTCTTCTACGCAATCGGTTATCCGCTATGCGACAGATATGACCGGACCATTGCCACTTCAACAAGCTAATTCTCTTGGCTATGTCTAAAAACTTGGTTCTTGGACGAATTTTAGAATTTCTGATCCTTAACAAAGAAACTCCGAGCATAGCTCGCCCCATAGATGTCTGGGTCAATAAATCTGTGCCTCGGCACAGATACAGAAGGCGATACTTCTTTAAATGGCACTTATTATTGTCAGGAGGTTCGTAACTCTATAATAGCCCTAACCACCGCTAGCTTAGACCTTGCCCCGCTACTTACAGAACTCCAGGTTTAAGTTTTTTATAATATTTATTCTTTTTTTATATATTTATATTGTAAAAAAGAAAATAGAAATAAGAATTAAATAAAATATATAAGTAAGTATATAAAAATTATAGTTTCTTATGACATAGACACAAATATTTCGATGCATAGACATGTAAATTTCGGTAATGCCAGGATGTCGTCGGTGACCGAAGGCGACCTTTTTAAGCTAAGCATTCTTTCTGTCAGAAAGTGTCAAAAAGTCAGAAAGAAAAATTTTCCGCAAAGGATTTAGAGCTACTCGTAGTTGCGGGAGATCCACGGAGGTTCGGGAAAACGCTGGAATGCAATCTTTACTCAACTCTGAGGGTCGTGCATGATGTTAACTGCCTGGTAATGATGATGTCAAGCCTGTAATCTTTTTCAAGGATTGAAATATCCAATATCTATCTATCCAATAACACAAGCTATAATTAAAAACTATTAGTTTACCCCCGAATTTCTATTGAACTCAAACACGCTAAGTTGTTGAGTTGGGCATCCCGCAGACTACTTGATGCTGCCGCATCAGGTCAAGGTTGCTATATCATGGAAATACCACCGAAGTAACAGGTATACTTACTAAATTTCACATCAATCGAACCTGTAGAAGTTAGTGAAATCCCTTTGACAACCAGGAAATGGGCTGATAGTCTTCAAACGCCTAAACAGATCTTTATAAATTATAAATAAGAACCATTCCGATCACATCAGTTTTCATACAAAAAGAAACCAGATCAAAATAGGTCTATCCGTTTGGGAGCTACGATTCCACAGACAGACACACATATACAGACACACGTTAAACTTATAACAATTCAGTCTTGCGTCGGGCGTGGGTAGTTAAAAAAGAATTTCTCTAATAATCCAACTGGTGTTTCTAGAGATTAATGTGTACAAATAAAAGAAATACAAACTGTTCAATGTACCTATAGACATATAGTACCTAAATAGTACTTAACCAGTACTATAGATAATGTTCCATCCCTGATAAGATTTAAGTTACCTGAACTTCTTCAGATGTTAACGGACTCGCGCACCCTAAATAGTAATGTTAATAGGATGGAGGATAAGGATGAATGAATTGAAACAACAATTATTTAAAAAAAAAAACCAATAATTTATTATTCAAAAAATTCCATCCTATTAACATTGCACTAGTGGTTATTTTCTAATAAATAATATTATTAATAATTCTAAATTTAAATATCTAAACGACTTTAGAAAACATGTTACAATATTTTTTGAAGTGAAAATTTCTTTAAGCGGGTAGGCACTAAAACACTGGAATCGCGAGACTTTGACGTTAGATGGCGCTGTGGTTAATGTTCTAGGACTAAATTGTTAGATGGCGCTGCAAAAGCATAATAAAATTGCTTTGTTTGTTGTTTAATTTAAAATTGAAGAAATGCAATTGTTCGACGTTAGATAGCGCTGTGGAAAATTGATAAAAAATTTTTTAATAAAAATACTTCCTAAAAACATATTTCTTAACAATCCAGAAATAATATTTACAAGTTTGTGAAGCTAAGAAGTTTTCACTTCTGACATGCAGTCCCACGACTCTTGTTTTTTTTTTTATATAAATCTTTGGCTTATTATGTAAAAAAACACCAATTTGTTTTTCTCCACGGTTTTACTTTAAATTAACGAATTGTAGCAAATACTTATAGCGTAACTTTAGAGTACACTAATATTTATTAGAACGTAAGTTCGCAATAGCCTACGATTCGTTAGTAAATTTTCTGAGCACATTGTGCCTTATTTAAAAAAAATTGAGCTAAATGAGGTAAAAATATGTTTATAATAAATAATAACTTAGTGTAGGTACTCTAGGAACTTTCAAATACTTATACAATCTGTAGGTAGAGATACTTAGAGGGACAAAATTTTTTCATTCATCCTCACTGGTTATATGATCTATATTTACTGATTCTTTACTTATTTAATTAATCTTTACTGATTTAGTGCCAGTTCACACTGATTTTTTTTTCAGTGTAGCAATCAGCAGATCAGTGTGAACTGGCGCTAAACTTAACTTTATACTTTACTAGCAGAGCCAACTCTGTTCAATGTTACCTTTGTATGTTACCTAGTTTTTTGTCCCTTGAAAATATATTTATTAATTTTAGCTATGCTAACAGCATATTACTAACAGCTACCTAAACAGCTTAGGTCCTAAAATGAATTCTACCATCGCTTTTTATGGCAACACTGCTGTTTCTAATGTTAAAATTGACACTGGCCGCTTGACCTATTCTCCAATCGCTCTCATCTATTTCATCTTCAACAACATTATCAATAACGGTTCCTCCAGTAACTCCAACACTATTGCCAGGTCTCGGCACACCAACAGGCGAAGGGTATTGAAAAGTGCCTATATAAATCTCCACACTATCCTTAACTATAATAGTAATGTTAGTTCCATTTTTAGTCAAACCTGCCATACACGTCGGAGGGTAGTCCCAACTGCCGCCAACACACTTCATATTCTTCAAGACACCTATATTGTAGTAATTTGGACGTTTACAAGAAACCAGTATGATCGTTCCTTCCGGTTCGCTGTTTTGACACTCTCTGGTACCTTGGACCGAATCACCTTGGATGACACAACGATACTCAACCCCGGTTTGACGGTTGAGATTGCAGAAACCTGGAAAAGTTCAATTGGCAATTGTAATATGAGAAATCACCAAGGGATATCCTCATAGATATCCGGCAGCATAGGGGACGCAGTGGGGTTATGACTGACTCGTATCGACTAAAACCCAACGACTTTCTAGAGCGGCCGTTGATTGGACGTTATGCCGGGACGTTATGACACGACATCGGTGCCCCGCCACGGCTATAAAGCGCAGCGAAGGCTACTCTCCCGGTCGGAACCTCGGCGTACCCGATAATGGAGGTACGCCGATGTTCTCGGGGAAAAGGGGAAAGTCCTCGTTTTTCACAATATAATCGGAACCAAATCACCATCATAATATGTGTAAACTCAGACAATTCTAACAATACTATAATATTATAAGTGTGAAAGTAACTATGTCTGTCTGTTACCTTTTCACGCCTTAACTACTCAACCAATCATCATGAAATTTTGTATACACGTTGTCAAGGATACAGTAAATGACATAGAGTACCTGACTGTTCCAGAGGGATCATTGTTGAAAAAGTTCAACGCCCGACAAAAATATATGATCAACAAAGATGGAATAAACGTTTTTATATCTAAAAAAGGGAGTATAACCCTTGTTATTAGTCCAGGAAAATTTACTAACAAATCAAAATTTGAATCCCTGAGGGGCATTTTTCATTTAAGTTTCCAGAATTGTAATAGGCGACGGTAGCCACCATACCATCAATTGAAGCTTCAGCCAGTCTGACGACTTTAACATTGAAGGAATACTCACGTATGCATTCGGGTACAGGCGCCGACCAGATACCGTTGAAGCAGATCACGGAATTCTTGCCAACGATGCCGTAGCCAGGATGGCAGGTCACATTCAAGACCACCGAGCTCAAGACCTGTCCAGGTCTAGCATTAGGAGGTTGTATTGAATGTGTACCGTGCGCTGGATTTTGTGGTACTATACAGCTTTTTCCTGAAGGTCTGGAAATATATTGGTATAGGTTATGGAGACGTTAAGAACTGTTTTCAACTGTTTTCAACCCTCGATGCCCGACTCAAAAAAGAGGTGTTCTAAGTTTGACGTGTGTAACTGTGTGTCTGTCTGTGACATTGTAGCTCCCAAACGGATGGACAGATTTTTTTGTTTGAAAGCTGACGTGATCGGTATTGTACTTAATTATAATTTATGAAGATCTGTTCAGACGTTTGAAGACAATCAGCCCATTTCCTAGTTGAAGAAGAGGTTTCACTAACTTCCACATGTTCGATTGATGTGAAATTTGGTATACTGTTATGCCGGTTGTATTTCCATTACATGGTAACCTTGACCTGATGCTGCAGCATCAAACAGTTTGCTGGACCTCCAACTCCTCAGCAACTTACAGCAGATATAGCGTGTTTAGGCTCAATAGAAAGTCGAGGTTCAGTTTATAATCTTAACTGTAGCTTGTTTTATAATTTACTAGCTATTGCACGCGACTTCGCTCGCGTAACTTGCAGCATCAAGTAGTTTGCCGGATACTAAATATTGACATAGAATTACGAGTATCACAAAATAACAGCTATATAATGCATTATACTACTTTTTATTTATTTGACTTCACATTAAAATTTTGGATTGTTTTTTATTCATCCAAATCGACCTAGTCATTAGTAATCCTGCTTTAAACGAAATTTGAACCTTAAAATAACAATAATACGAATATTAAATTAATAAAATAAAGTAAAAAAAAAAATTAACGTAAAATATTATAACTTAGATAATTGATTAAATATTTGATTAATAAAAAAATATATATTAAGTACAGCATTATGGAAAAACGCATTATTTTAAAATTTGACATTAAGACCTGTCAAATTACTCCTTCGAATTATGGGACACAGTTTAAAAAACAATAAAATAAAAACTTACATTACTGAAATATCCGATATTCTATTGCAAAGTTCATCGTCTTCGTCCGAAGCGTCAGCACAGTCCACTTTCTGTTACAAAATCAATAAAAAATTAAAAATGATAATTATTTAATTACAAGACGATAGACAGCGACTTCGTTCGCGTGGACTTCATCTTTAGATATGAACATACTACGCTTTGTTTTTGAAAATACCACAGGAACTTAAAAAAAATTCAGGATAAAAAGTACCCTGTATGTTAATCCAAGTAATAAACTATCTGTGTGCCAATTTTCATCCAAATCCGTTCAGCCGTTTTTGCATAATTGAGTAATAAACATCCAAACATAGAAACTTTCGTATTTATAATATTACCTAATATTTAACTTTGGAAACGAACTTTTCAAAGTTGGCTCTGGTCTAGTTTTGTAAAGTGGCAGACACATTGCGTTTCGCAGTCATTTGGGCGGCCCGTCTGGCGGCAGTAACCACCCCCTTACATAATACCAAAGTGAAATAACAGCATAATATGTGCTGTGACTGTCTGTAGAGTTTAACATAAGAATTCAAATTTAAAATAATTACTTAATATGGTTATACATAAGTAATTGCTGTAAATTTTAATAGCTGACGTGTTTTGCCATATAAAAAAAAATTGGTGTGGGCCACCCTTATCACTTAGGGGTATAAAAAATTGTTTACGATCTATTCTCAGATCTACACAAATAATTTCATAAAAATCGATCAAGCCGTTTCAAAGGAGTTTTGTTACAAACACTGTGACACGAGAATTTTATATATAACAAAATAGATGTCCACATATTCAAACAACAAGTGGTTTGCACATATAATAAGCAAACAGTAAATTATTTCAATATTTCGCTGCTTAAATTCGAAAATACCACAAATCAAAATTACAGGAGAGTAAAATAAATAAAAAAAATTTATAGGAGAGTTAATCGAAAAAAAAAAAATATTGTTTGTCTATTTTTTTCTTATTAGATATATACGAGTATCAAATATATATTTTACATCGTTAGAAGAATATTTTTAAGTAGAATTAAATGTTTTTATGTACTTTAATAATAAACTGAATACTAGAGGAGATAATTATAAGCATATAAGTTACTTTTAAATATTAAAAAATTTATATCAAAATATACAAAATATGGAATAAAATAAACATAAGTCTTTTTTTGTAACATACAATACGAGTATGAAGGTTTGTGATTGTATTTTTGCAATAAAAACATTATTGATTTTTTATTTTTTATTTTGTTGATTTTTTAATTTGAATACTTTTGAATTTAAGCATCGATTTGTATTAATTTTTATGCTATATTTTATAGCTCATGTAAATTTTATAATGAACACTTGCTAGATCTGAATATTTTCATTTGTCCTATAGGAGCCTATAAAATAAAATAAACGAAGCCTTTAATTGTGTAGTCTCCTTTTTTGTTGAGGCCAGTTTATTTGTTTGTTTTGTATGTTATATGTTATTTGTTAAATGGTTTATTTATTTGTTTTTCACTTTCTTTTTCTGCAGTGACTTGTAATTTATAATATGTTTTAGTAATTTAGTGGAAACTTTGTTGATTTATGTTTTTCTTGTATGTATATGTGTAAATGAAGTTGGTTTCACTTCATTCAATTCGAATTTCCCGCGTTGTAAACTTCTTAGTAGGTATGTGGGTAGTTGTTTATAATTTTATTGGATTGTAAAACGAGACGTGTGAATAAATAATTAATTATTTAAAGCATTTAAATAAGTAAACAATAATATAGAAGTAATAGCTTTAAATGTTGTTTCTCTTTCAGGTAAGATTTATATTAAATTTAGTATGGTGAAATTGTATAAAACAAAAATTGTAAAATTATTTTGTTTAATAAAAAAATGTAATTCCTCTTGCAGAGCAACGCATTTCGGTTTTTTATTTCTACAGTACAAAATAATACTTATTACATATGTATAATGTGTAGCGAGATATTGTATGTTTCCGTAATAAAAGTAAATAAGGTACAAACCCCATCACAATCGGCCCCCTTGTCGACGCAAGCGCCGTATGCGCATTGGAACAAGTACGAAGAGCAAGTGTTTCCGGCACAAGCTCGCACAGTTTCGTCTGAACCGTCTGTGCAATCCGGTGTACCGTCACATCGACTCCAAATCGGAATCATCTGACCATTTTGGCATCTGAATTGGTTGCTGGAAATTCAAAAATGAAAGAATCAACGGTTAAGTTTGATTCTTGAAAAACTCTAAAAAAATCCATCCATACAAATCCGTAAGTATGTTTGGATGTATGGATGTTTGTGACTCTCACGCAAAAACTAGTGAACCGATCACCATGAAATTTTGCATACACATCGTCTGGGACACCAGAAAGGACATAGGGTACCTTTCATCGTTCAACGCGGACGAATTCGCGGCCACCAGCTAGTATTATTATAAATGTGAAAGTAACACTTTTCTAGACCTTAACTACTCAACTGATGACCATGAAATTTTGCATACACTTTGTCGTACACGTTTGGATACAATAAGTTACATAAAGATGTTAAAACATTTATAAATGTTTTATAGTGAGAATGCCTATCTTTATTTTAAATAACTTTTATGTTCTGACATTTTTAGTGACTTCTTTTTGTTTATAATAAATGTTAAATGACTAAGGCTCGAGTTCACCAACAGACGGTTATTTTTAAACGGCTGTTTAAAATTTAAACAGCCGTTTAATAATTTTTTTGTTGTTCAAAATCACTAAAATGCGGGTTAAACGCCCTAAACATCTGATTAACTTAATGATTAATCTGATGTTTAGGGCGTTTGTTGGTGAACTCGAGCCTAAATTAGTTTAATTTTATGATTGATTACTAATACATACCAAATGTGGTAATACGTGCTTAGACGCTATCATATTATTTGCATTATCTGGTTATACGTACATGTACAGGCAAATGATTTTATTTTTAGATATCAAAAAGTATTGTCTTACTTAATTTCGTCAGTTTCATTGCGACATCGAGGCAGAAGTTCGTCAGAGTTGTCGAGGCATTCGCTCTGACCGTTGCAAGGCGCATTGCCATCGACGCATGCGCCGTACGTGCATCGAAACCAATTCGATTGGCAACTGTAATAAAAAACATACTATTGTGATCAAAATTCCCCTAACTAACCGATTCCCGTGACTCCTTCCGCGCCCTTTAGGAAGTAAATTCATTTTATTCGTCTCAATTCTGGTTTTGTTCATAAAAAACAGAAGTTTTTTGTGTGGAGATGCGTACGCGTCCAAATTTGCACTTTTATTTTGGTTTTTTTGTAAGTAATAAATTTTATATTAAAACACTTTGGGTTAACCAACATGTGTTAATGTTGCTGCGTATTTTAGTCCAAGAAAATTTATTAACAATTTAAAATTTGAGTCCCTTATTGCTATTATAATCACGGGGCACCAATGTCGTGTTATAACGTTCCAGCGACAGCCGGTACGCATTTCCCAACTTTAAAAAAAGGGGGGGCTATCATAATCATCATCATCATCAGCCTGTGTCTCTCCACTGCTGGACGTAGGCCTCTCGCAAAGGCTCGCCACCACGCACGGTCTTCTGTTTTTTTTTGCATCCATCCGCTTCCTGCGAAGCTCTTTAAGGCCGCCATTCACGGGCACTCCATTTGGCAACACTCCACTCAATCACTCCAAATTCATGCATTATCTCATCGTGAATGTAAAAAACCACGTCAATTGTTTGACATCGCTCCGCATATTGGATTTCCAAACATTCCAAAATCCAGTGCGGCGCGGCTCCAATGGCTCACGAGTGGTTAAACCGATTTAGTTTATTTGTTTGTTTTGTATGTTATATGTTATTTGTTAACTGGTTTATTTATTTGTTTTTCTCTTTCTTTTTTTTTGTGTGATTCTTACCTTTTTGTATGTTTTGTACCAGCTCCAATATTCTGTAGTGACTTGTAATTTATAATATGTTTTAGTAATTTAGTGGAAACTTTGCTTATTTATGTTTATCTTGTATGTATATTTGTAATGTGTAGCGATATATTGTATGTTTCCCTAATATAAATAAAATAAAATAAAATAAAATATCCATTTTGAGATCATTTCGTCGTAAATTTGGTAAATTTGGTTGTCGTCCACGGATGCAGAGCGCTGCCAAATGGAGTGCCCGTGAATGGCGGCCTTTAGGTCGTCACTCATCTTGTCGCAGGCTGTCCCACTCTGCGCTTTCCAATTCGTGACCTCCATTCGAGAACCTTTCTATCCCATCCGTTAATTTTTGTTGATGTTCCATAAACGCTTTAAACTGGTTCTCATTCATCTTAAAGTATTTTCGTCCCCACTATTATAAAGTGAAACACATTTCAGTTTTGATGTCTCTATATATATATTCATATTGACAAACTCAAGCTTTAATATCATCCGTAGAGGTTGTATAACATTATAACAATATCGTTATTCAACTTGCTAATTCTCTTGACGACAACTTTGGTTCTTTTACGAATTTCAAAATATTTGATCCAATCCAACAAGAAACTGCGAGCATACTCGTAGCTCGCTCCATAGCTCGCTGAGCGATCCTAAACTTGTGAATAAGTCCTGCCATGAGAGGCCACGTTTCAGCACCATACGTCATCACTATTATTCCTTCACCAAAATAATACAAAAAAATCTTATATTGTAGTTAATATTTAAAACTATCTTTTTTTTTAGTTAACATTTTAACAGTTTATTTGATTTTTCAAGATTGGTATGGACCCCTCTCGGGTAAACTTGTGTATATCACAATTGAATTATACTTAAATTATTTGCTATCAACAATATATACTTACGGTGTATTTCTACATAATGCATGTGTTTCATCGCTACCGTCCGAGCAGTCTTGGATGCCATCACATCTACCGTCGAAGCTTATGCAGCTACCATCACGACACTTCCACTGGTCCTTACTGAAAACATATATAAAATAACCAATAAAATACAAAATATAAATAATTATAACATTTGTAGGTGTATTTTCAAAATGTTAAATATAAAACGAGCACGCTTGTGCTTCATTCGGAAACACTTGATATAAATATTTTTTTCGTAACTGGTTATGAAAAAAAAAACCTAAATGAAACATAAGGTTTAAGTGTGTGTTAAAAATGTAAAGGGATTTTTTTAAATGATTTTTGTTTTTAATATCACTTACCGACAACCGTTCTGTCTCTTTTCTCTGTGCAACACGAGATTTTTGAGAAGCGAATTTCTGTAAAAATAGAAAAAAATTATATTTTGTATTTTCTATGGAAATACCACCGAAGTAATAGTATAACGAATTTCACATCAATCGAACACGTGGAAGTTAGTGAAATCCCTTCTTCTACTAGGAAATGTGCTGATGGTTTTCAAACGTCTGAACAGATCTTTATAAATTATAGCAAAAAACAATGCCGATCGCGTTAGCTTTAAAACAAAAAACGGAATCAAAATCGTTCAATCAAAACATATAGAAAATCGATCCATCAAAATACACAGTCTATCTGTGTATTTTGATGCACGTGGCTCCATATCAAACTGGCTGAAAATGTCAAGGCACAATTTAAAAAAGGAACATACGATCCTAGACTGCAGGTTTTCTCGTCGCTACCGTCAGCGCAGTGGCTGTGACCATCGCAGACAAGATTGAAATTAACGCAGATACCATCATCACACATGAACTCGTTTGAACTGAAATAAAACAATACATAACATATAATTATAATGAAAATATATTTACATAGTTATATAAGTATAGTAGATATTTAATGGCTGATGGCCGCGACTTCGTCCACGTTGAATATGAAAAACACTCGAGAAAACGCAACGGTGGCGCCGCCAAGGCGACAATGGCACTCAATTTTTAATATTTTTAGACGATTCCTCGGGTCTGAAGGCTCTGAAGTTGTCGCAAGTGACGTCACAATAGCTAAAAACAAGTATCAGCCAATCAGCGAGATCGCGCGTTTGACTGTACTTGCGCGAACTAAAGGTGCTTCTCCACATACTCGTTTGGCCTCGATTGACACGTCCAGTCGATACAATATATCTCGATCGATAAAGGTGATCGTGCGTCGCTGCTAATCTAATTGATTGGGCACATTTTATATTTTATAATACCATACCACCGGTATCGATCTATATCGATCGTGTGCGCATTGCTACACCAAATTGTCATGGCCAAATGGCCGTCCCGATCGAGGCCGGTCGAGCAAGTGGAGAAGCACCTTAACGCCGGAACCAACTTCGGGATCGATAGTGGTTTGGTGCGGACTATACCCATGAGCCAAATTTCAACCATCTTTTATGGTTTAACCATTTTTTTTAGGTATCGAACCATCCTACTATTTAGTTTGTGCTCACAAAATTTCGCATTTATAATATTAGTATCCTACTACTGGTCCCGGGCGAAACCGAGGTGCGTCGTCGGTCTACTATATTATATTAAACTAGCCTTTGCACGCGACTTCGTCCGCGTAACTTTATAAAATGTAGCCAAATATGTTACTCGATGGTAATGTAGTTATCTAATTCTATAGGTGAAATAATTTTTAAAATCGGTCCAGTAGTTTTTGAGTTTATTCATTACAAACATACAAAAAAAAAAATTTTATCTTTATGATATTAGTAATAGATACTCGTATCATACCTGCATCCATCGGTGTGTGATGGAATAACAGAAGTCAGGGCGGTAGTGCTAGCTGAAACATAAATTGGAAAATATCTTAAAAGGAACATTCACGTGAGAATAGAATATTACAGTAGAAAACGGATATAAAGCTAATAATTTTTGTTTTCTCTTATTTTTTCTTATTTTTCTTGTTTTTCCATTGTTGAGTTGTTTCTCTCTATTATTGATTGCTATTTTTGTTTTGTTGACTTGATTGATTTTATGTTACTAATAAATTATAATAATATGTAAGTTGATTTAGGTATTTGTATTATTGATTCTCTGAAATTTGTTAATTCATTTATAATTTAATTAATCAAAATTAATGTTGTGCTTTCCTATAATTTAAATGCATACTTGTAATGTTCCTCTCTGTGAGTGTTGTATACTGTGTTTAGGTATGTCTTTAGTTGGTAAGCCTTTTTTAAATAAATAAATAAATAAATAAATAAATAAATAAATAAAGACTTTTTAAGACGGTTTTAACGACTAGAACGGTTACGATAAAATGGCCGAATCCCTGTAACGAATTAATATTATTCTTACTGTGACTATCCATTTATTACGACCAATTTTTGTAGTCCCTTGAAGCTCGCTATAATCGATTTTCACTATAGGTGTGCATTAACTACAATTTTTTTTACAAAATCTAAATAGAAGGGTAACCAGAACAAAGTAAGGCCCGGCGCTCATTATCGGCATCGGTAAGGAAAATGATCCTTCGGCATCCCTAAATGCAAGCGCACACTGTTGGAAACTATGCCTTGACATGCTGCAACGTCCTTAGGGATGCCAAGGCGTCATTAAGCATGCCAAAGCATCTCGACATCGTATTTGTAGCGTGCGTCTCTTCGCGTTCTCTTCAGGGCAAGCTATCATCGAGTGTTACCTAGGCGTGCCGAAGGATGCCGTAGCATTCCGAAGCATCCTCAAGGCTCAAGCGTACCGAAGCGGTATTTTTGTTACTACGACCATATATGTATATTGGAAATTTCTACTTTATTGCCATGACGTTAATGTATATTACTATTTGCCACCTAAAATACTCAATCGTGCCGATGCCGATAGTGGCCTATGGATGCCAGAGTGCATTTCATTATCCTGTCCTAATTTAACCCTACTGTAGTTGGTAACGCACTTGCAGCACCTGTAGTGTGGCTTGTGTTATAGGCGACACCATTGCCCTTTAGTTTTTATCATCACTCGCATATATAAATAAAATGAATTACACATAAATATAATATATGACATCAAAACAAGATTTGTTTACTAGTTATTAGTGGACAAGGAAAATACATATAAGCAAGCAAACTCCGATTTGCACAATTAAATAACATAACAATTGCTGTAATTATAACTGGTTTATCAATATAGGGAAAATATCGTGTACAGGAGTTAGTCTACCGAAATGGAGGATTTTATCCTTACATAGTATAAATTCCGCATCTGTCTCTGTATATTCGCTAACTCCCTCTAATCTAAAATAAAAATATACTTTCTTTTTGTTAAGGTTGATAGACAGGCTGTAGGTCCACTTGATGGTAGGTGGCTACCGTCGCCTATAACACAAGCAACGCCATAGGTGCTGCAAGTGCCGTCTGACGTCCTGATATATATCCAACAAAGACGCGTGGCGGGTCAAGGCATACCAGTGGGCCGGGCCGCCACAAACAAATAAAATCGAAATCCTTTTGTCAATACCTTTGCCTTAGGCTCGAGTTCACCAACAGACGGTTAGTTTTAAACAGCTGTTTAAAATTTAAACCGCCGTTTAATAATATTTTGTTGATAACCATCGCTAAACTGCGGATTAAACGCCCTAAATATCAAATTAATCATTAAGTTAGTCAGTCTAGTCCGTACTAGTCCGTACTAATATTATAAATGCGAAAGTATGTTTGGATGTATGGATGTTTGTAACTCTTTCACGCAAAAACTATTGAACCGATTACCATGAAATTTTTCATACACGTTGTCTGGGACACCAGAAAGGACATAGGGTACCTTTCATCGTTCAACGCGGACGAAGTCGCGGGCACCAGCTAGTTAGACATAACTTAGTCTTGTCCATATTCATCTTAAGGCCTATTCTTTGAGAAACTCGGTTGAGGTCTTCGAGCATCGTGTTGGTCTCTTATCGACTTCGCCAATATCACAAAATTGTCGACAAACTGAAGGTGAGTTCACAATATAATATATTTACAGTAAAAATAGTTCCAGTAATAACATTCCAGTAAAACTTGTTTCTATTAAATCTAGTTTTGTAAAAAATCATTAATACCATTCTAATCCTCTTCATTCTAATCTTTACATATAAAAAAATTGTAAACGAATCGTGTCTATACAATATTTTTTTTTCTTTCAAAAAAAAACAATTTTGTACACGTTATCGAGCTAAAAAATCGATTTTAGAATTTATGTCTGTTTGTCTGTACGTTTGTGCAAGCTAATTTCAAAAACGGCTTAACCGAATTCAATGTGATTTTCACCGATGTATTGTAGCAAGCTTTCTGTAACATTTAGTGTTTCTTTCATTCCAACAAAAAATAATTACAACTACAAACAAAAAGGGTTTACAAAAGTTATACCGAAATACCAAGCATACGAAATACAGCTAGTCGATATCCATACTAATATTATGAATGTGAAAGTAACACACTCTGTCTGTCTGTATGTTACCCTCCGATCATCATGAAATTTTGCATACACATTGTCAGGGATACAAGAAAGGACATAGGGTAACTTCCATCCAGAAAAAAAGTACTGTTTCCGTGGGATCATCCTTTCATATTACAAAACAAAGTCCTCCGCCGTGTCTCTATGTTTGTCTGTTCGCTATAAACTCAAAAACTACTGCACCGATTTTCATGCGGTTTTCACCAA
Source organism: Synanthedon myopaeformis (assembly GCA_944738685.1). Taxonomy (NCBI): domain Eukaryota; kingdom Metazoa; phylum Arthropoda; class Insecta; order Lepidoptera; family Sesiidae; genus Synanthedon; species Synanthedon myopaeformis. The sequence continues at coordinate 2,475,742 of OX122942.1, forward strand.
TGGATAGAGGGATAATCAGGGAAGGTTTGCACCCCGGGCAAAGCCGGGAGCGGGATAGCTAGTCTGAAATAAAATAAAAACCTAACGCCTGGCAAGAGAATGTGAACGTAACTCTGTCTGTCTGTTAACTTTTCATGTCTTAACTACTCAACCGATCATCATGAAGTTTTGCATACACATTGTCAGGGATATAAGAAAGGACATAGGTACGTAGGGTACCTTTCATCTAGATAAAAAGTAGGTACCTACTGTTCCCAATTGATAATCTAAAATAAAATAAAAACTAACGCCAAAGTGTTATAGCAACAAGAGATCGAGCGTTATAATATTATATAATGCTTATATATATTTTTTATTTTTCAACGCGGGCGAAGTCGCGGGCACCAGCTAGTCCTTAATAATATTTTAAATGTGAAAGTAACTGTCTGTCTTGTATACCTTTTCACGCTTTAACTACTCAACCGATCATCATGAAATTTTGCATACACGTTGTCAGGGATACAGGAAAAGACATAGGGTAGCTTTCATCCAGAAAAAAAGTACCGTTCCCGAGGGATCATCTAAAAGTACAAAAAAATCTAGTCGTCACAGCAATAAAGATGTTTACTCAAGTAAACATCTTTATTGCTTCAACGCGGATGAAGTCGCGGGCAACAGCTAGTAGGAAATAATCAAACTCAAATTATAGACGCACCATTACTTACCTAATAATAGCAAAACAAAATTCCTTTGATACATTTTCCCGTTTTAAACAAAACACTCAACTAGAAAACACTTGTTATACATACGTTATAGATAAAACATAATTTAGACAATGTTTTTGATTGTTTAACACTAAAAAAAAAAGTGTTATTGGTTGTTTTTTATAAAATTAATTAAATGTTTAAAAGTATTTGTACATGTTTTTGTAAGCGCAGTTCTCGTCATCGCGGAAAGTCCGAGACTGGTTTGTGTTTGTGATACCGAGTTTTAGAACGGATTTTCCTCGAACGAATTCGCTAGACATTGCCCACCGGGTTTCGCGTTTTTACTGCCCTATCTCGTTTTGGTTTTGCTTTTGACCGTTTGAGTAGTTAAGGCGTAAAATCGTAACAAATAAACAAATTCACTTTAGCATTTATAATATTACTAGCTGTTGCACGCGACAGCTACTTACTTACTTAGACAACTTTTATAAAATATAGCCTATGTAACTCGCTGATAATGTAGCTTTCTATGGGTGAAAGAATTTTCAAAATCGGTCCAGTAGTTTTTGAGTTTATTCATTACAAACATACAAATCCTCTCTCTTAATAATATACTAGATTTTGCCCGCGACTCCGTCCGCGTCCATTTTTCTCATCCAATCGCTACCAAACTTCACAGGATCACCTGCTGGACAAAATCGGTTCAGCGGTTTTGGAGTCCATAGGGAACATACTGGAACATACATACACACATTACCTTTTATATATATATATATATATAGATAGTTAAGATTAGGGAAAATTTTCTGTCGCTTTGTCTCTTGTCGTAGGCTCGGCTGCCTTATTATCTAACAGCAGACGACTTGCAACCAACTTGCGACAGGCGAAAACTTTCTATCAATTTGTGCAATATCACACTAAATCGTGTTTTTGGTATCATGTAACTCATAACAAATTTGTGGTTTGCGATAAGGCCTCTTACGGACAATAACTAAAATTAAAGTGCATCATTTCTGTATTGCACACGTGATCGCAAGTCGTCAGCTGTCATCTGCTGTTAGATAATAAGGCAGCCGATCTTCGCTGCCGGCCGTTGTAAAAGCAATGGTTGACAGAGATCTTGAGTGGCAGGCGATGCGTTTTGCGAACACATGTCGCGGCAGCGGGTAGAGGAACCCTTCTTACAGCTAATCCGCCGAAAAAAAAAACCGCCGCCACTTTCCCCCTTGACCGGAAACGGAACGATAGTCTTAGGGGAAACTACCGCCCTTCGTTAGGTCTTTCGAGATGGCCTGCGTACCTCCACTTTCGGGTACGACCTGGTTCTGTTCAGACGTTGTGCGAAAATTTTGCCGCAAACGTTGCTAATCGACTCAATCTGGCAACACCGACGGTAATGACCTAGACCAAACAGGTTAGGAGAGGTTACGTCAACAGATAACCGGGGATGACCGCGGACCAAACTGATTGGATATAGTTTTTTTTTTCTTACCTAACTCATAATCTATACCTAACTCATAAAGTATTTAGTCCTGACTGATTCAAGGCACAGCCGAAATATAAGTCTAGAAAGCATAGGTTTATTTTATAATATAATCATCCGGTAAGGTTTTTTTTTAATTTCAACTCCGACATAGCCGGAGGCGGGTCGCCAGTAATTGTATAGTTTTATTTCATCATATGATTAGGTAATTATTTACGTATCTTCTGTACTAAAAAAGTTTCTTTTTGTATTATCGTTACAAGGTTATGTCGGCTTTGTATATATTTTCTATATGCTTACTAGCGATCAGCCCGCGGCTTCGTACGAATGCAAATTTTTCTGCAAACTACATTTTTTTATGTTAACGTTGATAGACCGGTTGACGTTTTACTTGATGGTAGGTGGCTACCGTCACCCCATAACACAAGCAACGCCATAGGTGCTGCAAGTGCGCTGCCGATCATAGAAGAATTGAGGGTAACAGATATTGGACTGGCATTCCTTACATACCGAAACACAAAAGCACAAAAGCACTTTTATTTCACTGTGATCTTCTGTAAGGGGTGGTTATTACCGCCAGACACAGAGACATACAGACACAGATACACAGGCACACGCGTCAATTTGGTAACGTTGTTTTTGCGTCAGGCATCCGGGATTAAAAAGACATTTAATAGCATAAAAATGATTTACCTAAGATTTAATGAAATTTTAAAATAATTCATAAGAATTATGACATAAATAATGTAAATTGTTCGTAAGACAATATTTATTAGGAAAAATAATAATATTTTATTACTAGGAAAGACTTGGTCAAGTAGGAACCGGGGAAGTACTTTTTCCTAAATACGCACTTTCATTACGCGTTCTAAGTATATTTACTTAGATAGATATTAAATTATCAACATATACTAACTGCCTATAGAAATAAAAAAATAAAATAACACAAACAAATATTAAATAAATAAAAATCAAAATATCCTTTATTCACTGACATTAATATTATACACTTTTAAAATTAATTTTAATTACCGACATCGGCAATCTGCAAGTCAGGCTGTCCCTTAACATAGGCCTCCTCTAGGCTCTTCCATTTCTGTCTAGCAATATTAACAAACTATAATTAAAACAAAACCCACAAAACCGAAAGTCTATGAAAGTCGCACCACGGAGTCCTGAACTACGGGGTTTGATTCTCAAATCGAACCAATCTTTTGAGCCCAAGCACGCTATATTTGCTGGAAGTTGCTGAGGTGTTGGGTGTTCCGCAGACTACTTGATGGTTTAGCACCTGGTCAAGATTACCATATCATAGAAATAACAGTACCTATAGCAAATTTCACATCAGTCGAACCCGTGAATGGAAATTAGTGAAAACCCTTCGTTAACAAGGAAATGATTTGATGGTCTTCATACGCCTGAACATGTCTACATAAATTATAACTAAGAACCATCTCGTTCTCGTTAGCTCTCTCTCTCTATCTCTCTCTCTCTATCACACACACACAAACACACTCTCTCTCTCCCTATCTCTCTCTCTCTCTCTCTCTCTCTCCTTCTCTCTCTCTCTCCCTCTCTCTATCTCTCACACACCACACGCGCGCGCGCACACGCACACGCACACACACACACACACACACACGCACACACACACACACACACACACACACGCACGCGCGCACACACACACACACACACACACACACACACACGCACACACACACACACAAACACACACACAAACACACACACAAACACACACACGCACGCACGCACGCTCACGCAAAGAAACTACAAGTGCACTTCTATATAAGGTTTTACATAATATATGATTTACTTACGCGCACTATCTTTAAGATTGCCGCCTTGCTGTATTAGTATATTTGTTCTGTGGTGCTCTGAGGTTAGCAGTGCACAGACCATTGCTATATTAAATAATCTTTTTTATTAGAGACAATTTGTCTGTGGCTGTTGGTGATTGACAGTGTCAAGTGACAGCGTCGGACCTCAGAGTAAATAATCTATGGAGGCGCCTTATTCTACTATATGAATCGTAGCTTATATAAATATCTGTTATATCGATACGTTAATGTCGAAAAGCATTTTGTCTCATTTTAACTAGGTGACAGTTGAATAAGAAAAAAAAATACATTTATTTACATATTTTTATAAATTTTAATTGTTAGATAGCATTAATCAATATGAAATATTTATAACAAAACACCTAAAACTAGTTTGATAATTTGTGCAATTTTTAGACTATTTATATTTAAATAACTATATTTAAGTAAGTGTTTATTTATAAGATCTCTGTTTTTTTTTGTAATAAAAATGCTCAGCATAACCTGTTGTAATTTTAAAGATTTTTATTACATTAAGATTCAATTATAATATGTTAAGTTTTATACAGACAGTTTAAACTGCAATAATAATTGTTTTGTACTTACAAGAAAATAAACATAGGTTCTTTCTTTATTTGGAGTTTTTATTAAACCTTTGATTACACTTAACATTCCGTCCTGTTAAGTGTTATATTACTTGTATCGATCTAACAACCCGGAAAAAATATTCCGTTCTGTTAGTTTACCTAGGCTAACAGAAAGAAATAATGGATTTGGTTCCGGACTGTTCGTACAAAATTATTTTGAAGTGATGATCATTACATAATGTAAGTATTAAGTTATATTGATATCGATACTGATATTATGGCTGTGGTATGAAGTATAGTTTATTTTAATCAATTTTCTTCCAAACAGTCAATTATTATTAATTTAATTAAAAATATTAGCGAGCACATTTCAATCGGCAAACTGGCCAAGACATATTGTCCTTTTTATAACTGTACCTACATTTTTAAAAAAATGCCGCCGGATCTCTTACTAATTACTACTAATAGGTGCCTATGTCTTCGAGCATCTTCGCATCACTTCGCGTTTCGGTGTGAACTAACGCTAAAAGTTTAAAGAATATGTTGATTAACTTTAATAAGTATTTAATGTTTTAGAAAATAATGTAAATATTCATAATATTGCAAATCATATGAAAATAGATTATTTAATTTATAATTTTAAACTATCCGTCTTCGTTAAAATTATCGTTGTCATTCTTTGGTGCAGCGTTAAGTTCGTCACGTAAGATTGAACTTTCTGGGCAGCACACCTCGTCTTGTCCGCATGTACTGAAAAATTCAAATAATAATTATGAAAATTCTCTTTCTAAATTCAAATAAAAACAAAAACATGGGGTGCACAGAGTAGGTAAGTACGCGTCTTAGTTAGTAGTTTAAACTTCTTTGACATTCAAAATTTATTTAAATATTATAATTAATACATTTAAAAGATGAAAATGATTTGAGTATTACTAATACTTTAAAATAAAATCTTTCATTTTATTACTTATTCTATAATTGAGAGGGTAAAATACTCTGACCCAAGAACAATATGGACCGGGCATACCCCCTCAACCGGCGTGACTGAATTCCAACTTCACTTCAAACAATTTGGCACATAAGATTTCATAGAGATTTTCGTTTTTTCTATTACGACACTGCTTGATGCAGCACGAAAGCATAATTTTTCAATTTAGGACAATGCCCTGCACACGACAAAAAGTAGTTTTCTTAATCGTTCTCTCATAAAAACAACAAAATATTTCCTATACTACAACGAAACTCTGCACATAACATGGCGGCACTGGTCACGCTTTGGTAAAGTCATGAAACCAGCAAAGAGTGTTACTAAAATTTGCGCTTAACGAGATACTATTTATTCTTCTTCTTCTTAGGTTTAAATGGCAATGCGGCTCATTTTAAAATGGCCATTGTCTGCCAGTGTCAAGTTAATGTCGATTGTCGCGTTATGATTTTGCCAGTGTCATTAGTAAAAATATCAATTTATAAAAGCTTTTTTTTTTTTAAGGGCAAAATTGAAATTAAAATCAAAAGTAGCAGATCCAGACACTAGTTAGTCAAGTCAAGTCTATAATTTTTCTTAGTTTTCCAAAACAGGTCCGTCAAGTCTAAAGCAGTCAGGTCAAGTGAGATACTATTTATCTCTTTTTTCTTACTCAACTGTCACCTAATTAAAATGAGACAAAATGCCTTTTGACATTGACGTATCAATATAACAGTTATTGATATAAGCTATGGTTCATATAGTAGAATAGGGCGCCTCCATAGATTATTTACTCTGAGGTAAAATATGTTTATGGAAAATTGTCAATGCCAAATTGAAATTTTCCATATAAAATGTTTACACGTTATATAAATAAATAATAAATTCATACTCACTAGACTGTTTAAAGAAATAGAAAACAGACTAGTCTACATAAATAAAAAACATTTTATTTAAAAAAAAAAGGTTATCGGGATTTATATTTCATTGAATGCAATGCAGTCTTTTGCATCAGTTTAATTCGAATGTCGTTTTTTTTTTATTGAATGTCTGTGCATAAATTTAATTTGAAATATTATGTGTGATCAAAAGTAATTTAACTTAATTAAATATTTTATTTAGAAAGTGTATGTATCTTTAAAACAATGGAACCTGGACCGAGTGAAACAAGAGTGATGGGTAGTTATTTTATTTTATTTTATTATTATTATATAGGTACTTATATTACAACTATTAAAATACAGGAGTCAGGATCCTAATACTAATATATAAATTTATATTAGTATAAATTCAAGTCAATCAGTCGGCTAATTTTAGAGTTTTTGAAGCATACACAGATCAACATATATTTTTATATAGTTACAATATAACGTAATATTTTTTTTAATATAAATTGATTTTATATAATTATATTGTAAATAAAATTTTAAATTAACAAAATAAATAAATACATGGTAATAATAATAATATTTCTACTTTCAGAGCAACCGTTATTGCAACTTATAATTCAACTGACATCCAGTCGCAAGTCGACAACTTTACTCAGAAACTCAACAATTATTAACATTTTAAATGAAGAATTTAATATTAACACATACTCAATGAACTATATTGAAGTAGCAATTTATGTGAATTTAATTAAACGCTTTTTAATGAACTGGCCACATTGGGACTCCTTGGAATTAATAGTCGGTCAAGAAACAAAGAAAAATAACCAACAACCCCTCAGCTTCACTTTGAAACATGAATATCAGAAGCTCAAAACTTATTTAAAAGAAATATTGAAACAGAGCGAGCCTCTCATAAAAGAAAAAGTGAAATCAGATGAGCCGAGTCAAAATGCTAAAGAAGATACTAGCAAAGTTGTAATGGAAATCAGTTGTACTCGAGTTCAGTTGAATACATTGGTGTTTCAAACTCCGCAGGGCTCCAAGAATACTATTTTTAATGGGTCCGATCCAACTTCTAGCAGAATTGTGTACGTCAAAACCCCATTCAGGTCAATTTTGAATTGGTTCGATGTTGAACTGATGATAAATACACATTTTTTCTCATACACAAGGAGTAATGCTCACACATTATCACATAATATAATAAACAAAAAGGTCTTCGGTGGAACAGTTAGGAAGATTGTCTTAGATGACAATATAAAAGAAAATTCAGCAACAAAAATAACCATAGAGACGGAGAGTGTCCTCATATTTTTGCAGAAATTTAAAGAAAACCTTCTGAATTTTTATAAGGACCAACAGTACAGGGACATGATCGAACTTGTAATAGACTTGTTGATGAGAGACATTCGAATATTGAATATGCGAAAAATATGTGTTCAAGGCAAGTACAAATTTTCCTTGTCCAAATACGGTTATATAAGATATCTCTATAAGGAAACGGCAGAAAATAGTTCCAAATATGACATACAATTGGAAGAATCCGTGTCACCGACAAATATTATTATGATAAACAGGTTCACAGCTATAGCAAACATACCCATGGTGCCGAATTATTGGTTGCAAATTAAATGCACGTTGTGCAATGTGAAATTCAACATTGACACCATAGACAATTTAGTGATACATTTCATGGAAAAACATTCCAACGAACCGGATTGGAGGTGCACAAATTGTTTGAGAATATTCTCTATGATCAATTTGACTGAAAATGATTGGTACCACGAGTGTCTTAGTTAAATTATCAATTATAATATGATTAGGTATAAGTAAACTTACAGTATACAGTATAGGACTAAAATAAGTAAAGTTTACTTAAGTTAAGTTACCAGTTTAAGTTTACTCATAACTGTAAGTAAACATAACTATACCAGGGCCAAAATCTCACTGCAGGGGCACAAATAAAACGTGTGAGTAGTCGAGAGTATATAACGCGCTTTCTTGCACTTACAGGCCTTATGGGAATGTATATACTCGTATAGTTGTATAGAGATGTACAGTGTTCGTATTGATAACTAATTCGATAACATTAATTAATTTTAACCTTTAAAAAAATATTAAATTTATTTTTCCTTTAAATAAAATTGAGCAACGCGCCCAAAAAACTTCTTTGGGCGCGTTAGGCACTTTAGTATGGGAAAAAAAACAGTGAACTGGCACCGTCACGCTCTGTCCTCAAAATACCACGCAGGTTTTTGTTACGTAGTCTGTTTTCAGCCGACGAAAAACAAAAACGTAGGAGGTTCTCAAGTCAACGCGTATATTTCTTATTTATTATTAATACGGCGCTTGCCGAGTGACGCCAAAAGTGCGTGTATATGTATCCTATAATTACAATTGAAAAATATATTATCGAGAAGAAAAAAGTTATGTAAAAAAACTTTTGAACAAAAAATTAAACTGTCGAAAAAATTGAAAAGCAAAAAATAATAAATCTTTTTTATTAAATTTTGAGAAAATAAGTAATTTTGAGTCGGCGCCAAACAAGCAAATTAATTAACTACGTAAAGCGTGATGCGCGGCGGCGGCATGCGGCGGCAGTTACTTAGGTATACCTACATTCGTTTAAGAACTTAGTTATTAAGGTTAAATGAAAAAGGTTTATTATTTTATGCTATTCAGTTTTTTCGGCGGTTTAATTTTTTTGTTAAAAAGTTTTTTACATAACTTTTTTCTTCTCGATAATATATTTTTCACTTGTAATTATAGGGTACATATACACGCACCTTTGGCGTCACGCGGCAAGCGCCGTATTAATAAAGACAAATGTGACCAAAATTCTTATTATATTTACTTTCTGTTTGCAAAAAATGATTTAAAACCATATTTATGAATTAGTGAAAACTAGAGGGGGAGGGGGGTCTTGGCATATACTTCGGGTACGTTTTGCACTCGACTATGCTAGACCTATTATTGGGAGCGACTGCGATTTTATTTTACACAGTGTGCGTTTAACCTCTACATAGTTATTGTTGACTTGGATAAAATTTGGCATACAGATAGTTTATTACCTGGATTAACATATAGCATACTTTATATCTTGGAAAAAGGTTAGGTTTCTGAGGGTTGAAAAAAAAAATGTCGCCGCCGTCATCATAGCTATAAAGATGTCAGATATTTTCTCAGGTGTTATATGTTGTTTATTTTCAACCCTGACTAAGTCGCGGTTGGTATTTCACTTTTTGTACATATTAAAAAAAAAATTATCGCAAAACACACAATAAATTAACATAATAACACAGTTTGTGAATAATTCGTTTTTATTGATAAAGATCTTGCGCCTGCGCCGATGATTCATGATCGAGTTTGCAGCACGAAAATAACTCTATAGGGACATATAAAAAACTTTAGGTCGTCGGACTCGACTCTTTACTCGAACTTATGGGCTTTATGGAATTGTATTGTAAGTAGTAGGTACTAGCAAGTGCCCGCGACTTCGTCCGCGTTGAAAAGTGAAAAATATAACACCCGAGAATTTTTTATATTTTTAGACGATCTCTCGGGAACCTGACATTTTTTGCAGGACAAAAAGTATCAACATCCATCGATCCTCACAAACTCTCGCATTTTTAAATTACTGATAAAATGTAACTTTGGAAGTAGATAATTATTTATGTATTGATAAAGTGGTCAGCAAGAAGTGATTATTTCTTCATTTTACGAAATGGAGACTAAATATATCATTAAAAAGAAATGGGATTCAAGGGCTATAAATATATTAATTAGCCTACGATCCTTTGAGAGCCAAGAGAAGTAAAAAAAATACTCTAGGATCCCATGGGAGCCAAATCTCAAAAGAATTATCCCAGTATCCTAGTCATATGGGGCCAAGTGGATGGGAGGCTAAAAATGGATTTCACGCTCACCTCTTATATCCCGGTGGTCCGTACACCGTCCTGTCTATGGCCGGTGTGCCATAATCACAAAATTTCCTTTGAATGCAAGTACCCTGTAGCTGACGACCGTTCTTGCAAGGCACTTCAGCACGTTGAGTTGTTACTGTAGGTCAATAAGAAAAAAGTTTATGTATTTCTTGATTCTCTCTGGATGAGTCGTTAGAGTGCTCGCCTATAGTGCTTTGTTCTGGGGTTCGACTCCCAACTTTGAAAGTGAATTTTTCAAAGTTGGCTCAGGTCTGGATGTTTCGCAGTCACTTAGGCAGTTACCATTTCATTATTTCTCTCAGTCCTCAATATTTGGGAAATATTATGGAAATGATCACTAAGTCAAAATTATTTTACGGCACTAAACTAAGTAGGTATACTTAGTTTAGTTTCAACACACTTTCGCCTCTAGGCCCTATGTGCTAAGGGCCCTAAATATGATCAATCCGGCTAAGACTGTCTGTACTTATGGGAAAATTATGTATAATAAATACTAGCTGGTGCCCGCGACTTCGTCCGCGTTGAATTATATATAGGAACCTTCCTCGTTTAAGTCTCTTTCCATTAGTGAAAACCGCATTAAAATCCGTTGTGTAGTTTAAAAGCTCTAACCGTATATAATTAGGTACATATACAGAGGGACAGACGGCGGGAAGTGACTTTATTTTATACTAGCTATTGCACGCGACTTCGTCCGCGTAACTTTATAAAATATAGCCTATGTTATTCGCTTATAATATAGCTTCCCAACAGTGAAAGATTTTATCAAATCGGTCCAGTAGTTTCGGACCCTATTCAATGCAAACAAACAATCAAATCTTTCCTGCTTATAATATTAGTATAGACTATCTGTTGCACGCGACTTCGCCCGCGCAACTTTATAAAATATAGCCTATGTTATTCGCTGATAATGTAGCTTTCTATAAGTGAAAGAATTTTTAAAATCGACCCAGTACTTTTTGAGTTTATTCATTACAAACATACAACAATACAAATCTTCTTCTCTCTTTATAATATTAGTTAGTATAGATAGACTATGTAAAGGTAACCATAATATTGATTTTCCTCAACATGTCTGCCTTATTTTAATAACGAAATTAAAATAAGATTAATAACTATACCTTTAACATGTTTGATATTTTTTGCTTGAGTTTCCTTATAAACAACAAAACTTATAATTTAGAATACCTATTGTATATCTTAATCTATACCTACATAGGTAGGTATAATAAAATCATAAACTAGCCGAGTTGCATTAATGCTTTAGCCGCCGCGCCGGAGTTGGATTTATCCGACAATTATTTTCGTGTCCATTTCGCCAGAGCCGGATATATACGACAAATTCCTCTACTTGTATATTGTTTATTTATAAATCTTTGCGTTGCTTTCTCTTTAAAAAAATACTAGGCAAGCGCTAGGGGGCACGACAACTCCCACAAAACCAAGCGGTTAATTTTTTCAAAATAAAATTTGTCCACGTTGTACTTATCAAAGCGAGGTCAAAAAAATAGTTTTTAGAATACCTACTGCCTACTGAATAGAAGCCTACTGTACGTTTGTGCAAGCTAATCTCAGAAACGAAATTTATGTTCAAAATATTAAGTGTTTCGTTTCGAATGGTCAGACTTTCAAAACGCCGGAGTTTCAAATGGTCAGAATTTTAAAACGTCGGGAGTTTCAAATGGTCAGACTTTCAAAACGTCGAAGGTTCAGAAGAACAGACTTTCAAATGGTCAGAATTTCAAAACGTTGGAGTTTCAAATGGTCGGACTTTCAAAACGCAGGGTACACTTGGTGAGAAACTACGATATCAAAAATTATAGGGAATATTTGTATTCAGTGTATTCGGTAACTAATATAATATCTACTAATATGTGTAGGTTATAGGGTCGGCGCCCATTATCGGCATCGGCAAGGAAAAGGATCCTTCGGCATCCCTACATGCAAGCGCACACTGTCGGAAACTATGGCATGCTGCAACGTCCTTAGGCATGCCGAGGCGTCCTTAAGCATGCCGAAGCGTCTCGACATTGTATTTGTAGCGTGCGTCTCTTCGCGTTCTCTTCAGGGCAAGCTATCATCGAGTGTTACCTAGGCGTGCCGAAGGATGCCGTAGCATTCCGAAGCATCCTCAAGGCTCAAGCGTACCGAAGCGGTATTTTTGTTACTACGACCATATACGTATATTGGAAATTTCTACTTTATTGCCATGACGTTAATGTATATTACTATTTGCCACCTAAAATACTCAGCCGTGCCGATGACGGTAGTGGGAGCTGGCCCATATTTAGTCTTACCAGTAACTTTACTAGTGGTAACTTCCGTGGAGGGTGGTGCTGTAACTTCTTGACTTTCTACTCCGCTGAAACAGCAAACTGCCGCAACGACGAACAATCTGCGTATTTAATGAATTGTTTAAAAAAATTTATCTATGTAGGCAATACCAGAGTAAATAGTACTTTACTGGTTAAGTACTATTTACTCTATGGTAATACTCAATTAAATTTTCGAATTTATTTATTTATTTTCCAAAAGGTACACCAACAGCACAAACAAAAAACTTACAATAGGTATAGGTAACAAAAGGCTAATTTAAGGCATACACAGATAAACTACAAACTAGAAATTAAGACGATCGATAACACACGCAATTAATTTAATTTAAAAACTAAATAATAAATCGGTAAATAATAGCATACATAATAAATTTATTTATTTATTTCAATTTATCGATAAACCTATATTTTAAAACGTGTTTTAGAATGACTGTTACATCGTAACGGACCATTATACCTATTACCTCTGTACATACGTAATCACCTCGTCAATATACATACCTATGCAATTAATATTCTATTGACTATTACGGAAGTACGACAGGTAGTAGGAAGATATATATTTGAATAATGGGTAAGTAATTTGAAATGTAAAGATTGCATTGTTTATTTTAAACTAGAAAAAAAAGAACTTTCGAGATATTTATTTATTAGAATCCAATCTGAACTATATATGTCCGTTTAATTTAGGTAGTATAGTGACAGGGCACACTGTATTATGCAGTAATTTAGGCAGCCCGTCTGGCGGCAGTAACCATCCCCTTACAGAAGACCACCGTGAAATAATAGTATGGTGAGTGAAAAAGGGATGCCAGAGTCCATTTCTCTATCTGTTTCCAACCCCTCATCCTTCTATGGTAGGCATTGAACTTGCAGCACCTATGGCGTTGTTTGTGTTATAGGCGACGGTAGCCACCTACCATCAGCTAAACCGTCAGCCTGTCTATCGACCTTAACATAAAAGTATCGAAAACACTGTGCTAAATATGTCAAATTTCAAAATTAGCATTCGTCGTACCAATAGAATATTATTTAAAATAAAAAAAGAGTTCCTAAATTTAAAAATAAATAAATATAAAGCAGGATAAATTAATAAAAGATAATAAATAAATAAAGCATAATAAGGAAAACGAAAAACTTACATCAATAAACACGAATTCTTCATATTTTTAAAATTGAAATCGCGAATACCAGAGCAATTAAATAGACAATAGCAAATTCTGTATTTTTTTTTTTAAATTAAACTGCAGGACACAGACACTACTCATATGTTTACTGCCTTTGATTGGAATCAATTGGAATCGAGAAACATTGTCATGAAACTGGTTTTGCTAATGATTTATTTATTACGATGTGTTGGGGGAATTCCGATTATTTTGAATGAGTTTTAATGTATACTTAATAATTAGGTGAGTAGGTGAGCGTATAATAATGATACGGTACATGCCTACAATAAATAATAACTGTAGGTATTGTGGGTAACATGTCGTCGTTGTCAAGCCAAAATGCAAAAAAAATAATTTTTTGTTATATTGACAAAAAATATTTTACATGAAAGGATAGTTTTTTATTTAAAACCTAGTTGTCTTTTAAACATGAAAATTTAATAGTTTATTTATTATATTATTTTCATATTAGAGCAAATTTTGCACATGACAGATTCTTGCTGCAGCACATAGAATATTTATTAAGAAATCATAGTTCGACAGATTGTGCTCATGAGCACTTAGTAGTTTTTTTATACGATAAATACCAACATAAAGCCACACGGTCGTCACGTGGCAACGCGTCGTAGTCACGTGACGACCGCGTTGCTTTTTGCTTAGATGAGGCAGTGAATACCAATGGTGATACGGTTAAGCATAATAAATATTATAAATCGGTTGTCTAGCCAAATAGAGTATGTACCTATCGATGCTGTTAAATCTTATAATACTGTCAACATAATAAACTCCATTGGGTTTATTCTCAACAAATATTCGTTGACAAGCTTTGCCTCCCGGTTTCACTGGCCATTTACCTACCTACTTGTATGTTTTTTTTTTAATATTATGTGTTGGTTTTTTATTTGTAAAAAAAAAATTAATAAAATAAATGTAATTTATTTATTTTTTAATGAAAACTTCTATAGGCAGGGTTGGGCAGTTTGTAAGGGGAATTTGGTAGGGGGATAGGTAAGGGATGTGGTGAATAAATTAAATATAGTCTTTATTAACAGTTAACAGTTTTAAAACAGTGAATTCGGAGCGACACTTTAATGACTCTCAGTAGCTTTCGGCCGCTGGGGCCGGAAGGTTCTCGAGTGGAGGATCCAAGCTGCCTCTGCCTGGTCCTATTGGAAATTTATGAGGAAGGCCTATATCCAGCAGTGAACGTCCTGCGGCTGAGATTATTTATTTATTTATTCAGGCAAAAACAGTCGCACACAACTTATCTTACAAAAAATAGAAACAATAAGACCTATATTACAATGGATTAATACAAATATTTACAAGCCATGGTACAAATCGACACTTCAAAAAGAATACAACAATAGTGTAGTGTTAAAAGTAGGCACAAATTAAAAACGTAATAGCAAATTTTCCAATCTCTTCCTGAACTTCGCCATAGAAATGGATTAGGAAGAGTTAGGATAATGGGCTCTGATCAATTTTGACTCACTGACAAGGCAATTGACTTAGAGTTTAGATGGTAAGTTTTAAGGTGAGAATAGGGGAATAGGCTCTGACAACCCATACTCACTCATCGAAACAACACGTACAGTATAGTACACACTTGATAAGGCGCGTCATGAATCTTCATTCGCGTAGAAAAGAAAGTATAGCTCCGACGATTAACGAAGAAAGCTTAAAACATACAATTAACCTTAGATGCAATATATATAAGGTTGATAATACAATGCGCACTCGCATAAGATGGCAAGCGGCGCACGCTAACATGGCGGCAGCTAGCGACCAATAGCGGTACTGCAAAAAGCCAACAAGTGTGTGGATTGGTCGATAGAATTTCCCACGCTTTAAATTTTCCTCTTCTGCGCAGGTATACGATATACAGTAGTTGGTTACTACTGTATGAGACCGTATACATTTGAGTGTAATAAAAAGCAGGTTTTCTTGTAAATTATTTATTAATACCGTCTAATTTACTGGCAATATTAAAATCTTATTTTAATAACTCTTAAATAATAATAATAAAACATTAACTATCTTACAAAAGGACAGACTAGAACTGACAAAACTATAAACACAGTTGGCGTAATTTTGAAGGCAAGACTTTGCGTGAAATCACTTTGACAGCTGTCAAACGTGACATTTAGTAAGTCGCGTTCGTAATTTAGGGGAAGTTTATCGTACGGGTGCATTCCAAATATTGCTTCTGTCTCCAAAGATTTCGTATTATTGTGGAATAGAACATTCAATTGATGGTTGAAAGGGCCGTACATAGAAAACATGGCCCAGTGGAACGGCGAAGATTTGCCAAACAATTGATCCAATCTTGTGAACGCGTTTTTTATTTCGTGACGTTTCATCGAACTAATGTTGGTAGAGGCAAACACATGGCCAATGTTGGACCAAGACACGAAACAGTACTTCTTATTGTCCTCGGGACACACGGGCACGATTTCCACTGCTGTCTTCGACCAGGATTCTTGTATTTGTTTCGCTGGAAAATGAAAATTTTATTTATTGATTTTATTAAATCCTTTAACCGCCAGAGTCGGATTTATCCGACGATGATTTTGGTGTCCACTTCGCCAGAGCCGTAAATATACGACAAATTCCTCTACTTGTATCATGTTTATATCTAAATAATTGCGTGCTAGGGGCACGACAACTACAAACCGAGCGGTTAAAGGGTTAATAATAGATTTGCTCTTGTCTAGCATCTAGCCGTGCAGGAAAGACTAGGCCGACGACGGAGCGACTTTAAATAGATTTGGGTTATATGAGCTCGGAAACACAGACGCAGGAAGGGAGTTCCAATCCTTGGCAGTACGTATTATGAAAGAGTTTTTAAAACGTTTGGTCCGAAAATAATGTTGTTTAATCAAAGTGGCCAAGATTAATTTATAAAAACATTTACCATCAACATGTTATAACCCTCTCCTCAAGGGAGAAATAGGCTGAAACTAAACCAGACATACCACAACCCCTTACTGACTCCAAATCGGCGAGGTAGTGGGGAATCTCAAGAGGTAGTAGTGTTTGCAGAATTTTATATTTTATTTAAAGGCCGTCAGACAGGTATACTTTATGGTAGGTGGTTACCGTCGCCAATAACACAAGCAAGGACACAGGTGCTACAAGTGCACATAGCACAGTTTGGTTTGACAACGTCGATATATAGCTCTGTGTTGAAAACATGATCTAAACACTGACTCGAGGGATACTTTTTAATTTTACACTGAATTGAACTGAATCAAGTGGACCGTCAGTCTGTCTGTCGACCTTAACCATAAAAAACAATTACACACAACACCTGTAAGTGTAAGAAATGTTTAAAAACACACCAACCTGCGTACATATTGTAAGTCGCCACACTAATAAATGCCACATCGCTTTTTCCCTCCACCAAAGAGCGTAATGCCGCCATTTCTCCATCCAAAACTATTCCACCATCGACAATACAACTTCTTGTCAACATTTCCTTGACAGTGTCTGTCAAATTGTAACTTTCCACGCCCGGAGCGCAAATTTCACTAAAATATCCATCGTTAGGACATATATTCTGTCTTTTTAGGTAACCTAGAACGGAATGCCAAGCAAGTCCGTCGTAACGAGGGAACACAGCGCGTTTTCCGCGCAAGTCCGCCATTTTGTTTATTTGCGAGTCTTTTTTGACGTAAGCAACTACTGTGCTCATTCGTTCGACTATTGGCGTTGTTTCGTGGAGGAGAGGTGTTACTGAAAAGTCTCTGTAACAATTATTATTATATATTAAGTATATTTTTGACATTTATATATTTGCTTTTATATATTATGAGTTGAGAAGTCCGTTGCATGAAAGGTAAGAGTAGTTGCCTAACGTCTCAGGATTCGTTTCAAAGCGGGGTCAACTTTAGGAATGAACTTTTCAAAAAGTTGACTCTGGTCTGAATTTGGAAAGTAGTGACATGGATTTGGAATTTGGGCAGTAACCACCCCCTTGCAGAAGACCACCGTGAAATAGCAGCATATGTGCTGCTGTGTTTCGGTGAGTGAGTAAGCGATGCCAGAGCCCAAACTCCATCCCTTTCTTATCCCTAATTCTTAATCCTTTTACGGTCGGCAACGCACTTGCAGCACCCATCTTATAGCCACATACAATCAAGTGAAACGTCAGCCTGTTTGTCGCCATAACATAAAAATAACATAAGTTTTTGGCTCTGGCATCGGGGTTAAAAAAAAGGGCATATTGCGTTCTGCTTCCCGGGAAGATAAATTTTAAATTTAGAATTTATCTGCCTGACAGATAAATTCTAAATTTAAAATAAAGTCCGACCACAAAATCAGAGCTCGAAGCGAATTCGCTTAAACGCTGCAAGGGTCAGTAAGCGTCAATAACAAACGGTTGTAATCATCACTTTACTACAACTATGGATTCTGCACGTCATACAAAACACTACAAACTTTATGGAACATTTAAAAGTGACATATGCATAGAGCATGAACTCTGTCATCTGTCGTTTAAAACCAACCAAACGTCTGTCATTTAAAGAAAATGTGACTTTACGTCAACACATTGGAGTTTAAAATGAGTAGTAGAACTTGGTTGTTACTACCTTTTACCATTGACTCCGCCATTATTCCGTTTTAGGCGTACTTTTTATGTGTTGCTTTAGCATTTGTGAGGCAATTTCCATACTTGTTGTAATTCAAGACGCCTCAACACTTCGAACTTTGGTGCCGTGACCGGGCCATTAGATTCCATAACGTGAAACTCACAGACCCCACTCTACTCTCTAAAGTTAAAGTTAAAGTTAAGTTAAGTTAATGGAAGACTGTCTCACCTGGCGCCAATCACCAGCCAATCGCTGTCGGCCATTGTGACGTCACTACTTCCGTTTCCAACAGCCTGCAAGCAATCCCTTCTGCTCGTCCTACTCTCGCACTGTAGAGGCGGTTCCACGCCGTACACTGCTGCGGCCTCACTGAGCCAGTCGCACTTGTGCTTCTCTAGCACTGATATTGTGCACACTCTGAGATGCCTGTAAAACAAATTTAACAATAAGAATAAATTTTATTTGTAGCAGAGAACACTAGCTGGTGCCCGCGACTTAGTCCGCGTTGAACGATGAAAGGTACCCTTGTGTCCTTTCTGGTGACCCAGACAACGTGTATGCAAAATTTCATGGTGATCGTTTCAGTAGTTTTTGCGTGAAAGAGTTACAAACATCCATACGTCCAAACATATTTTTTATTTATGGGTTTGCTCTTGACCAACAACCAACTGTGTAGCAAGGATAAGGCCTAAGATGGAACGAACCTCATTCTCAACCCAGAAGATGCTTCCAATATTCAAACATACTTTCGCATTTATAATATTAGTACGGATACCTACATAGATAATATATAGAAAGACAAACGTCCCACGCTACAATTTTGTTTGACACGTTTTGTCTAATGATTACAAATCCAAACTTTTAAGCAAACGGTCGCGTGTTCGAATCCCTCTAGTGGCTAATGTTTATGTGTTAACATTTTACCTTTGTACCTGAGTCGTGGATGTTTTGTATTTATAATATGTATGTATTTACAAAAAAAAGTAATCTATGTATTATATCAACTGTCTGGTAACCATAATACAAGCATTAGTTGCTTACTGTGGAACTAGATGGTGCTGTGTGGAATGTGTTAAAAAAAAGTTTGGTTTTTGGTAGGTGGCCACCGTCACCTATAACACAAGCAACGCCACAGGTGCTGCAAGTGCTCTGCCAACAATAGTAGCATTAATGATAAGGGATTGGGATGTGATAGGGAAAATACTTTATCTTTAATGCCATTAATTAAAGACATTAAGACATTGACGACACGTTTGGTCTAGTGGCTAGTAATCCTAGCTGTTAACCAAACGGTCGCGGGTTCGAATCCCGCTAGGGGCGAATGTTTATGTGTTAACATTTTACCTTTGTACCTGAGTCATGTATGTTTTGTATTTATAATATTTATGTATTTACAAAAAAAAAGTAATCTATGTATTATATCAACTGTCTGGTATCCATAATACAAGCATTAGTTGCTTACTGTGGAACTAGATGGTGCTGTGTGTGGAATGTGTGAAGATATTTATTTATTTATTAAACGTATCCCTACTAAATATCCCCCTGATTATATTATAAAGTTATTATTATTTTAATTATCATAGACAATTACCTTGGAGGCGTGCATCCGTTTTGGCTGTAGGCTTCCCTGTAACCTAGGGCACTGTCCAGGTAGTCTAGAGGAGCGTGCGGAGGCTGCAAGGGCTCTGGCAAAGCCCTGTTGCTCTCAAATAGGGCTGCGAGGGCGCTGTGCCAGTTGCCTTGAACGGTCACATTCTTGTCTATGAGAGAACGAGTCAAGTTACCGACTGCAGCCGCTGTTTTTCTGTTCAAATATTGAAGAAGGTTAGTTGAGACCATAGACTATGGAGTGTAAAGGTAAGGAGCACCGACTGTGTATTAAAAAGTGGTCTGAGAATAACTTTAAATTGAGATGGCGCTAGTGTAGAGCATTGAGGATTAAATTAGACAAAGATATATAGATAGAAGCATAGATTAAATACTGGTTAAGTACTATTTACTCTATGATGGAAGTAATAGAATTAGACAAAGATAGATGGATAGAAGACATACTACACTAGCGCCATTGTGGCCACTCTTGGAACCTTTATTTTTTTGTTGGAGAGGACAATTTTTTCAGTTTGATCATACCATAGACATAGAGAGAGAGAATGAATTGAGCAATCATCATTTTCATCATGAGCTCGTATCTCTCCACTGCTGGATGAAGGCCTCTCCTAAGACTTTTAGGTTGTCTGTCTGTCTGTCCCGCAAAGCCATTGAACAATAGAAATTTAATAATTTTTGAATATAAGTCAAATTCTTATTATTATTTTTTATTTATTTTTCTCTGGACTTTCTATTCCTTTAACGAGAATTCTAAACAATACAATTTATCTTTCATAATATTTTTTTTATTTTTTATTTCAAAGCAATTGCTTTGTCTATTTCTTGTAACTTCTTCATTAAGCAATGAATATTTTTAGTATTTAGCGTTTTTTTTCCCTTACACTCATTAAGATTGTTAAGTTTAAGATGTAGACTTATAAACTTATCACATACCGTTTGGCGACAATAACAGGCCACGGTTTGTTCAACCATATGCAAGGCTCTGTCGTGTTCAAAGGTTGAGATGTTCCATCGCGACAGAGATACGCGAAATTTGGTGACGTCGTCAACTGAAAATCAAAAATGTTCTCATTATTTATGTACTAGCTGGTGTCCACGACTTCGTCCGCGTTGAAGGCGTTAGTTTTTTATTTTTATTTTAGATGATCCCTTGGGTACTTTTTCTGAATGAATGAAACTCTATGTTCTTTCTTGTATCTCTGACATAGATATAGATATAGATGTAGATGTAGATGTAGATGTAGATGTAGATGTAGATGTAGATGTAGATGTAGATGTAGATGTAGATGTAGATGTAGATGTAGATGTAGATGTAGATGTAGATGTAGATGTAGATGTAGATGTAGATGTAGATGTAGATGTAGATGTAGATGTAGATGTAGATGTAGATGTAGATGTAGATGTAGATGTAGATGTAGATGTAGATGTAGATGTAGATACTGATATAGATATAGATACAAAAAGATACCTAGATGTTCAAACGCTGTTAATCTTAGTATATATTAAAATAATTAATATTATAAATAGAGAATATTTGTATGTTT
Organism: Synanthedon myopaeformis; assembly: GCA_944738685.1. Classification (NCBI taxonomy): domain Eukaryota; kingdom Metazoa; phylum Arthropoda; class Insecta; order Lepidoptera; family Sesiidae; genus Synanthedon; species Synanthedon myopaeformis. The sequence continues at coordinate 2,497,386 of OX122942.1, forward strand.
TTAATGAATAAACTCAGAAACTACTGGAACGATTTTAAAAAATCTTCCACCTATAGAAAGCTACGTTATCAGCGAGGCCACATTTCATAAAGTTACGCGAACGAATTCAAGTGCAAAAATTAGTATCTCATAAAGAAGTAGATAGATAGGTACTTACCGGTGGGAATAGGCGAACGTAGGTGTGGTCTGCAAAGGCTACGTCCCCGGAGCCTTCGCTCAGACACAACAAAGAGCCAACTTTCCCGAAGTACCGATCGTATCTGTTGCAACTACGAGCGCACGCAGCACACAGAGACGGATACTTACTCTCTGAAAACAAACATTACTTCAAATTTAATCTAAGAACCAACTGTTGATAGACAGGTTGCAAATCCACTTGATGGTAGGTGGCTACCGTCGCCTATAACTCAAGCATCGCCACAGATGCTGCAAAGAATAAGGGAATAAGGTATGGCTTTGGCATTCCTTACTCACACTCACCGAAATACAACATAGCATAATGACAAAATTACCGTTTATTCGCTAAATGGCAGATTCTGGAAAAGGCAGATTCTCTATGCCATAGAAACACCAATGAAGTAACAGTATACCAGATTTCAAATCAATCAAACATGTGTAAGTTTGTGAGATCCTTTCGTCAACTAGAAATAAGCTGATGATCTTCAAACGCCTGAACAAATTATAACTAAGAACTATCTCCAGCAAGTTAGCTTTCAAAATCTGTTCATCTGTTTGAGAGCTTTCGATGCCGCAGACAGATACACCCCACAGATACACAGGTTAAACTTTTAATACCCTAATTTTTGCGTCGGGCATCAGGTGTTAAGAAACAAGAATAGCGTAAACACAGTTAACACACAAGTTCAAGTACCGGCAACCTAATAAAAAACCTAAAACTTGGCAATATTTCAAATATACTAGGGGAAAGTTTTCGCATCCTAACCTCATGTGCAACTTTTTTTATTTTTATTAATAATAGGTTTGCTCATGGCCAACATCTAGCCGTACAGGAAAGACTAGACCGAAGATGAAGCGAGCTAACCCAGAAGATGCCTATTAACTCAAACTTTAAAAAGATTTGGGTTATATAAGCTCGGAAACAAAGAAGGGAGTTCCAATCCTTGGCTGTGTGTATTATCAAAAACTATTTAAAACATTTGGTCCGAAAAAGAGGGATTTGGACAAGATGAGGATGGTGACCAGCTGTACGTCTGAATGTCCGATGGAAGAAAGGAGAAGGCGGTATGAGCTCATGCAGAAATGCTATAATGCAGAAACTAAAATGTGACCATTTTCTCGCCTAATCTCGCCATTCTTGCCAACTTCTTCGATGCAGGTGTCTATAACATAGATATTTACTATAAGAAAACCAGAAATTTCACTTACTCAGCTCCAAATCTCTTTCCTTGTCGTCGACCCAATCGCTGGCTTTACAAGCTCTGCCGTAATATTCGGCCATTGCCTTAATCCTGTTCTCGGCCATTGAAAAATTTTGATCGCAACGTTTCTCGGTCACCAATCCCTCGAGATACTGAAATAACATTTTTACAATTAAAATTATTATAGCACTACTTGGTGCCTGCGACTTTTCCCTGCGAAAAATAAAAGATGTAACGCCTTACAAAATATGTAAAGCAATATTATAACGCCTGACATTATACTTTTGCCAAGCGTTGAATCTTTATTTTTAGATAGCTAGTTGCCTGGTGAAATATTTAGCCTAGGTCCATCCTGAAATTCAAAAATGTAAACCATTTTGTTTTTAATTTATCAATGAAATTGTTTGTTTATTGCTAGTGTAAAGATATTTTTTTATTTAAGAAAGGGTTTGCTCTTGGCCAGCATCCAGCCCTGTAGTGAAGATGAGGCCTATGATGGAGCGAACCTCAATCTCAACCCAAAAGATGCCTATTCACTCAAACTTTGAAAAGATTTGGTTCTTAAAGGTAATTAAAAGATAATTTAATTAATTACTTTACCTCGGAAAGTTTATCACTCAATGGTTGCGTTGGATCACTTTCTAGACCGGCGTGACACAGCGTACGATTCCTTAGGATCGCACTGACGGTAGAAGAACCTTCAGGTATTATACGATGATTTACCACAGCCACAACATTTCTCTCGAATTTGGCTGGAGCAGAAAAGTATAATAACTTTATTAGACCCTATATAGTCTCAGTAGTTCGGTGATTAGTCCGGTGAACGAAATAATGAGCCTTTTTTGTCTCAGTAGTTTGGTGATTAGTCCGGTGACCAAACTGGTAAGTCTTTTTTGTCTCAGTAGTTCAGTGATTAGTCCGGTGACCGAACTAATGAACCTTTTTTGTCTCAGTAGTTCGGTGATTAGTCCGGTGACCGAACTAATGAACCTTTTTTGTCTCAGTAGTTCAGTGATTACTTCGGTGACCGAACTAATGAACCTTTTTTGTCCCGGTAGTACTGTAGCAAGAATCTATCGAACTCCTGAGCCGTTAGACAAATTTAAAATAGTCCAGTAACACTTCTGCTGCCAAATAAAATCTTATTAAATTTTCAAGTCGACTTTATTATTACGAATAACTACATCGTGATAACTGACAAGCAATAGGTAGCAATAATTTCGTATACATTCTCTTAAGATGCATTTCGGATTTTGGCGACCACAGGCCTGTCGCCTGGCGACACCTAACTTGTGAATCTCCGCGACTCAAGTGCACAAATCAAACTTTTTTGTCGTTATATTGAGGTCGACAGACAGGCTGACGGTCCACTTGGCTACCGTCGCCTATAACAAGTAACGCCACAGGTGCTGCAAGTGTGCTGCCAACTACAGTAGCATTAAGGATAAGGGATAATGAAGGGATGGGGGTTAATGAGCTCTGGCATCCGTTACTTACTCACCGAAACACGACAACACACATCCTGTTATTTCATTGCGGTCTTCTGTAAGGGGGTGGTTACTGCCGCCAGACGGGCTGCCACTACAAAAATGACTATTTGTGACATTTAAAAAAATATATACATTTTATTACTTTGCGTTTTTCTAAGTTCATTAGTGACTAGAACGTCGATCTGAGCCCACTGTGCGGCGATTAGATCTTCCGGATTGAAAACTCCAAAGTCGACGGTCCCTTTGCCCATTCTTCGGAGACAGTCCAATCTGAAAACAATCACGGATTATATTATACAAACTACTCCGTTGTTATTTACCTAATACACACATTTTTATTTACTACACATTTTAATATTAAATTAATATTAATTATATATCTATATGATTATATAATAACTAGCTGATGCCCGCGACTTCGTTCGCGTTATAAGATAAAAAATATATAAAAGCAATATACCGCTTCGCGCCTTGTTGCTATAACACTTTTGCCAGGCATTAGTTTTTCATTTTATTTTAATCGATAAAATAAAATATTGAAAAACAGTTGAACAGTTGAAAAAATATTCAACTGTCTGGTATTCATAATACAAGCATTAGTTGCTTAGTGTGGAAATAGATGGTGCTGTGTGGAATGTGTAAAGATATTATATTATATTATATTATGGAAGTATGGATATATATATATATAGTATTATTTCACCTGTCTGTGCCGAGAACACATTCTATGCCGACTTTAGCCTCATCTAACACCGGACAAAATTTCGCTGCACGCTTGTACTGTCCTCTGCTTTCGACGACGCACAGGCGCACTGGAATTTAAAAACATTTTTTTAATCAAATATTCCTTCAGTAGTAAACCGAGTTACTTCCTACTATACCAGCTGATGCCCACGACTTCGTCCGCGTTGAATTATATATAGAAATTAGAAACCTTCCCCATTTAACCCCTTTTCATTAGTGAAAACGGTATGTTCAAAAGATCTAAGTGTACAATACAGGGACAGACGGCGGAAATTGACTTTATTTTATACTAAGCTCTTGTATGCGACTTCATCCGCGTAACTTTATAAAATATAGCCTATGTTACTCGCTGATAATGTAGCTTTTTATAGGTGAAAGAATTTTTAAAATCGGCCCAGTAGTTTTTGAATTTATTCATTACAAACGTACAAAAATACAAATCTTCTCTTTTTATAATATTACTAGCTGTTCCATGCGACCTCGCCCGCGTAACTTTTATTATTATAAATTATAGCTTATGTTACTCGCTGATAATGTCGCTGGTAATGTAGCTGAAAGAATATTCAATATCGGTCCATTAGTTTTTAGGTTTCTTCTTTACAGACATACAAATCTTATCTCTTTATCATATTAATATAGATATAGAAGTATAGACTATGTAAAGAAGATGTTGGGAATTCTATATTTAAACCAATAAAATAAGTATGTATCATTGTTACAAATCTGTATTTAAATTAAGGATAAAATGTTATACTTGGTCGAGGAATTTTCAAACAAACATTGCATTGCTATGCATTTCGCACTTACGTTATTCCTAACATGTCTTTAGCATCCTTTAACACGTGATCTTGGATGTATGGCTATTCGTTTTAATGTTTTTATTTTCATTTTTTTATATATAAACTGCAGTCCACTTGATGATAGGTGTAACAAGAAAAAGCTACATGGATGGTGCCCTTGGTAGAGTAAGTAATTCCCCGTTTACAAATGGCCATTGCCATGGCCGCTCGCGTTGTCGTATTTAATTCCCTAAATACTGCTGTGGCAACGTCAAGGGCAATGTGTGTTTACATATTATTATGGCCAGTGAAATGGCCGCTCGCGTTGCAATCCGTTCGCGCGTTCGAGAGCAAGTGAGCGAGAGAGCAGCATGTAAACACTCGCTCTCGCTCTCGCTCTCGCTCTCGCTCTCGCTCACGCTCTCGCGTTGCCGGCCCTTTGATGTCCGTACGAAAAACCGCTATTGAAGGATAGCCGGGTAACGCGAGTCAGTCCCTGCTTATATAGCCGTGGAAATGGGCCATATGTAAACGGGGTATTAGGGAACGTATCCATCCAAGTCACTTGAAATTGTAGGGTATATTTTTCACTTGTAATTATAGGGCACATATACACGCACTCTTGGTGTCTCGCGGCAAGCGCCGTGTTAATAAAAAGAAATATGAGCCAAATTCTTATTATTTTTACTTTTTGTTTGCAAAAAATGATTAAAAACGGGGTCGCTAATAATATATCTGTATATCGGAAACAAATAATTATAAACAATAAACGTCTGGTATCAGTAAATAAACAGTAATTGGCTTTTCGCACGTTTCGTACGAAATAAAATTGTGCGAGATGACAACTAAACAGATCAGTCGAACGTAGCAGTCGGACACTTTAAAATTATTTTTGAAAATCATGTTTTCCTTTCCCATTATAATAATTTTATCAAATAATTTTTGAAGTGAAAACTTCTTTTGGCGCGTTGGGCATTTTTGAGATGGGAAAAACCATTGAACTCGCGACTGTTACCGTAACCGTGTAAATGACACCTCTGTATATTTTCAAATATTGCGCCATCTACACAATATCACTGAAACTAGAATATGTTACGTAATAATACATCCTTGCCAAAACTAATTGAATTGAAATAATACATCAATGCGAACAGAGATGGCGATGATATTTATTTTATAAAAGGAAAATTTTTGAGATGGAAAATACCATTGAACTCGCGACACTGTTACCGTAACCGACACTTCTGTATATAAGGATGTAGGTACTTTTCTGACGATTCAAAAAATACACGCATAATTATTCAAGTTTTCACTTCTGTCGGCACTCCCGGAGTGCCAATGTTTTTTTAATACTTGTTGTTGGACTTATGTGAAAAAAAAAAATATGTCAAGATCATAATATAATTTGGAAATATTACAAAACATTACAAATCCAATATTGGGTAGGCGTATGTGGGTTTGTGCAATAAAATACTATGGGCGTTTCTTTTTATTGTCAAAACAATGGGATTTCTTAACGGATCAGCTGTTAACTAACTTATAAGTTTGTGTCATAACTAGTTTGTTAGTTATGACACAAACTTATATAGTGTTAGTTTGTTTGTGTAGCAGTGGTAATGCACTATGAGGAAATGGTGTGGCAACCTCAATGCATAGCAACCAATAGCAACCTCAATGCATTTGCTAAAAGTCTTGACTTTACTTGGTTTTTGGTTCAGTTACTGACTAATGAGGACAGCAGTATAAGTCAACTTAAAATATTGTACCCCGCGTACCTGCTTTTTACGTATATTTTTACGCACCTATCTTAAATGAAAAAAATTTGTTCAACTTAAGGAAACATAACCTTACAATCAGAGAAAATATACGCTTTATTTTAATATTTAAAATCCACGTAATCCCTTAACACCTTAAACTTAAGATCCTAATACAAACCCAAGGGTATCTTGATAGAATTTGCTACGAGCCCCGCGCATCTGATGTTGGCCAATAGCAAACCCATCTCTAATATGCAAATAAAAAATAATTTATTAAACCGAACGTATGATAATAGGCACTGGGACCAGACACTAGACGATACTTGGGCGTGCCAATACAAGTTGCCATTGTAGTAAACGAAATAAAAACTAAAAGAAACTTGAGGATGTGACTAGTAATTCCGGTTGGGCGACCTTGGTCAGCGGCTAAGTTTACTTGACCATTATGTGCGCATGCGCAACCATGTAACATTGACCAAATCGTTTTTATAGCATTCGTTTGCATTGCACTTTCAACATCAACTGAATATATTAATATATTAAATATAAAATAGATTTTATTAAGGTTTATTTTTATCTGTGAAAATTATTAATATTATAGGTAAATGAAAAATGAATTTTGTTTGTGTGTTACGCTTTCACGCCTTAACTAGTCATATTTTGCATACACGTTGTCAGTGATACAGAAAAAGATATGGAGTTCAGAAAAAAGTTCAGCTCCCGAGGGATCATCTATAAATAAAATCCAAATATATGTAAAAAAGCAAAGAATATTGAAAAAAAAATTTTTACCCTGGTGGGAATCGAACTAGGGCCCTCTGGGTCAGAGCGTTAGGCAAGATTAAGATTACTCGTCGTTGAAGGAAAATGCTCGGAGTTTCCCCGCAAGGCAAAATCTGTACGGGGAAATCCTCAAGAGAGTGACTTGTATTGGGAATTCTATCGCGTTTCTTCCTTTTAGTAGGCGACGACGGTAGCATACCTACAAGTGAACGTTAGTGCGCCTGTTGGCAATAATAAATCTATACTTTTATACTAATATTATAAAGAGAAGATTTGTAACTATGTTTGTAATGAATAAACTCAAAAACTACTGGTCCGATTTTGAAAATTCTTTCACCTATAGAAAGCTACATTATCACCGAGTAACATAGGCTATATATTATAAAGTTAAAGTTACGCGTGCAACAGCTAGTACTATATACTCGTATATCAATGCGATATATATAGAGCGCAAAGTTTCCTCATGGCAAAAATGCATAGAAAAATAATCTATAACATAATTAATTAAATTGCTAACATAGTATTATGTAAATAACTTCCTGAAGATGCAAATAGTAGAACAGGAAAATGAGATTATATTTTAATAGCCTAGATACATAATGACATTCATTATTATTATGAGGTTTTCCTATTATAGTCATCAAGTGTTAGTCATATTATTGTGTAATAAACAACTAACACTTGTAATATTTTAATTTTTTATGAGTAAATTGACAAACTATTATAGACTAGCTGGTGCCCGCGAATTCGGATAGTCGTGGCGGGGCACCGATGTCGTGTCATGACGTCCCCGCGACCCCGCCGAACAACGGCCGCGCTAGAAACTCGTTGGGTTTAAAGCAGTTATTACACTTTTCAATTTTTAGGAAACCAATTTAGGAACCTAAGTAGTGAACTAGTGGTCGCACTACACTAAATTGATTTCTAAATCGAAGATATAGAATTGAAACTAGATAATAGAATGTAAAATCTAAATTGGATTCAATCTGTTCTAACTGCGAACACCTTCCGATTTCCTAAATTGGTTTCCTACAAATTGAATAGTGTATTAACCGCTTTAGCCGGTACGAGTCCTGCATAAGCCCGCAGTGTCCCCTCTACCGGGTATCCAAGAATTTATCAACGTTAAAAAAAGGATTTCCACCCACAAGGTGGAAAGACGACCTGATAAGGACCGCGGGTCGTCTGTGGGTCCATGCGACTTCTGGCCGGTTCTATTGGAAAATTATAGGGGAGACCTATGTCCAGCTGTGGACGCCTTCTTGATAATAATGTCCCCTATGGTGTATACGTTTTGATTTGTTCACTAACTCACACAGACAAGCACAGAATCAAACGTGCCACGTGACTACGAGAGCCATCCATGTTGGATTAGGTGGGAGTTAGTTGCGTGTCGGGTGAGCCTCTGAGACAATGTGGAAAGGCACTTTCCTATTCCTGATACTTCGTTTCGTACCTATTTCATACTCTGCTTCAACTAATGGGTTGCGTTACAATGTCAACGAGGGAGTTAAATAACAAACGCTAACAAATATTGAGGAAAACTTTGCTTGCAGGCGTAATATAATAATATGTAGGCTAATTGTTCAATAAATTAGCCTCTTGGAAATACCATGTGTCAAAGATTGCAACAGGACACTGTAAAACTGACTCATTTTGCAAACTGCTCAACTGCATGGAGAAATGTACTTTATTTGTTTGTTAATAATAAAACATTATGTAAAAAAAAAGGTAGAAAGCCAGGTTTTGACATTTTCGCGACTTCGTTCGCGGTGAAAAAAAAAATAATAATAATAACTTACAATATACAAAAAATTTAGATGATCCCTCGAGAACAGTAGATACTTTTTAGTAGTTGAAAGATAGACTCTATGTTCTACTCATCTACTGTATCCCTGACAACGTGTTAGTATGCAAAATTTCATGATGATCCGTTAAGTAGTTAAGGCATGAGAAAATAACAGACAGACAAGAGTTACTTTCACATTAAGTTTATAATATTTGTATGGATAGTATGCATTTCAAAATGTATTTTAAAATAAAAAATAAAAACAATAATATCAAAGAAATAGTAAGTACCTAAAAATTTCATGATCAAAGTTAAAGGTTATAAGACATTTTCATTAAGACTTGAAATTTATCTGTAGTATCTAACCTTAATGGATTCGTCTGCCCAAACACATTTTGCATAACCAAATTCGACGGTTTCACATTATTATAAACTGGTTACGAATACTTTAAAATATTTTTACATAAGAACCAGTTATAAAATTGCACAACGAACCATTTATTCGCACCTTGTAGGCAAGCACGTACCCAGGATTTTTTGTCGGGTGGAATCCGTTTGGGTAAATGAATAAAGTACCTAAATGGCACGTAAAAGCTTCTCGGAAATAAATAGCAAATGAATTTTCACATAATAATTATTTAATAGATATTTTTAAAAACAAGACAATGTTACAGCATTAAATTTAAGCGTCTTGGTCGGGAGGACATTTCATTCAAAACATCATCCACTGAAATGGCTTGATTTGAGTGGGCCGACATCAAGGCCAACCCGGTTAAACGATGATTCCCCATTTTTTTGCGTAAATATGTTTTTACTCGTTTTAATGTTGAAAAGGATCTCTCAACACTTGCGGTAGATACAGGGACCGACTAACAGTTTTAATAGTGTGTGTATATATATGTGGATAAAATGCACATCGCACTTAGCTAACACTTCTATAGCTTCTCTTTCCATTGAAGTTTGATCAGCATTTTTCCAATTTTCAGCCCATAAGTGATATTCGCCCTCCAATGTGCCCTCAGACACATAATCATTTAGGTAAGAAAGTAGATTCGGAAGGTTCTGCGCATTATCGACACATATCTTATGTGGCAATAGCATATAAGATTGCATAATGTTCCCTTCAAATCGACTTTTCAGACTTCCAAGAAAATCTAGATACGGAATGAAAATGCGTCTTTTAAAATATTGCATTAGCGAGTCTGCTGGATAATTTTGTCTATGTACGAGTCTCGTACTTGTCTGCCAGTTATTCGTCGCATTGTGATAGATTAGATGATAGTACTGGAAAGATCTTCAACTCTTTCACGGCATATCGGAATTGCTGTATTTAGGGATTTATTTTATTTCGTAGGTATAACACTTTTACCCCTTGGACTAAATAGCGGAGTTGCGGAAGAGTGTTCTTCCGACCTCGTAACTTCGCCTATATCGGACGCGGAGGACGGCAGTCCGAGACATAACCACCCTATCTGTCTCCAGGCCGGTGCCTATCCATGATGAATTCCTCTTGTAAAAAAAATAAAAAAAGGAAGTTATGATAACTATAGCGAATATGTACATGTATACGAGTATTTTGTCCTTCACCTTAAACGCTAAAAAGTTGTTTTAGCGATAAAATTGGCAAAACAAATATCGAGTTATTTGCGTTCATAAGGATCTATACTCTATTGTGAGTATATTTTCAACAAGGTAAACAAGTCGCACTTTTACCCCTATCCCGGTGTTTCCGATGTATGTTATTACTATTTTGTCCAAACTCTACTGAACGAATTTTGGTGAAACTTTTTTTTTATTAGAGATGGGTTCGGCCGCGTACGTAACCGAAGCTTCGTAATTAGTTACGATCGACTACTTTTTCGGCCTTGTACGAAACCAGTATCATGATGCGAACCTCATTCTCAACCCAGAAGATGCCTATTCACTTCAACTTTGAAAAGATTTGGAAACACAGACACAGGGTGTTTCAAACCTTGGCAATGAGCAATATAAAGGATGTTTTAAAGCACTTGGTCCGAAAAAGAGGGATTTGGACATGAGGAAAGTAACCAACCGTACGTCTGAATGTCCGATGGAAGAAAGGGGAAGGCGGCATGAGCTCAAAACTTGGTAGTAATATAGTTTTTTTGCAAAGTTTCTGTAACTCGAACGAATTCGCGGAAAGTCGAGAGCCCGGAGTGAGTTTCGTCTTGAAGTGTCCTCAAATTAATCATCAAAAATTAAGGTAAATGCCGGTTTTGTGGTTTTTATATGTTATCTATGTATGTTTTTATTATGTCCAAATAAATTGCAAGTAAAAATTATTCATACTCTTATTATAAATTTTATTTTTATCTAGTGAACCGCTCTCTGCTTCGCACAGATGCAATTTTTTTTTTTGCAAATTATTTACATCTTCCTCTTTTATCGCTCTTACCATTAGTGAAAACCGTATCAAAATCCGTTGAAAGGCTATAAATTTAAGGAGAAAAGCGGACAGAACTTTATTTTATATGTAGGTAAGTAAATTTACTTAGAATTAAGTAAGTATAAGAAGTAATTATGTACTAGCGACTCGCTCTCGGCTTCTCACAGATGTAATTTATTTTTTCTGCAAATTATGTACACAAACCTTCCTCCTTTATTGCTCTGTCCATTAGTGAAAGAAGCCTTATCAAATCCGTTAGGTGATTTTTGCGGAGAAACAGATTATTTTATTTTATTGTTTTTTAATGTGGTTTTCAATGGTTTTTTTAATATAGGTAATATATTTTTAATATTATACCTGAAATTAATGGGGTTTTTTTTTTTGTTAATATAGTGAGTAGTGAACATTATAAAAACTCTTCCTACTTAAAAAAAATGTTCACGTAATTCTAAAGATTCTAAGAATTCAAATTAATACTCACGATTGCCATTAGTTCCTGATCCGACGCCTTGAGAAAAAACCGAATTTACACACAAAAACAAAACCAAAATCTTATATGAATTTGACATTTTGATAAATGTATAATAAAATACTTAGCTTTATTTATTAAAAAAAAAAACTTAAAAATCACACAGTCAAAATTATTACTACAGTAAAAAAAGTTCTGAAATGTTACCGCCTAATTAAATGTCAATGTCAAATCTTTTTTTAATCGAGCTTCGCACGAGGCATGGAAACTATGCCATACAGCCTTACGTCTAACGAGGCGGTGTTACTGGCTCGAACTGAGCTCAATCATATTCAAGGTAATTTTGTAGGTTGTGTTGTGTGTGCGTCGTCGATCAAAAACCGACCCATTTTAAAAGCCGGCACCTTATTAGTCATGAGTTAAATGTAGGCAAACGTAGTTTTTTTCGCGGGACTTTTTTTTGTCGCATAGAGGTCATTGTATGTAATGATAGCAAAGCAAAAACATTTATCCTTCTTGCAGGTTTTTAAAACTCATCGTCGATCGAATATACATGTAATGTACCTAGATATTTTTACTCTTTGGAAATACTTCAAATAGACTTCAATAGAAATCGACATTGACGATGAGCTTTTACCGGTAACTTGGTACCGATAGATTTAGAAAGTAGTGGCAGGGCACACACTGCGTTTTGCAGGCATTTCGGCAGCAGGTTAGGCGGCAGTAATCAGCAACATCTTAGAGAAGACCATCGAGAAATACTATAGTGTGTGCTGTTGTTTATTTCTATGAGTGAGTATGGAATGCCAGAGCCCATATCCTTACCGAAATAACCCTTAATTCTACTATGGTTTGCAGCGCACTAGTGCAACACCTGTGGCGTTGCTGTGTTATAATTGACGGTAGCCATCTACCATCAAGTGGACCGTTGGCCTGTCTGTCGTGTTTATCATAAAATTCGACTGTGCAAGGCGTCAAATGGATCTAGCTGATATTTTGACACACCAGCCCACAGTAGCTCCATATAGTATCGTTGATATCAGTAGACGAGGAAATAATGTGAATAAACAATTTACATTTTTTAATTTAAAACAAAAACAGACAATTTCAAAGAAATAAAAACATTAAACAAACCAACAAAAAACAAACTAAGTCACACCTTCGGTTCTTGGCTCATGGATCCGTCACTGCGATATGTGGTAACAGAGGATCTATTGGAACCAGGATTCGCAATAAAATTAGACTTGGAACTATATTTTGAATCGACAGAATTCCTATCACTATCTCTGGATCTTCTGCTGTATATCTCAAGTAGCTCTTTCTTGTTTCTATCGCTCGTGTCATCATTGCACAAGGCCTTCTTAAACACTTGTTTGCACGCGCAGCAAGTATTTCCAATAAGCTGGCTAAGTGAATACCTATTGGAAAACCTCAAACAGCGGCCTCTAATTTTTTTTTCTAAAGCCAATGCACAGACACAACCTCTTCGTTTACAAGAAGCACCTGCATTTTGCGATTTTTTCCTCCTATTTTTTCTTACACCGTTCACTCTACGCTTCTGACATGTGCAACGCATTTTAACTGGTTCATTCAAACGATTTACCTTTCTTCTTGTAGCTTTCTTAGAGGTGCTACATCTCTGGTCATTATATTTTTCTCTATGCTGCTTTTTGTGGCTGCAGTTCACCTAGACAGAAACAAGGACATAATTTGCAGTTATAAAAACTTAGATGAACTAGATAGAACTTACAGCAGATATAGTGTGCATGGGCTCAATAGAATGTCATGTCGGGGGTTGGTTTTTAATTTTAACGATAGCTTGTTTGCTATAATTTATGAAAATCTGTTCGGGCGCTTGAAGATCTCACTAACTTCCACGCCATCGATTGTTTTGAATTTTTGTATACCTAATGATAATTTGGTGGTATTTCCATGGCATTGTAACCTTGACTTGATGTTGCAGCATCAAGTAGTCTGTGGGAAATCCAACTCGTCAGCAACTTAGAGCAGATATAGCGTGTTTGGGCTCGTGTCGGCATTTTATTTATATATCTTGTATTGGTAGATAATACTCTCGCGAGCAAAAAAATCGACTCAAGATGCACGCTCGTAGTCAAGTGTCTGGCACAAAAACTACTACAAAAATTTATTTTTGTTTAAAATTCCATAAAGCCCTAAGCCATAGCTTTAAAATGAGTATACACACGTAGTTACCTGTTAGTTACCTAATAGTTACCTGTGCAGTAGATCGACGCTTATCTAATTCTTCGTTCATTTTTGGGTAATTCTTGTTGTGTTCTTCAACTTGTCGGATCCCATGGACGCTCGACTTAGTACGAGTTTCATATTCATTTTGATAATCGGCGAACTGGTCGGCAGCCGTTGGTCTTTTCTACAACAAAATAACAGATGGCTTGAGACATTGTGGCACTGGTGACGAGACGAGGTTCTCGAATGCAGCCAGACTTTGTTAGAGGTTTGAATTTTATACCGGTGATAAATTTAAGTAATATAATTTGGAATGTGATTTTAAAAAACAAGTGAAGGGGTTTTTTCAGAATGAATGTCATAATTCATTTGAAGACATGTATTGAGACGGTTATAAAGTAATTTTGATGAATATGTTTATATAAAGTGATACATAGCTATGTAAAACAAATTGATTAAATTTATGATATGGAAATATAAGAAAGTTATCTTATTTAATAATCTTATGGGGCCCATGAAGAAGTTTAGACGAAACAGAAGTAAAAGTCAAAAATTTTTAACAATAGACTTCTGTAAAATTATTTGTCAACTGTTGTTCCTGCCTAACTGGATAGTTTGTCCCAAATAGACGTAATAATACACAACTTCATGAGTCGCACCCTCTACAAGTCCTACGCGCCAAAAGACACGACATTGAGGCTATCCAGCATTCCTCAGAGTTATTCCAGTAACTGTGTCAGAATGACTATATCTTCAGCAAAATGGAGGTGAGAGAATGAAGCCTGGATTTAAGCGATTCTGAGCTCATACTATGTTTATTATTTGTATACTTATAGACTTCAATTTTGTGTATAATTAAAAAAATTATTGTAACTGTTATTTTATTATTTTAAAGAAGACTAAAAGAATCCTAAATTTATTTCGGGGTTTCTTCTCGGGATCGTCATCATCTTGGATTTTTTTTCCAAAAACCTGGTAAATTTAAATTTTTAATGACGATCATAAGAGTTTCTTGGAGAAACCTAATTGATAAATAAATATTTTGATTTTAATTTGATTTTGATCGTCCGTATACATAACCAAATTCCTTGCATTTACCAGTTTGAACAGGTAATTTTTTTATTAAAGTAGGTAGGTACCTACCTATATATCTTTTAAAATCTGAATAATTACCGAAGCTTGCTTAAATCCAACTCTAGGCTCAGGCTCTCCGTTATTGTCCATTGAACTATTCATATCCAATATTCATTTGAAACTCATACGAAATTTTTTTTGACATAAAATATATGCAAACAGTGCATATATACTTATATAGGAATTAAAAATTAAAAATCCATAAAAAGATCGAATCCTAATAACGGTTTTAATCCCTTCGATTTTGTCACTCTTTTCTATGTAAGCGGTTTTAAGTGAATAAATATAGAAATTAATTTTAAAGGTATTGAAAATTTTGAAAAAAAAATTTATTGACAATTGAAACATCTTTTAATATTCCTCTTTTTTTCATCAATGTCAAACGTCAAATGTTGCGAATCATTTTGCCCATAGAATTCTGCCAGTGTAAACTTGTAGGTATTTATAGACTTATAGATTTTTCAAATAATTATCTATATTTGCTCGTGTAACTTTATAAAATATAGCCTATGTTACTCGCTGATAATGTAGCTTTCTACAGGTGAAAGAATTATCAATATCGGACCAGTAGTTTTTGAGTTTATTCATTACAAACACACAAATCTTCTCTCTTTATATAATACTAGCTGGTGCCCGCGACTTCGTCCGTGTTGAACTATGAAAGGTACCCTATGTCCTTTCTGGTATCCCAGACAACGTGTATGCAGTTTCATGATGACCAGTTCAGTAGTTTCTGCGTGAACAACATCCATACAAACATCCATACATCCAAACATACTTTCGCATTTATTACGCATTACGGATTAGTGTTGATTAATCTTATCTTTCTTATATCTTACACTAGCTGGTGTACATAGTCCACAAAAAGAATTTTTCAATCCCAACCAGTAGTTCTTAAGATTAACGCGTTCAACCAAACAAACAAACAAACTCTTCAGCTTAGCTTTATATAGTATCATATATATTTTTTTATATTTCATATTTAAAAGAAAGTCGCCTTAATGTTAGTTACAGCATTAATAACTCGAGAACAGTTAAACCTATTTTTGTGATCTTTGATTTGTTGAATTTATCTCCGCCCCGAATATTAGAATAACTATTAAAAGGTCGGAAAATATTTACGAAAAAAAAAGTGAAGAAAATTTATTTTCTCAATTTCTCATACAATTTGTATGGAACGGGTTTTTATTTTGAGATGGTACTAAAATCGCTGGATCAGATAGTATAACATTTTTTTTATTTCCAAAAAATCACAATTAGGTAATTTAAAAAACTCCAATCAATTGCGCGACTTTCCCGTACCGGGAATCGAACCCGAGCCTCCTGGGTGAAAGCCAGGTATCCTAGCCACTAGACCATACGGGACTTGATAATTTTAATGAATTTATCGATCTGATTATTGAATGAATACTTTTTTTTAATAATTTTAAATATCTATCATTTTCGAAATGTGTTTTTTGGAGCGCCACCTATAGCTCTTAATCAGTACTAACGCATTAGCGTCATATTCCTGAAAGTATTATACAAAATTATAAAATAACAATTCTAAACATTATTATAAAATAACTAGCTATCCGCTCCCGGCTTCGCAAGGGTGAATTTTTTCATTAAACCTTTTTTTTGCGGAAAGTAACTTTGTTTTTATATAACCTAAAAATATGCATTGCATTATGCATATTGCCATACAAGTATTACATTTTTATTTGTTTGTATTTAACAAACAAATAAAAATTCTTAAATTAATAGAAAACAATACTCAATATAAAAATAAAGAATAATTTACTTAACGATTTTTGTGAAAATTTCTCATTTTTTACTATGCTTAGATACTATAAATAGCGCCATCTGTCAAAATCTATTCGCAATAGTTTTTTATAAACCTCACAAGCGCATTAGTTTCGGATGTCATCAACAGAGGGCGCCTCAATTCTTAAATCTACTTTTCATTTTTATAATTTCACTAGCGATGCGCTCCTTGCTTCGCCTGTGATTCCTTCCTTTCTTTCATTAGTGAAAACCGTATCAAAATCCGTTGGGTTTAGAAATAGCAAAGAAATGACAAACCTGAGACGCGGACATTTTCGGCGACTGTTTATGTTTTATTTTCTACTTACATAAAAACTTAATTGGGTTTTATTTATAATAATATTATAAAGAGAAAAAAGAGAGAGAAAATGTTTGTAATGAATAAACTCAATGAACCGATATTGAAAATTCTTTCACCTATAGAAAGCTACATTATCAGCGAGTAACATAGGCTATATTTTCTAAAGTTACTCGGGCGAAGTCGCGTGCAGCAGCTAGTATAACATACCGATTGCTTGACTACATTTCATGTTCAAAAAAAAATTATTATTTTTTTTTTTTTTTGACGAGCCCGTTGGATCAGTAGTTTAGGGTGTTTGCCTTAACGCTCTGGTCCAGAGGTCCTGGGTTCGAAACCCGGCTCGGTCATTTTTAAAAAGAACTTTTCAAAGTTCAACTTCAACTTTTTATATATAATATAAGGAGAGGAAATCCATCATTGGACACTTAACTTGTCTAGCCAGTTAAGTAGTGCCGGACTAATACCGGCTAAAACCTCTCCTGTCTCCCAGTTATCCATGTAACCGTCGTTACAGCCTTAACCATGGTAACTTTGTTTGCCTTACAAATTCGCTTTTTAATCTGCCTCTTTTGTCTTAAATCATTAATTTCAGAAACTCTTAGATGCACTGCCATATTTCTTTACTTTCTAACATCTTGCTTATTAGATTGTCTGCAAAGATTTAAATCGTATTGTCTGGTGTTAGTAATCCTGTCTTCAGAAACAGCGTCTTCCTCTCGTTCTCCCATTTTTTACAAATGAATAGAGTGTGTTCTGCATCATCTATATCACACTCACAGTACATGCAATGCGCGCTTTCCCTTTTCCCAATTATGGCAATTGGCAAAGTAAGTATTTCATGAAGACGCCGAGGCCACTGAAACATTGTATCATACGAAATGTCGTATGGCATCTCACCTGTGACGTTGCTTATGTTTAGCCTGTCTGTCAACCGTTATATAAAAAAATATTAACAAAAAATAAAATAAAAAGTATATTCAGACAGATAATACGAGCTGTACATACGTTACATACATCGGTTAGATAATTTAGAATAGGATTTCGCCAAGAGCGCGTCCATTTGTAAAAGTACCGTACCTATGCTCTTGGTATGCACTGTCAAGAAAAAGATGAAAAAACTTGTCTATGCTTTGTATACCTACTCGTACTTACTCATTAGTAAACTTTTTCTTACACTCCGTCATTTCTATCAGACCAGAATAAATTAAATGTCATTTTCGGTGTCGAAATTGTGAAATGTTTTGGTAAAATATATAAAAACTAAGCGCAGCTAAATTTACAGTGAAGAAATGTAGATTCGAAATTTATAGTGAATTCTAATGTCTGGAGAAGGGGGTGTAGACGAATATGCGATTATACTCTTATGGTTGGGGATTTGCTCGGCATATACAACTCTGTTGGCCGTTACCGCACTCAGTGTGATATTGATTCTGTAAGTAGCTGTATATTATCTAGTAGCTGTTGCAAGCAACTTCGTCTGCGTAACTTTATAAAATAATAACCTATGTTACTCGTTGATAATGTAACTTTCTATAGGTGAAAGAATTTTTTAAATCGGTCCACTAGTTTTTGAGTTTATTCATTACAAACAAAAATACAATTTCACATTGTAATATTAGTACCTATAGTTTTTCTACACCTTGGGTTACATTATCGGAATTTAACTCGATAAACAATATATTACTCGTTGCTAATGTTGCTTTCTAATAATAAAGTCAATTCAAAATATAACTATTATTAAACAAAAATAAAATTGAATTATTGAAATTAAATTAAATTATTTAAAATTGAGCAGAGTTATAAATGTCAATTCAAAGTATAACTATTATTAAATTAAATTAAAATTGAATTATTGAAATTAAATTAAATTATTTAAAATTGAGCAGAGTTATAAATGTCAATTCAAAGTATAACTATTATTAAACAAAATTAAAATTGAATTATTGAAATTAAATTAAATTATTTAAAATTGAGCAGAGTTATAAATGTCAATTCAAAGTATAACTATTATTAAACAAAATTAAAATTGAATTATTGATATTAAATTAAATTATTTAAAATTGAGCAGAGGTTGTATAGGGACCTTTACAACCTCTCCTTTCTGTTTATTTGATAACCTTTTGTATAGAGGTCGTTAGTCGGACTGAGAAAACTTGAGAATCCTAATGTTGCGATTCATCGAACCTGGTAAACGGTAGTTATGGTTCAACTTGGTCGAACCACATGATCCGTGAACAAGGTAGTACGCGTGGTTCGATTCTGAAATCGAACCAATTGGAAAAAAAAGTACATAGTCCGATCGATCGAACTACGCAGTCGAACCACGTGGCCACAGCGCTTCACTCTATGGTAATGTAATTTAGTCTATGGCCGATGGCTTGCTTGACAAGTTGACACACAATTTGAATAAACGTCAAACTTTTACGAACGTTATTCCTATATAGGCAGGTTTGTTTACAAAAATATTTCCAATTTATATGGAAAATATTAATGCAGATAATTAGGAATTAGGTGTTTTAATAAAGTTGATTTACAACAAATTTACAATAACGTATAGAAGTTTGGGAATGGTGTATGTTATTTTTATAAGAAATGGAAGAAAACCAATCGAGTCGGCTGTCTAGTGCTGTTTCGAGCGGTGCTACGTAAGTTTCTTTTGTACAATAAATAAAGTACGCTTGCAATCTTGTCTACTTTAATAAATTCAACGCAATCATTCTCGATTGGTTGACTTTGACGATGGACCACAAAAAAACAAAAATCAATGATTTGTTTTAATATTGTTATACTCGCCTCGATTACATGACCGGTTTGCTCGCTACCTACTTTATTGTTTTTCGCGAATGGATTGTAACGAAATAAAACACTAAATATAACGGTATGCTTGCTACAATTATTCAGTAAAAACCGCATTCAAATCGGTTAAGCTGTTTTGAGATTAGTGTACACAGAATAACAACACCTACTCTTTATTAAAACATATTTAAAACAAGCTGATGACCACAACTGTTTGTGTGAACTTCATCTTAAGATATGAATATTATATATACTAAGCCAACAGACAGTATATAAACACGCGACTTCGCCCCCGTAACTATAAAATATAGCCTATGTTACTCATTGATAATGTAACTTTTTATAGGTGAAAGAATTTTCAAAATGGGTCCAGTAGTATTTCAGTTTATTCATTACACATACAAATCTTCTCTCTTTATAATATTAGTATAGATATAGATAATATACTGGCTGTTGGCTTGTGGCATTTTTTACTTTTAGCATTCTTATATTCCGGTATAAGAATGCTTGTATAACCAAGGTCTGATTGGAATAATTTAAAGAGGGTTTTTTTAATAGATATAACTTTTAATTTATTTTTTTATGTTGTCCACAGACAGGCTAACTGTCCATTCGATTGTAGGTGGCCACCATCGCCTATAACACAAGTAATACCACTGGTGCAACAAGTGTGCTGCCTACTAACAATAATAAACTTAACTAATTAATAAACTTAACAAATATGAATTAAAAGTTATGATTATGAATTGGCTGCTAACCCTAAATTATGATGATACAGAGCAGTTGATAAATGATAAATGTATGTATTGATTGTGTTAAATGAAATCAAATTAACCTAAATTACATTTATGTATTTATTTTTATATATATAATTTATATTACATATTTATATATTTATTTATATTACATATATTATACATTTATTTACATTACGTATTTATATATTTATTTATTTCATATATGTACTTTTAGTAGTGATTATACTTTCATATGGTTGTGATTGTATGCACTAACTCCCGAGATACAGGTGTCCAACCTAGTTCGGGAGTTAGAGAATTAATATACCTATTTTAAAATATGCATTTACTCAACAATATATGTAATTAAGCTTGTGTAGACATGTGTTTTTGTACAAATAAAGATTATTATTTATTTATTATTATTACTATAGTAGTAAGGATAAGGGATTGTGAAGGGATGGGGAAATGGGCTCTGGCATCCCTTACTCACTCATCGAAACTCAACAGCACACATGCTGTTATTACACGGTGGTCTTCTGTAAGGGGATGATTACTACCGCCAGACATGCTTACCAAATGACCGTGAAATGCAGTGTGCACTGCACTTAATGCAAAAATTAATTATTGAAATTGATCATTTTAATAAATTTTATGAAATAATAATTTTAACATGCTTAGGATGAATACAGTCAAGGAAGAAATTGTAGCTTTGGCTGCCTCTCACAGAAACAGGCTTAAAAACCATTCCAACCAGCTGGCTACAATGCTAATCACATCCGACTATGTAATATGTCTAAAAAGAGGTCATTTCCTTACCCTCTTAATTAAATTAAGGATAATCTATATAATATAAAAAGTGATGTGTGTATGTATGTCTCCTATATACTCCAAACCGCTGAACCGATTTTGATGAAACTTTCAGACAATCTTCAGATTAGTCCAACGGTTGTTCCAGTGAAGTTTGGTAGCGATCGGACGCGCACGAAGTCGCGGGCATATACTATTATAAATATAGGGAATCTTCTTTGGAAGACTTTCCCTCCACGACACAACTTTGTATATTAAAACATCTACTTAAAGTTGATGACTGATTGCAGATTGGTCTGAAAAAAGTAATCATTTGATTTAGCAGCCTGTCTGTCGACCTTAATACTAAAAAAAGTGCTTGTCGAGTGTGATTTCTATTGATTTATTCGAAATTTGATTTTCAGAAAAAAGCGCAGGTCGTCCATACTGAAGAGTCATAGATTGACGCGTACACCGTTTTCGGAGTTAGAATTCAAGGTAGCAACGCCTACTGACTCGCAGAAGAGCCGTCGTGTCAGCTTCTCTAAGAGAAAAGATGTCGCGTAAGTGGTTTGTTTATTTTTATTTTTATTTTATTTTATTTAATGGAAATACCCAACAGCACAGCAAAAATTACTAAGTCACATACATAAAAAATAGAAAAACATATTTACATTTGCATGCCAATTACTGGTATCTACAGATACATGTTAGTCATGTTACCTACATGTTGTCTCTGTTAAAAATTAAGAAAAATTAATAATACATAATAATATATTATTATACCTACTCAAAACTTAAGCATTTATTTTATTTTATTTTATTAGAGAAAACAAACAATTACACCATTTTAGTAAGTTAGAAAAAGAGAAACATACATATAAAAAATAATAGTGCATTTTTCACGAATTAGTAAGCATATTTTGTACAGAGAGAAACTATATACATATTTATATACAAAAAAAAAACACTAAAAAAACCAAAACAAAGAAAACAAAACAGTCTTATAAAACTAAACCATTAACTTAACAAAGTTACTTTTATATTTGTGTGAGCTATTTGAAAATAGATGAACACGTTTAAATTACCTGGACAAGACCACACTCCGTTTGTGGTCTTGTCCAGGTCATCTGTCCATCTGAGATTGCAACTTAATTCATAGGTTAAAATAATAATAAGTTCATATCTCTCTTTCCAATTACCTAATTAAAACTATCAGGTTAGTGTATCAGTTTATACTGAAATTAAATTAAAATTAAAATAAAATTTAAAAAATAAAATTAAAAAAATTACTATATTTCAGAGAATTTATCACAAACGAAGCAACAACTACATGGAAAAATTTCTATGAAGAACACAACAAGTCATTAGATCATTCTGGCAATGATTCCGGCAAACCTATCCTCCAAGCTCCGGGTCATATCGGTCAAAGATTTTTTGAGGACCAATTTCAAGTTTCAGAAATTGATTTAGAGAGTAACCACAATACTACAACTCACGGAAATCTCACAGAACAATTACTGGACATAGAATGTAATAATGATAGAAATAAAAGCTTGCTAATGAGACAAAAAAAATTCGAACTAAGTTGTGCAACGGACCATCAAACAAAACTATTTGGTGATGATGTCACTAATCCTATAGTCAGAGAAGTGACCGGTGAAATTGAAATAAATTTCTCAGCTGTACAACCAATTGTCAGTCGGAATGATGATCCGGATGATATGCTATTAAACTTGGATCGTGTGAAAAGTGATGAAATTTCATGTGGCCCTTTTAAAACTGAAGATATTTCGTGTTTCAGTATGGGTCTAAACGTGACAGATTCACCAAAAGAACAAGAGTCTGATATGTCAATAACGGATACTATACACAATGCAAAAGTACAGATTGTTGCTGAAAATAAGAAAAAAGAATTTATTAAAAATGATTGGGCTGCCGATAAAGAGAACGTAGCCATCAACCCTTACACAGTTTCGCCTAAAGAGAAACGATACACACTCGACGAAGAACCTGATAAAGTTCTAGTGTTTGATGGGAAAAAATTGATTCTACAATCAAATAAGGAACTGGAGAAAACCTTCAAACAAGATAAAGATCGCAACGAAATAGCTCCACAAAGAAAAAGTTTAGTGTTTAATGTTATTGATAATTCATCTGAAGTGCCCAATTCCCAACCACTACTGGGACATAATTTTACGATAAAGAAAGACGTGGACATGTCCAACACTGGGCCAGTTTTTGTAGAAGCTCCATTGGAAAGAAGACGAACAGTTGTCTTTGATAATAGTGATGGCAACATTTCTTTAACTCAAGCATTGTCTACCAACGTTGTCTATGAAGACGATGATCGTAATTTGTCTATGACAAATGCTCTGCCTTCTAAAATGTTATTCACTGACAACAAAGATGAAAATGTCTACAGTAATAGCAAAGTTTCATTAACTCGAGCTTTGCCAGGCAACATTGTTGACCATAAAGCTGATACATCTTCAGTAAAGATAAAAACCGTTATATATGATGATGATGATGGTAATTTGTCTATGACAAATACACTTCCCGCCAAAATGTTACACACTGACACAAAACAGCAAAATAATGGAAAACGGAGAACTGTAGTTTTCGATAACGATGAAAATGATATATCTACCACGCAGGCTCTACCATTAAATATTTTACCGACTAATACTGGACAAAACCCACAAAGAAGGCAAACTATTGTCTATGATAATAATGATGCTGAAGTGTCTATAACTGAAGCTATTCCACAAGTAATTTTAACTGATATTGCGTCTAAAACAGAAAAGAGAAGAACAATAGTGTATGAAGTTGACAATGATGTATCTATGACGCAGGCACTACCGACTAATATAGTCTTAGATCAGGTTAAAAGAAAATCTATTTTCTATTGTGATGATTTAGATAATATATCTATGACACAAGCTATTCCCAACAATGTATTGTTTGAAAATAAAACTAATACAATGATTTTTGATAAAGATTGCGGAAATGTTTCAATGACCCAAGGGATTCCCCTAAACATAGTTCAATCCGAGGAATCACAGACATATATCGAAAAAGAGGCTTCACCTAGAAATAAAATTATTGAAAATAGAAGGACTACAATGATTTTTGATGATGATTGTGCAAATATTTCCATTACTCAAGGGATTCCCCTAAACATAGTTCAATCCGAGGAATCACAGACATATATAGAAAAAGGAGCTTCACCTAAAAATAAAATGATCGAAAATAGAAGGACTACAATGATTTTTGATGATGATTGTGGAAATATTTCTGTGACTGAAGCGCTCCCACCAAACATAGTGCAATCTGAGAAATCAGTGACGAATGTCGAAAAACGGAGGACGATAGTTTTTGAAAGTGATATGGGTGATATATCTATGACACAAGCATTGCCTGAAAATGTTATATTACACGATGTTGCTGAAGAAAGAAAAATTAAAGATTTCATAGATGACACCGGAAATGTATCTATACCACAGAGTATTCCTTCAAATATAATATTAACTGAAACTCATGATTATGTTCAAAGATATGTTTCTCCCTCAAAAAATCACAATCCAGACGTGAAAAGACAAACAATTGTCTATGAAAACAGCATGGCTGATATTTCTATGACTGAACATATACCAACGAATATGATTCTTAAAAATCTTGTGAAACCTGATGAGAACGAACGCGTTGAAAACGCTGACATGTCGATTACACATACCATGGTACCAGAAATTATAGGAGGCATCCAAGAAAAAACTAATAAAAAATCTGCGATCATTGATAAGAGTGTTTCGATAATCGATCCAAAATCATTTCACGATTTCAAAAATGAGACAAACAAATCAAAAAATCTTAACTTTTCACCAACAAAATCATCAGCGCATCAAGATGTAATCGTATATCAAACTAGCACAAATCAAAATCCTACAAAACATCAAATTACAGCAAGTATAGAGCAAATCGATTCTAGAATTGAAGAAATTACAAGCAAGGACCTCAAAGAAAAAAATGTTGATGAACTAAGTGATCAAGAGGAATCTTTAAAACAGAATTTCAATTACTTGGAAAATAAACAGGAAAACATTGAAATAGAAATTACGACAGAATCTCAAAAACAAGATATAAGTGAAGAAGAAATACATAAATCGATTATTAAAACTGTTCCTAATAATACTAAGCCAATGAATTCTTTAATAAACAACCTCTTAGACATGTCAAATGCTTCGCTTGTTAACAAAATTGATGAAACTGTAAAAGATGACGTTAAATCTGCTATTGTACATGAATCTGAAGAAAACTTAACAAAATCTGTAGAATCGATGACTTCAGAGTCGAATGAGAAATCTCCAACTAATAATTACATACAAAATGTAGAAGATATTGACAAATTGGAACCTAACATTTCCAGTGAGAGTATGTTCTGTATTATAAAGGACAGTGAACCTGCGAGTCCTGACCCAAGAGTTGGTTCTTTAAAACACGAGGAACTAGAAACTCCCGAAGAAATCGAAGAGAATATAGAGCTTTCTCATTATAAAGAAAAAAGGTCGCCACAGTCACAAAACTTAGTTGAAGAACTACAAAGTAAACTTGAAATAATAAAATCCGTAGTTGAAGACATTCCTATAACTAATTTAACTAACAGGCATTACGAGAAAATTGTATGTTCCGATGAAACATTGATGATGAACCCTGAAATCAAAAATTCCGAAGGTGATTCGAAGAAAATTTTCGAGTTTTTAACAAATCAAACCGACGAAAAAGACGAGTCAATAGCTCCCATAGCGTTTAAAGGTCACATTGCAATTGAAAATAAAAGTCAAATGATATCGCTCCCATCCAGGCAATCTTTTATAACTAGGGAAGAATTATTAAACAATATATCGATGGCTCAAGCTATGTTGAAATCTAGATGCGAAAACTTAAGTCTAGATGATACATCGGGCGAAGTGACCACAGACGATAACTCTCAAAGATTCAACACAAGCATAAAAAGAACTCTGCATTTCGGTGACGAATCTCTAAACGACGTTGAATCTACGCCACTTAAGAAAACCGCTTTCGGCGAAACGTCTTACATGAAAGAGCCCAAAGGGAATGTGATACCATCATATTTGCAAGACGCTACTGAGGAGATCAAAGAATTGATGCATGATCTGGTTAAACCCAATGCCGATGTTCATCCCATTGAAGGCGGTTTAAATCATAGTTTAAAGAAAACAATTTCAACATGTAGCAATCAAATTCAAGTTAATCTAACCACATCGAGTCAAATCGATTTGGATATTGAGATGGACTACAGTGAGAGATTTGTAGCTTCAGACAGGAGTAGTTTTGGCAAAGAAACTTATTTACCGTACCCCAAACCGATAATCGACATACCGTCACAAGAATCTTATGCTACAAAAGAAGAAGACCAAGTGTTTATAGAAGAAGAAATTAAATTCCGACCACGACGCCAACCAATAATGGAGAAGGAATCACCAGAGAGAGTTTTGGTGTTTGACCAATACAACCCACTGAACAATGTTCTATTGCAACCAATAGACTCTTCTGAAGTACATTCTTACAATCCTGTCAAATCGACTAAAATAGATATGGATCGAAACATTTATACCAGAGGAACAGATGTGGAAGTTGTCAGAGTATCAACTCAATATAATTTGGACACTAAACATTTGTCGCACTCTGAGGATGATGATGGCTTAGAAACAGCTGAAAGTAGAACAAATAGCTTGAGCAAATCGACGACAAGTAGCTCAAGCAAGCCCACGTCAATAGATCAATCGATAGACGTACGTGTAAGCGAATTGAGGGATATTGAAGTCAATACGATGATAGCAATGAAAGAAAACAAAGTATTGTTGCAATCAAGCTCTTCGTTGACATTAGTCGATGATGTCGTATCACATATGGATATTGATTTGGATGTTAACACCAAAATGTCGGACATAGATAATGATGATTGCTTAACCACCGATTCGGAGAAGACTGTAAAAGCTAAAAAGCGCAATCGCAGTCCAAAAAAAGATGGTCACAAGAAGTTTAATTCAGAAATAGCTTTAAAACCAGTGCAGAAAATGCAGAAAATATCTTACAGTCCAAAAAATCGAAAGTCTGGTAAAGGCAAAGAGGTTGTGTCCTCTTTGAAAAAGAGTGACAGATCATCGGGACAGAACATGGACACAACTGTCCATCGATTGCTGACCCAATTCCATATGCATTCTGAAATTGATCACAAAAAGATTAATAGTGAAATAATTGAGGCATTGTCGAAGTCATCTAGCGCCACAATGGACATTAGTGTTGAAGAAGCGCTTTCCTTTAGAAGCAGCAAGAATCAGATCGCAATGGTGCGTAGAAATAGTGTGACGTCACAGTCAAGCGAACAGACAGACAAAAGTGATGGGTCAAGTGTAGTGAATTCGGATAGTTCAAAGAATTTTATGACACAATGCGAACCGAGCGTGAATGTTGTTGCTAAAATCAATATGCAGCCGTTTATGGGGTGAGTTTTTAATGTTCTAACTAACCCTTTTTTTTTTTAAAGTAAAAAATGAAATACTATTTAACCAGATTAAAATAAACTATAGCGAAAACTGATTTTATTAATTTTTAACTTAAATGTACGAATTAGAATTCAAATTGACTTGTAAATTTAATAAAATTTGATGCCTGTTAAACTACCTATATAATACAGAAAAAAAAATCCAATATCTAAAATCTTAAAAATATCAGAAATTTACTGTTATGTTAGTAAATTAATAGTAATTCTCATATAATTTGTGAGATAAAACAATTAATTCAATAACCAATAATAAAAATTAGTCAGTTTTTCTGAAAGTTAGTATTTCTTTCTGAATTTCACTATATTATGGAAAAATAGTATATTTTTCGTAAGTTACTAATCTCAATTAGTTCTCTTTTGTATGGTAAATGTGATTAATTTTTTCTGTATATTTTGTTTTAATTAATTATTAGTATTACAGTTAGACATAGTTCACAGCAATTTCTATTCGTTTTTCTGAACCTTTATTTATTTCCCTTAAACTAATGTGATAAAGTCGCAGATAGTATATTAATATTATCACCCGTGTGTGTGTGTGTGTGTGTTTGCACACAGACGCGATTGCGAGTGGGAACAGAGCGGGAACGACGCGTGGTCGTTCCGTTTGCTGCGCAGGCGCATACGAGTGTTGGCGCAGTTGTCACACCGGCCCGAGCAGGCGGCGAGGACGCACGTGCGCGCCGACACGCCTCTCGTGCTCCTCAAGGCCGAGGCCGTTTCCATGGGTGATTGCTTTTTTCATCACTATTATAAATAAGGCCGTTCCTATAGGTCAGGTACGGCGAACCTTTACAATTAAACAAAACACCTATCGACTTCAAATTCTTCGTTTACTAAGAAATATATATTTTGAAAAATCTGTAAAAAAACTTATTATCTAACGTTAGACGACAGCAGACGATTTGCAATCGCGTGTGTTGCCATACAAAAATGATGCACTTTAATTTTAGTTATTGTCCGTAAGAGGTCTTATCGCAAACCCACACCTTTGTTATGAGTTATGTGATACCAAAAACATGATTTAGGCTCGAGTTCGCCAACAGACGGTTATTTTTAAACAGCTGTTTAAAATTTAAACTGCCGTTTAATAATATTTTGTTGTTCACCATCGCTAAACTGCGGATTAAACGCCCTAAATATGAGATTAATCATTAAGTTAAGCACAAATTGATAGAAAGTTTTCGCCTGACGCAAGTTGGTCGCAAGTCGTCTGCTGTTATATAATAATAAGGCAGCCGGTTAAATGTCTAATTCACGAATTTGCACATATTTGTTTTTTGATTACTACAATCAAACTGAATACTCATATGACAATCAAACTGAAAAAAATTGTCCTCTCTAACAACAAAATAAGGGTTCTAAAAACTCTTCACCTTTACCCTCCATACTCATTAACTCTTTTTAGCCGCCAGAGTAGGATTTATCCGACAATTATTTTCGTATCTATTTCGCCAGAGCTCGCCGTATTCTTCTACTTGTATAATGTTTATTTTTAAATTATTTCATACAAAATCGAAGCAGTTAATTAAAGGGTTAATTAAACAACGACAAATTTAAATTTCGAATTGTCCCCAATAGAGAAGAATAAGAAGCCCATAGTCGATCTGTGCATAGAATATGCGCTCGAAGCGATGCAGGCGATTCTCGCTAGAGTGGATAAGCCGCGCGCTGCCTCGCTTCCGGCGCTGTTGAAGCGCTGCGCAGCGCTTTCTCGCTTGGCCGAGCGTTGGGCGCGCGCGATGCACGACGCGAGCGTCAGACTCGTCTACCGCCTAACGCACGAGGGAAATGTATCGCTCAAGGTGAGATATTTGCGGGGTTAGATTTTAAAATTTCAGCTGTGATGCTAAAAAAAAAAAAAAAAAACCTTCTTTAGAACAGTTGTTTGTATTGTATGAAGAATTTGGTCGGGGGTGAAACTAAAAACAGTAAATTCGCGACATGCTCGGTGATATTTCTATGTGAAATTCACAAAAACATCATTTTTATGTATCTCTTAAGGTTTAGCCAACGTGAGCCGTGTGAATTAATTTTGACGGCGACTTGTTTGTACGGTGGATTTGTATATACAAAATAATAAAACACAAGCAACATCAGAACGAAGGGATTTCACTAACTTGCACATGTTCGATTGATGTTACATTTGGTATACTGTACAGTGGTATACTGCAGCATCTGGTCAAGGTATACTACCTTGACCTGATGCTGCAGCATCGAGTAGTCTGCGGGACACCCAACTCCTCAGCAACTCACAGTAGGTGTAGCGTGTTTGGGCTCATTAGAAAGTCGGGACTTAGGCTCGAGTTCACCAACAGACGGTTTGTTTTTAAACAGCTGTTTAAAATTTAAACAGCCTTTTAATAATATTTTGTTGGTCGCTTTTCTGTCTATGTCTTTACATTTTAAACTCCCTAAACATCAGATTAATCATTAACCGTCTGTTGGTGAACTCGAGCTTTAGTTTATAAAAATATTTTTTTATTAATTTTATTTTATTTTATTCAATCGAATTACCAAATGCACATTAGTTATACAAACACGTTTACATTTGCGTACCATTTACTTGTATATACAGCTATAATTATATGTTACATGTTGTGTCTGTTAAAAATTTAGAAAAAAATTATAATAATAATGAATAATACATATATTATATACCCAGACCCACTCGAAACTTAAGCATTAAAAATAAAAATAAAAATCCAGAGTAGGTACAATAACATACAAAGATTAGAAGCAAAATTCACTCAATAGTCAATTCAATTAATGTTTAAAAAGAAAGATAATTTGTTGATTTACTTTATCAGGTGGCAAATATCGGTCTCCGTTCCGTTTGGGAGATCCGTATGAAGATTGAAATGGTAAAGGAAGGAGTCACGCCATATCCGAGGGCCACCAATGTTCAGGTACATTTTTTTTTTTTTTTTTTTTAAATGAAATCTTCTTTAGGCACTTTGGGCACTTTTGTGTGTGGGGATACGCTTTGGTCCATACTATATTACTATATTTTACTATTATACTATATAATATATAAAAATATAAATGTGTAAATAACTCTGTCTGTCTGTTAATTTTTCATACACGTTCTCTCGGGGATACGGGAGAGGACATCTAGGGTAACTTTCATTCAGAAAAAAAGTACTGTTACCGAGGGATCATATAAAAAAAAAATACATGGCAAAAGTGTAATAGCAATGCAAATGTTTTTTTAGTTCTCAACGCCGACGAAGTCGCGGGCATCAGCTAGTAAAAGGTGTCTGTGTGCGCGAGCGCGGGTGCGCGCGCGTGTTTGTGTTGTGTGCGCGTGCTTCTCTCTCTCTCTCTCTCTCTCTCTCTATGTCTCTCTTTCTCTCTCTCCCTCTCTCTCTCTCTCTGTGTGTGTGCGCGCCTCTCTCTCTCTCTCTCTCTCTCTCTCTGTGTGTGTGTGTGTGTGTGTGTGTGTGTGCGCCCCCCCCCTCTCTCTCTCTCTCTCTCTCTCTCTGTGTGTGTGTGTGTGTGTGTGTGTGTGTGTGTGTGTGCGCGCGCCCCTCTCTCTCTCTCTCTCTCTCTCTCTCTCTCTGTGTGTGTGTGTGTGTGTGTGTGTGTGTGTGTGTGTGGGTGTGTGTGTGTGTGCGCGCGCGCGCGCGCCTCTCTCTCTCTCTCCCTCTCTCTGTCTGTGTGTGTGTATGTGTGATGTGTGTGTGTGTGTGTGTGTGCCTCTCTCTCTCTCTGAGTGTGTGTGTGTGGCTCTCTCTCTCTCTCTGTCTGTGTGTGTGTGTGTGCGCGCGTCTCTCTCTCTCTCTCTCTGTGTGTGTGTGTGTGTGTGCGTGCGCCTCTCTCTCTCTCTCTGTGTGTGTGTGTGTGCCTCTTTCTCTCTCTCTCTCTGTGTGTGTGTGGCTCTCTCTCTCTGTCTCTCTGTCTGTGTGTGTGTGTGTGCGCGTCTCTCTCTCTCTCTCTCTCTCTCTCTCTCTCTCTGGCTCTCTCTGTCTGTGTGTGTGTATGTTTGCGTGCGTGCGTGTATGTGTGTGGGTGTGTAGGTGTGCGTGCGTGCGTATTTATAAGAATAATAAAAGTTAAAAAAAAAACATTGTGAAGCTAAGTTAAACAGTTTTTCTTCTCTTCTTTTCTTAGGTGGTCCCTGTGGTGGTGAGTGAACGTTACAGTGAGTCGGAACTCAAACGTCTGATTGGTGAAGTGCCGTGCGATTGGGGACATGTGCCCAAGACGATATGGTGAGTACGATTTTTTTTAAAGTGAACATGTTTGGGCACTTTGGGCACTTTTCGTATGGGAGGGGGGAAAACATAAACTCGCGCTTTTTTTTTTTAAGTGAAATCTTATTTAGGCACGTTGGGCACTTTTAGTATGGGGAAAAAAACAGTAAAACTGTTACAGACACCCTCAGTGATGTTTTTTATATGATATTGCTAGAACTAGTGCTTACTTCTTGATACATAATAAGCTTAATTTCGTCAATACTTATATGTTATTATATGTTTTTCTATTAAATTAATATTTTTCTTTTTTTTTTTTTAAAGTATGTAGTAGGAAAGGAATTAATCCCGCTATTTATAGAACGATTTCAATACTTCCGATCATAAGAATATGAAGCCTTTTTTTAATTATTTTTTTTTTAATGTGAGCCTTAACATGAAGAATATATATAATAATAATTATTATTATTAAATTACTTATTTCTAAATTTCTTTTTCAGGAGAGTGTTCAAATATTTGAAGAATCAGAACAAAATCGACGACGATGACATATTCTTGAAATTGTAAATGTAAGAGTATATATGTGAAATTGAAGTGAAAAAGTTTAAAATAAATAAAAAAATTAATAAATTTTTTTTATAAAAATGGAAAATTAAACAGCTGGTCTAGTATGAAATAAAAAATAAAAATAAAGTTGTTTTAATATGTTTTAAGTCTATTTCATCTGAGACTTTAAACTTTGAAATTTTGATTTCAGAAAAAAAGTCAATTTTGATTTCACTCATGTATAGTTTGTAACTTTTTAAAAGTAACGAAAAAAACTAAAGGGACAAACTTTTTTTTTTTTGAGATTTAAATTTAAAAAGCTCATAGATATTTTAACTAGCTTTTTTTTTAATGACACTGGCGTTACCAAGTAGGTATTATCACTAGTACTATTAATGGTACAGTCCAATGGTACTAGCTAGAGCAACTACATCAAACTTGTGGGTAGTTTAAATAACCAGAATACAGAGAGCTCCCACTGAGTACAATACCCTATCCCTTCCTAATCCCATTTCCCTATACCCAATCCTACTATGGTCGGCAGCGCACTTACAGCACTTGTGGTATCGGTAGCCAACTACAATCAAATGGACCATCAGCCTATCTGTCTAGTATAACATTTAAAAAAAATATGTGTGTGAGCTCTGACGCACGACTGGAGTTTACTCATTACATATAAAATACATTTAAATTTTCACAATTCGAACACGCCGAAAGAACATTGTTCTTTCATTTTTTATTTTTTCAAATATTGTGTAGATATCTGAAACTTAAGAGATATTCTAAAATATTCAAAAAATAGAACATATCAGGAATCTGTCGAATAACGCATTCGTGTGACAATTTTGATTTTACTCCCATAAATTTTCATACTACGGGTATATATATATATACATATATGCAAATCTCCAAAAATACACATTGCCAGAGATCTTTGGTAATTGTTGTGCTGGTTAAAAATTATCCTAAAGGTAGGAACAAACTATCGGACGCGTCCGACAGCCGCCGCTGACAGATGATAGTACAAATTCACTAAGCTGTGTAAACGGTTACTATCAGACGTAAGTCGTGGACGTGACTTTGGACCGTCCTTGAGCGATCGGACGTCCAATAGAAATCTGTCTGTCGGACGCTCCCGATAGTTTATTTCCAGCTTCACCCTTTATATTTACTTGAAATTTCAACAAAAGACTGATATAAAACTTAAGACGACATATAAGTTTAATTTCCTTTGAAGCACACTCAATTACTGCATTCTTGTAAACTAGTATTAATGATAATTTACTATTACTTCTAATCCAACTCTTGTCTATTAATGTTGATGAACATATTAACTTTAGTCTTAGTCTATGGTTTCTGACATCTGTCATATAATATGTATGATACAAAGACCTTATACCTAAACAAGATTGTGCACTTAGCTGAAAAAAACGAACCGAACGAGAAGGTCTTAAGGGAGTGCCTCTCTGTCTAATGTAGTGACCATGCGATTTAAATTTTTATGGAATCTCCATCCTAGAGTCCCTTTTACGAGCTCTTTATTGAGACTCGAATGACAGAAAAGCATACATACAATCCGCTTAATGATAAACGGTTGCCGCAACCTATGGACACTTGTGTAATAATATTAGAGAAAAAATGTACCGAATGTAAAAAATGAATTTATTAGGAAAATATTCAGCATAATTTGCTACAGACCGATTATGACAGTGCACAATATTGTTTAGGTATAACGTCTTTGGTATGATAAGCATTATGATTTTTTGTCGGCAACAAAAATTACAATAGATACCTATGTTTTTAATAGTAAGCTAAATTAAGTGGTATTTTCAGCGATAGGAAATTTTTTTAGATATAGAGAATTTTTGTGTTTTAAAGGAATTAAAGATTTTTTGAACACAGTTGTTGTGCATTATTATTTCGTGTCCACGACCACGACTTCATTCGCTTTGAAAAACCCTACTGATTTTATAAACGCGGAAGTTTGTGAGGATGGATGTTTGTTACTCTTTCATACAAAATCGGCTGAAAAGGTTTTGATGAAATTTGGCACACAGATAAACTTATTACGTGGATTAACATATATAGGATACTTTTTCTCCTGGGAAAATATTAGGAATGATCTAAAAATATTTAAAAAAACTAGCTGAACCGCCATGCTTCGCTGTGGCTCAGTCAGCAACGTTCCACGGTTGCCATAACAACGGTCAACGTATGAAAATTATGTTTTTTTATATAAACAAAGTATCCGTTGCAATTTTGGGGGGAAAAGTAGATCATCCTAGTTTTCGAATTTTTGAGTAATACACAAACCAACACAACATTTTCTTATAAGTATAATTATGTAGATTATAAAGAAAATATATTTTTATTTTTGTTTGTAATGAATAGACTCAAAAATACTAGACTGATTTTAAAAATTCTTTCACCTATAGAAAGCTGCATCATCAGCGAGTAACATGGCTAGGCTAAAAATCTATCAAAATGGTAATAACTCATTCATATTAATATTATAAATGTGAAAGTAACTGTGTCTGTCTGTTACCTTTTCACGCCTTAACTACTCCGACCGATCATCATGAATTTTTGCATAGACGTACCTTTCATCCAGAAAAAAAGTACTGTTCCCCAAAGGATCATATAAAATGTAGAAAACTAACCCCTGGCAAAAGTATAATAGCAATAAAGATATCAGGTTTGTTTTTCAATGCGGCCGAAGTCGCTAGTCAATACCTACTAATATTTTAAAGAGAGAAGATTTGTATGTTTTTAATGAATAAACTCAAAAACTACTGGACAGATTTTAAAAATTCTTTCCCCTATATAGAAAGCTACAGTATCAGCAAGTAACATAGGCTATATTTTATAAAGTTACGCGGGCGAAGTCGCGTGCAAAAGCTAGCAGTTATGTTGAAGTTGGTTACAGAAGCAGCGAACTTGAATTGGTCATAATAGTGAGACGCTAAAAATGCTTCCATGCTTGTAGATACTTATATTTATTTCGATGGTTAGAAATTAAGTAATTGCTTAGTTAGATTTAAAAATGAAAATCAGTAGGTAGGTAGGTATAATACATATAATAGGAGACCGATTTCTTTAACTTCATTGTTTTCTTTTCTCATAACCTTGAAACATTTTACATTACAGAAACAAAATACCTAATGATTGATAAGTTCAATCAAGATCTTGTAGTAATTATTGATGTTATTTTTTGATTTGATAACAAATAAATTATTTTTTATTCTCTTTTTTGTTAAATTATGGTGAGTTATTCGCTATTAGGACAACTTTAGAATAAACAGCACGGAATAGACAATTAAACTAGTAGGAATAAACCGAAGAAAAAAGAATTTTATATTATGTTGAAGTAAATAAAACGTGTTTCCGCCCGGGATCGAACCGGGGACCTTCTGCGTGTTAGGCAGATGTGATAACCGCTACACCACGGAAACCTATAAGCGAGCTACTGAATTTATACATTATATAAATTCATAATGTGTTGAAGCGACGATAAACACCTACCTAGTCAAGTGGACCGTCAACCTGTCTGCCGAAGTGGCGACCTTAACATAAGCAATAAAAAAAATATCCCACTCAAAATAATTTAAATGAAAATAATAACTTCAATTGTGAAATCATAGCTCACAAATAAAGTTGACATGATCTGATGATCTTTCTTAGCTACGGGTATAATGGATGTAGATCTGTTTAAACATTTGAAGACCGTAAGTCTGGCAAGAGATTTCACTAACTTTCACATGTTTGATTATGTGAAATTTGGTATACTGTTACTTCGGTGGTATTCTCATGACATGGTAACCTTGATCTGACGCTGCAGCACAGGTAGTCTGCAGGATACCCAACTCCTCAGCAATTTACAGCTTATATAGTGTGTTTGGACTCAATAGAAAGTCGGGGGTTAGTTTATAATTTTTAATTATAGTTATTAATGCCTAAAATGTTTAGAATTGCCTCTCAATGCTTCTGTTAACTTTTTATATATTTGCAGATGCACATCCTGTATAATATATTACCTCAACCAGGTTAAAGAAAAACTAGTTTTTAAATATTATCAATTATTTACTAGTAAAATTAGAAAACGCATTCCCTTATATTGTAGGTGATACTTTTGGACATTTTGTTTATTACTGTAAAGATTTTACAATTTATATTGAACTAATTAATGGTATGTATACAGTTTTAAATTCTTAATAAAATTAAAAGAATAGAACACATTTGTCAAGAAGCAATATAAAATATACATTTTTTCTCTTGTTGAGGCTCTTAGTGCCATCAAATGGGTACTTTCTTAAGCCTACTCCTCGTTAATGGCGGGTAAGTATGCTAAATATGCTAAGTGATAGCTCTTAACATACATTATAATGAGATTGTTTCAATCTAAATATAAAATTCTTGTGTCACAGTGTTTGTAACCAAACTCCTCTAAAACAGCTTGACCAATTTTTATGAAATTTTTTGTGTATATTCAGTAGGTCTGAGAATAGGTTGTAACTATTTTTATACCCCTAAGTGATAAGGGTGGCTCACCTCAAATTTTTTGGCAACATAACATTTGCCAGGTCAGTAGTACCCTTAAGGTAATACAAAAATTGGTTGTAATAAACAGATAGTCATTATAAGCAATATTAATTTATTATAAGAATTCGGCAGGGACTGAGGCTGATTGATTGTACTATGAAAACATTTCACAACAACAATTTCACCCAAAAACTATGCAATAAACTTTGATGAAAATTTACAGCAACTTT
This sequence comes from Synanthedon myopaeformis, assembly GCA_944738685.1. Taxonomy (NCBI): domain Eukaryota; kingdom Metazoa; phylum Arthropoda; class Insecta; order Lepidoptera; family Sesiidae; genus Synanthedon; species Synanthedon myopaeformis. The sequence continues at coordinate 2,534,848 of OX122942.1, forward strand.
TTTTTATGATAAGGCTGGCAGACAGGCTGATGGCCCACTTGATGGTAGGTGGCCTATAACACAAGCCACAGGTATTGAAGGGATAGGGAAATGGGCTACGGCATCCCTTACTCACTCACACAAGAGCACACATGCTGTTATTTCAGTGGTCTTCTGTAAAGGACTGGTTACTGCTGTCAGAGTGGCTGCCCAAATGAAATGACTTACAATTGCAGTGTGCCCTGCCACTACTTTCCAGATTCAAACCAAAGTCGACCCAGCAGGGAACCCTGGGACAGAGCCGTAAGGCAAACTTCCTCTTTTTTTTAACGTTGGGAAATCCTCTTAGATACCCGGCAGTTTAGAGGACACTGCTTGGTTATGATGGATTCGTACCGGCTAAAACCCAACAACTTTGGGTTGTTGGGGTGAGTGGGGTCGCGGGAACGTTATGACACGACACAAGGCAAGCACTCTAACCACTCATCCAACGGGCTCGTCAACTTAACCTCTGTTATACATCAGAATAACACATAGGCTACTTTTAAATATAAAAATCAATCTCTGTGTTAATCTTACAAAAACTCAAGAATGGCTAGACCGAAATTAATCCATTTTTTAGTTACTTGTGGACAGGGATAAACTGAGAGGGCTTGCACCCCAGGTAAAGACGGATCAGCTCGTCACAGATAATTTATAAACACACTGTTATACCATTGTGAAATAACAGCAGTGTGCGAGCTTTTGTGTTTAAGGCACATTTCCCTATCTCTTCCTAATACCTTATCCTGCTATATTTAGCAGTGCACCTGCAATACCTGTGGTGTTGCTTATATTATAGCCACCTACTATCAAGTGGGCCGTCAGCCTGTCTGTCAAACTTAACAAATTTAAAAAAAGAAATGTTTCTAGAGACCAAACAATTTCACCACTTACACATACAATACAATTTTAAATGTAAAACCATCACGAAAAATACAGTATCCACTTTACACTTTCCAACACGGAATGTTAGTTCCCATGAGACACTATGAAAGAACACTAAAATAAAACAGCATCTCGCTTTAATGATAAACTTATAATTAAAAATGAACCTTAGATTATATGTAAAAAGGTTTTTTTTGGAAATTTAGCGTCGCCCGCGTCCTCGGCCGCCCCGGCCTCCTCTCGGGCCGCCGCGACCGCCACGGCCTCTACCACGGCCGCCGCGACTTCCACCACCGCCCCTCGGGAATCCTTCGCGCTTGCCACGGCCTTTAGGCGCGTCATCAATAAGCAGAGTCTCCAACGGCAAGCTGTCGGGCAATAGATAATATCTTATGTTGTTACCGCGTATGCTCAAAGTCTCCAGACTAATTTCCTCCTTGTTTTTGAGCGTAACTTTGACGGCCTTAAGATGCGTGTTCATGGCGACATCCACACCGGTTATGGTGCCGTGCACTATACTGCCGTTCTTCAGCTCAATAGTGACGGTCTCGTGACTGAGCTTCATTAGAAATCTGACGAGCTTCATTTTGTTTAGGTTTTTAGATTAGTTTTGGTGTACAAAATACGAAATTTCACCGGCGGCGACGTTAGTTTCTTAACCTCAAAGTCAAACCACAGACAGTCAATCAAATACACAAAATAAATTGCTCAACCAAAACAAAATACAAATGGCGGTTCTGTCCACAGAACACTTTATACTTATTATGTCTGTCCAGTTTTGTCTGTTGCACAGACTACAACTAACTGTCCATAAACTTAATATTAGAATACATAACAAGGTTTTCCTTCAAACGGCAATAATCACCCCTTAATAAAAATAACTGTAAAAAAACAAAGCACGTGTTTTTCTTTTGTACGTGAGGTAATAATTCTTAATCAAGTTTTTCCCCCGAGTATCAGGAATATGTAAGGTTCTATTATAAGAACACTTGCGTCTATCTGTCGCCTTTTATCATAATACTAAATAATCATAATCAAACACCCACATTTTGGAGAATAGAAAGAGATAAGTAATGAAACATCATAAAAGAGTATTTATTTTGAGCTCCTTGGCAACCAAATAATAGATCTATAAATTTTGCTGTTCTGTCTTTGCGTCTTGGTTTCCTATTTTAATAAAGTGATTTATCAAGTTTACTCTATAATGAATCCTTCAGATAATCTTCACGACATTGTGGAAGAAGAAGAGAAAACAGAAGAAAAGGAAATAGCCATATGTGCAAGATTGGTATTCACTCAAGAACAGGTGGAATAATTACATATATTTTTGGTATAAAAGTGGCAGAGTTGCTGATGGATGATCAAGTGTTACCTCAAATTTTTGTGAGATAGCGCTCGCTATACGAATGCTAATAAGTTCAAGATAGCAACTTAGAATGTAATTATTGTGTTAACCGCCGTCGGTTGCAATGCAATTATTGTGACGATCTTAAGTAAAACTTGGTTGTCCAGGTACATAGAGGGTAGAAATCATACTTAAGGCAAGGATGAAAACTTAAGACAAGGGTGAAGATAAGGCGAACCCCCTATCTATTTCAATTTGCACCACACTTTGGTGGGGCCGATTATAGGGCTACTTGATACTTTTGTCCTTTTATACCACGCCGCTACGTGCACGCACAGTGTAAACGCACTTAACAATGTTCCATATTCAAAAAATTTTCTGTTACGCTTACAATTCTTGATGCGCGGCCTTATAGATCATTTAAAACTAAAATGGACAGCATAAATATATCTATTACAACAGCGCAGCTAACCGAATCAGATGTTAGACACTCTCTTAAAGTGCAATGCGAGGAAGATTACAAAAGCGGTGATGTTACAGCTAGATTCAATTTCACTCGTGCGCAGGTAACGCCTTATGACGTAATTTCATGTATCTATTCCTGCTGCTGAACTTAGTCTAATGATTTTTGGTGTGAAGACCTTAAAGCCACTACATTTGACATTTGACCTGCGACCTCACCTCGCACGCGATGCTGCCCGATGTCGCTTTGACAAGTCGTTAATCGATTCTCTAATTTCGTGAGTCTTGTCCTTCGACAATCGTCCGACAAGCTTTAAATAGTAAGGATACATGTCGCTTTGTTTTCCGCGAATATTCCTCTGCTGGCTACTTACCAATCACTACTGGGTAGTGTGAACAAAGCAAAATGTCGAGTTATTTGTCCCACTAAGTAGCAGGCATACCACGTAAATATCCGGTGATATGTCTCTGCGACATGTCCCTTAGTGAAAATGCGGCCTAAGACCGACACTGAAATGTGGGACTATCGTAAGGTACTTAAACCTTGCAAACAAAGACTTACATCTAACTTACTAACTTAACCTAAGCAACTCTCATTAGATAACGCTTGTAACGTCGGTGAATCAAACACTGGTGGCAGAAAGGGTCCTCGAATGAGGAGGTTGCTAAGGGATGCGGTGAATACCCAGATCATGTTGGAGAGCCATCAACGATAATTTGAAGTGGAACTGAAATTGATTAATGTTTTTTAGGAAGATGACTTACGCGAAGCATTCAATTTGCTTGATCGTAATGGGGAAGGAAGAATAAAAGCTGAAGATTTCAGAGTGGCGATTAAGGCTCTAGGTATGTATGACTAAAACTGTTGATTGATCCTCGATTGGGATGTTTACCTTACTATTGATTCACAATAAGATTGAGTGTAAAATTGAATTAGAAGTGGCGAATTTTTTAGGGCGTTTTGCTTTAGGTAGGTATTGAGCTCTAGAATAGAATTGCAAATGCTCTGTCGGCAGCGAACAGCATGCAACAGCTGCCGTTGATGACAGCAAGGATTTTATGTTGAAATATGGAATGAGTCTCATTTAAAAAACAAAAGTTAAACTAAATTTATAGAGGGTATATAATATATTATGATATAGAGAGTTAAGTAACTATTGTTATGTGCGTTTTTAGAGATAAATAAAATTCTTGCATAAAAGTAAAATTATATAATTTTTTTCTCTATAAATTAATGAGCACATTTGGTACGTGGCACCCCGGTGCTCTATTTAATAATTTTATTCAGGATACACACCAAGCATAGAGGAATTGCAACAAATGATAACAGCTGTGGACAAAGGCCAAACGGGAAAACTGAGCTTTGAGAATTTTGAAACAGCAATAATGAGAAAAATTATGGCTTTGGACAGCGACGTTGACATAATGAAGAGTTTCCGACTGTTTGATATGGACGATTGTGGTAAAATTTTATTTTGTTAACAAACGCGAAAAAAAGCGATTTACTCTATTTAACTTTAATAAGTAGTAGCAGGGCACACTGTGTTTCGAAGTCATTTGGGCACTCAGTCTGGCGAAAGTAACCACCTCCTTACAAAGGACCATCGTGAAATAATAGCACGTGTGCTGCTGTGTTTCGGAAAGTGAGTAAGTATTACCTACTTAAATAGGACACATAAAAGATGTAATAGATACTTGTTTTCAGGTTACATCAGTTTCGATAACGTTAAAAAGGTAACCCAAATTCTTGGCATTTATCTAACCGATGAGGAAATAGAGGAAATGATGGACGATGCTGATAAGGATATGGACGGATTGGTTAGAACTTTTTATTTTTATCGTTAGCTACTAATTGAAACTATAATAATTGTCTAGTTATCCTATATGCGACAGTGAGTAATTCACTTGTAATGGATTTTTCTAAGGTCATGAAAAAAAAAACGAGAAAATGGTCACTACACAAGCTATTAAGTATCTGGTCACTATGTAACTATTCTTCTGTAGGTATACAACATTAACCAATACTAACTTCTTACAGTAAATAGTCCTAAAAAATCTGGACGTTCAGCTTCGCAAAATAGTTAAGAAATTAAAAAGTAGCAATACTTTATAGTGTTGTCCCGTTTAAACCATTATGTTGATAAGACACTAAATTATTACCACTATTTAATTTCTTTACTACTTTGCCAAATTATACGCGCCTTGTTCGTTATATTCCCTAAGACCGCGTGGTCCGACTGCTTCATCCGACCGATTGGTTAAATTGATAGGACAATGATGGGCCAACGCTTAGAAAATATTGCCACAGTCCATATTTCCTACATTAAACTCACATTGTCCCTTATAAAAAAATATTATTGTATCTTTCCAGATTAATGTACAGGAGTTCATGAAAATGATTAAGAATTGTGTGCACATCGTAACACTTTGATATTATTTCTCTGGTAGTTAATTTCAAATACTTACCTACTTTATATTGTAGTGTATAATCCAATAAAATTTTTCAACAATATTTTGTTTATTATTTGTAAGCTAACATTGAGAATAAGGAAAATTAATTTTCGACTACAGCCAACACCCATTACAAATAGGTGTTGCTACAGCCCATAGATATGACTAAATAATTTTCATAAATTATCATTAACAGCATAATAATCTACTCTACATAATTATTGTAGACGTTAATTACTCTAACTAAATTTTATTGAATCGCACTTTTCAAATAATAAAAAGCTGAAATCTATTGTACAGATAGCTAATGAGACTTTTTTCCCCAATAGTTCCGCCAGGATAAATAAATCGACTTCTTTACTCTATTTAGTTTGTGCATCTCGTTTTACAAAATGTTTAAACCACAAACTAAATACATATAGTACATAATTATATAGTTTATATTTTTGTTTGGATTGGAATGTGGTCACAGACTATATTGTAATAATTACCAATATCTGTTTTGACGTTGGCATTGACATTTTTAACAATCAATTTGAATTTGAAATGTAAACGACTAAAATATATATATTCATTATTTAACAATTTCAAATACAAAACAAAATATTTAGTAAAATACGAAATATTAATAAAAAAGAACACCAATAAAGTCTAAGTAAAAGTTGATTTGACATACTTAACATGGGTAAGTTGAAGTAATTGTGATTATGTATCTTTTTTCTTTATTTTTCTTAAACATAAAGTTACAAACTTACTAGTTGCGCGTGCAGGAACCTTTTCCAGTATAAAAGTATCCTATATGTTAATCCATGTAATAAACTGTATGAGTTGCAAGTTTCATCCAAATCCGTTTAACCATTTTCGTGTGATTAAGTAACAAACTTTCAAACAAACATACAAACTTCGCATTTATAATATCAATTAAATTTATATTTCAGAAGAAGAGATTACTCTGGAAGAGAAATGCGAGAATTTAATGCTCGCCGTTGTAGAAACGCGTAAGAAGTTCGGCCCTATATGTGTAGAGTACGAGAAGAAGATAAGCAATGTTGAAAACAAGCAACTCAACCTTCAGCTAGATACAATTGGCAATCACCAATTCAAACCTAAAATCAAACTACCAGACATTGATATGGAGAAAGTCCGCACAGATTTTGAAGACCGCAATCTTGAAGCCTTGGAGAGAGAAAAGAAAATGGAAAATCTAATGAAAAGATTGAAAGACACACAAACTATTTTACAACAAATGAAAAAAGATAAATTGAGTGAAAAAATGCGGATGTCATTAAACGCTTCCTCAGTGTTGGCAAGAGTGAAGAAAATCTAAAAGAAACTAATCATATTTCATTTATCTCAACAAACATAGGTATATCATTACAGGAGCAACAACAATTTGATGTATCAATTCCCCTTACATTACTTAAATTTAAAACATATGATTTAGATTACATCCAAACTATCTGTTATTAGAATATCATAGTCTAAAGCCGAATCACGAGTATCTAGTGGCTGCTCGTAAGTAGTAGTGGCAGGGCACACTACATTTCGGTAGCCCGTCTGGCGGCAGTAACCATCCCCTTTCATAAAACCACTGTGAAATAACAACACGTGTTCTGTTGTGTTTTTGTGGGTGAGTAAAGGGATGCACTTGCAGTACCTGTGGCGTTGCTTGTGTTATAGGCGACGGTAGCCACCTAACATCAAGTCTATCGACTGTCATCTATCTATCTATCTATATATATAAAAAGCAATGTGTGTATGTATGCTATGGACTCCAAAACCGTTGAACCGATTTTGATGAAATTTTCAGACAATCTTTAGATTAGTCCAGCGGGTGATCTTGTGAAGTTTAGTAGCGATCGGATAAGAAAAATGGACGCAGACGAAGTCGCAGGCAAAACCTAGTTTATAATATTAGTATAGATTAGTCGGACAGCATTAAATTAAATGTAAGATGTACATATATAAGGAAGTATTTTAATCATACATATTATGTGTATAAATTTTATAAATGATTAGAAGTCAAAATAAATCTCTTCCCGTAAATCGTCCCAATGATTTTTATTTCATTATTAAATTTATTAATAATTTTTGCCGTAGTATCTTCGGTGGAACAATGGAAAAACATAAAAGAAAGTGGAATATTTTTTCCAATTAGTTCAACTGGTTGAACTTTGAGCTAAATTTTCTGGAATACGTCAAAACATTAATTCATAGGTTAACAATTGTTTTTTTTTTTACTTTAGATAATTCCAGACTGAATGCAAATGATGTCAAGACTGCAATTACTTTTTTCCTTTTTTTTTATGAGTGTTTAGGGTGCACACGCCTTAACGCTCTGTTCCAAGGTTCGATTCCCAGCAGGGTCAACTTTGGAAATGGACTTTTCAAAGTCACTCTGGTCTGGATTTCGAAAGTAGTGGCAGGGCACACTGCGTTTCGCAATCATTTGGTAGATCGTCTGGCGGCAGTAACCACACGTTACAGGAGCACTGTGAAATAACAGCATGTGTGCTTTTGCGTTTCGGTGAGTGTGTAAGGAATGCCAGAGAGCCCATTCCCTTATCCTTAATGCACTTGCAGCACCTGTGGCTTTCCTTATGTTATAGGCGACGGTAGCCACTTACCGTCAAGTGTTTGAGTTATAATGATAAAATAAAAACCCAATAATAATTTTCAAAATATATATTTCACGGTTAGATTATAACATATTTGATAACATTTGGATATTTTTTATACATTATATTTTTAATTATACTATATAATATTTATTTCATTAACAATAGCTGAATTTTCCATCCAAGGAACTGCCCAATTTATACATTAAAACATGAAGCCTCAAATATTATACCAAGACCTAAGACAAATTATAGAAGGCTTAAGAAAGTACCCATATTTGGCGACACTAAGCGCCTTAAGTCCAAAAAAAAAAAACATACACTTAGTGACCATTCATTTACAACAAAATTAACACCTTGAAAAAATTACTACCTACCACAATTAAAAAAAAAAAACGCAATAAATAATTTCACAATCAAGTTTAAATAAAAATTCAAGGCCTCAAAATTTCTTTCTAAAATTATTCTATGATACTCTAAGTATACATGCGTCATGTTCAGCATAAAAAAAATATATATAATCAATCATCTTTTAAGTAAAGCTGCAAATAATAAATAACCTAAATTTCGTTCAAACATTTATTTCATTTTTGACAGCTCCAGTCATTTCTTACAACAATCGACTCATTTTTTTTTTATAAAAGATTCGACTATTTATGAAAGTGTTTTAACATGATAGGCTATGGAGGGTAAAGGTAAGGGAGGACCGACTCTTATGTATTATAAAGTGCTACCAGAATACCAGTAAATTAAGATGGCGCTAGAGTAGCATTGAGGACTAAATTAGACAAAGATAGATAGATAAATAGAAGATATGCTACACTAGCGCCATTGTGGCCACTCTTAGAACCCTTATTTCACTGTTGGAGAGGAGCATTTTTCAGTTTGATTGTCATATCAGTCGAAACTCCTTACCTTCCATAATGAAGGGTCAAAAGTGAAATAAATAATTGGATCGAGAAATAACACATAATATACACAGTTAAAACTTTATTAAATACAAACACACAGACAAAGTTTATATGTATACACAAATATATGCAGTAACAGCGAAATCATTGGAATGTTCCTATACATTTTAGTATGGTATTATTAAAACATTCGACATTACCCTCAAATAAAATAAGAATTTAAAGACAGAGCCCTGTGGACGACAGAATGAAGCCAATGAAACTATGCCTTCGCCGTATACACACACGGTTGCACGCACACAGATGCAATCGAAACACGCCTCGTCTTAATAAAATATTTAATTGCGTAGTAAAAGGGTGTAAAAATGAGTCTTCAAAAATTTATAATTTATTTGCTGAATGATTTATAATACACTAGCTGTTGCACGCGACCTCGTCCGCGTAACTTCATAAAATACACTCAAAAACTACTGGACCAATTTTGAAAATTCTATAGAAAACCTATAGAAAGCCACGTTATCAGCGAGTAACATCCGTACTAATCCGTACTAATATTATAAATGCGAAAATATGTTTGGATGTATGGATGTTTGCAACTCTTTCATGCAAAAACTACTGAACAGAAAGGACATAGGGTACCTTTCATCGTTCAACGCGGACGATGTCGCGGCCACCAGCCAGTGGGCTTAATTTTATAAAGTTACGCGGACGAAGTCGCGTGCAACAGCTAGTCTTAAATTTATTAATATTAAGCTGCTTAATGTTTTTAAAGCAGAATGGAATCACATTTCACGCGTAAGTGAACTTGAAAACCAATATTTTCAATAAAAATAAACAAAAATTGAGGTTATAGCTTGGAACACAAAATCTCAACACAGTAAACGGCCTACGCACGCATGTTTATAAAACCGGCTTCACTATTTTGTCCGCATAATTCTATCTGTACTCCTTATTTAGTCTGAGACATTACCATACACGTCATAATTTAATGCTATGCTAGTGATATATATGCTCAACGATCCTCTATTTAAAAAAAAAACTATATTAAAATTTACATTTTGGAATTAAACATGCTTAACGATTATTTTATATTTACATAAATTTATATTTAATTTATTTTCCGTTGGGACTTTTCTCTCCTTTTTTTAATCTTGCTATCTCTTCTCCGAGAGTGTCGATGTTTTCCTTCAAAAGAAAAATCAAAACATTTTGATAGATGGTCTAAAAGAAAAGTTTTTTTTATGTACAGGTGCTACATTTTTATGTATTTTTTATGTACAGACGGGTTAAAAATGGCTGTACCCAACTTATATGACAGGGAACTGATATGAGCAGAAGACGAATTTTTAAAGCGCGAGAAACGCTATCGACCAATCCACACACTTGGCGACTTTTTCCAGTAACGCTATTGGTCGCCAACTGCCGCCATGTTAGCGTGCGCCGCTTGTCATCTTACGCGAGTGGGCGTTGTATTATCAACCTTATAGATATTGTATCTAAGGTTAAGTTTTATGCTTCTTTGTTAATCGTCGGAGCCGACTTTCTTTTCTGCGTGAACGTGTACCTACTACTGTGCGCCTCTGTATGTAACTTTTTTTTATTTATTTTATGTTAAGGTCGTCAGACAGGCTGACGATTCACTTTATGGTAGGTGGCTACAGTCACCTATAATACAAGCAACGCTTTGCTGCAAGTGTGCCGCCGACTACAGTAGGGCATGGATAAGGCATAGGGAAATTTGCTCTGGCATCCCACACTCACTCACCGAAACACAACAGCAAATGTGCTTTTATTTAACGGTAGTCTTCTATACTGGGGTGGTTACTGCCGCCAGACGGGCTGTCCAAATTATATGATTCCCGGCAGGGTTTGAACTTTGGAAATGAACTTTTAAAAATTGGCTCTGATCTGGATGTCGCAAGTAGTGACAGACTATTTCGGCAAGCCCGTCTGGCGGCAGTAACCATCTTCTTACAGAAGACACAGTGAAATAACAGCACTTTTGCTGTTGTGTTTCGGTGAGTTAATAAGGAATGCTAAAACCTATTATCACCTAACCCATCCCAATACGATAGTCATTGACCCTGAAACCCTGAAAGAAACTTAGGATACCATTAATTTTGTCATCTTATTAAATAATAAAATCCCAACAATCACATTCACTCACAATCATCAATGTCGACTTTAACATTCTGCCAATAGAAATACCTACCTTGAGAGTAATGTTTTTAAGTAGAGTATCCTCTAGCAGAGCTTGCAATTTCGTGTTCATCTCTATGGACAGTTCCGGTGTTATTCCGGACGGATCACCTCCCCAAATGGCGGCCATAGCTCCTCCCCCGAACCTAGCTATCTCCTTCTGTCGATGATTTTACATAAATAGTTAGTATGAGATCCTATTTCACTGTAAGCGGTCTATAGACGGTCGACATTCAAGCATTTGGCAGTTCCTGGAAGGACAAAATTGCTTGCCAACCATTTACGTGCTTCTCAAACATACTTTTGTAGCTTGAATGCAACATTGAAGCATTTATAAACACTCATATGTATTTTAGTCACAACAGAAATATAATCGGAGTGCGGTGTAATGAAAATCAAAAAACCACAATGTATTTTAATTTAGATAAATGGCGTTAGGGAACGTACCCATAGTACGTGACCCATTTTTTTTTTACAATTTGCTACCCCCCTCCCCCCTCGGTGACTGTGTAGTGTATGCCAAGACCCCCTCCTCTTCCAGTTTTCACGTAGTCATTCATAAATATGGTTTTAAATCATTTTTTGCGAACAGAAACTAAAAATAATAAGAATTCGGCTCATATTTTTCTATATTAATACGGCGCTTGCCGCTTGATGTCAAGTCAAGCCAAAAAAGTTATGTAAAAACATCACATATTCACTTCATAAAGAGAGTTTTTGTTCGAAACTAACATATTTCTTTATATCTAAAAGTTTTTTCCATCCAAAAAGTATACCGTTTTCGAGATAATTAACTTTTACATTGTTATCAGGTTGTTATATTCTTAAAAGATGTTTAGTTTTAACTATTTTTTGTTTATAAAACTACAAATTTCTATAACAAATTATAAAATTCGGCAAATTTGAAAATCAAACATTGGCACTTTTATTCCTTACTTTTCCCTTGGACACCCTCTTTTATATAGAAATTAGAAATTATACAAAACTATAAAAATAAAGACCAATCAATTTGTTTTTATGATAACATTTACCTTAGTCAATTTCCTTTTGGGCTGCATTGGGAGATAGCTTTCGATTAGTTACCAAATCAAATTATCGGCTTAAATAGAACCCAATTAACTTTTAAAAGAGTGAAAAGTTTCAAAGTAACTTGTGTTGCTTCAAAGTAAGGGGACGTACACATTTTAGACACATCCACGGAACATATAAATAAAGATGGAATAGTCTATTTTCACTTGAGTACCATTTTCGATAAGGATACCAATATTACTTGGGAAAATATAAATTAAGATGGAATGATCTATTATTACTTGAGTACCATTTTTGATGAGGATGACAATTTTACTTGGGAACATATATAAGGAGAAGATAAATCAGTTTTGTATGGAGATCAAGCCATCAAAAATGGTAATCAACTAATTTTTTTTTTTTTTTTTTTTTTTTTTTTAATTATAGATGGGTTGGCCAACAACCAACTGTGCATGCAGGACAAAATAAAATAGACCATTCCATCTTTATTTATTTATGTGTTCCCAAGTAAAATTGTCACCCTCATCAAATATGGTACTCAAGTAAAACATGTTCCTAAATAAAATTCATACCGCTTAAGGTAACTTTAAGAAGGTTTACCTTGTTGCGGTCGAGTCCGGCCGAAGCTAGTGCGCCGGCTGGCAACTCGGCCAACAGATGGCGCAGCAGTCGAGTCTTGCGACCCAACTCGGCCGTCAGTTGGCGCGAGTGTTCCTCAAGGAACTCGCATCGTTCCAGTCGTCTCGCGCCGGCCCTTTGCAGCGACACAATGCGCTCGATCAGCGCTTGCTTGTCCGGCTCGCGCACCTGGGAACGCACACCACCGTCTCTCTATGTGTCTTTTATAACATGTACTCATGTTATATACGTGTACAACATGTTTATACTTTTATACATGAGAGTGTGCTCAGGAGCTGCACGAGCTCATACCGCCTTCCCCTTTCTCCCATCGGACATACAGACGTACAAATCGCACGCTTAGTATTAAAGTGACCTAATTCAGAATAAGTCTTAAACGAGTTAGATAAACAACTTAAACAGTTTTCAATACAAATTAATGTTTCACTCAAATCTGTGTTTCATATTCTATATTTATGGAAAAAAAAAAAACTAACTGTAAAACTAACATCTTGTGTTATTAATGTCCAAATAAACAACCCAACTCCTAATTACAAAACATTTATAAAAAAAAGTGATTTTTTTAATTCGATCACTTTAATACTAAGCGTGCGAAATGGTCACCATTATCATCCTATCGAAGTCAATCTTTTTCGGATCAAGCTCTTTAAAACATCCTTTTTATAATGCGCACTGCCAACGTTTAGAACTCCTGAGCTCATATAACCCAAATCTTTTCAAAGTTCGAGTGAATAGGCATATTATGGGTAGAGAATGAGGTCCGCTCCATCTTAGGCTTCATATCCTTGCTACACACTTGGTTGTTGGTCAAGAGCTAACCCATCTTTTATATAAAAAAAAAAAAAAAAAAAAAAAAAAAAAAAAAAAAAAAAAAAAAAAAAAAACCACATTCACTCATCACTTTTATTTTATTGAAACGCAGTCACACACACAGGACACTCAATACGACAATAATATTAGAATAAATCCTACTGGCAATAATGGACTTCTTTTTTTTTACCATAAAAATAGCTAACAATATTAAATAAAGATAAAAACAATATATATATATATATATATATATAAACAATAAATACAATTTCAAAGGAAGAGACGCATTTCTAGTGTTTTTATTGTTTACCTAATGTGCGCTTTCTCGAATGCATGCGTGTGTGTACATGTGCGTTAGTGTGTGTGCGTGTGAGTGTTGTACATTAATATTAGATTTTTTTTTGTTAATAAGTTTTATTACTGCCTTTTTAAAGTAAAATACATTTAAAGATGCATATCATAGTAATATATCTTTCATTTATAATATATTTTAAATAGCCTAGAAACCTAGAACACTACAAATTCTAATAAAAAATCTCTTTTTATATAAATAAACAATTTACTATGGCAACAGTTGAATAACTAAAAATCTCTCCTGTCTAACCTTTGAGAAGATTTTATCAAAAATACCGCAAATTTTTATCTGAAAAAAAAAAATATTCACAGTATATATATATATATATACATACCGTTGCTAATTTCGACGTATCCTTGATTGCACAAACAATTAATAATATTATTTCATATTACAGAATGGTGATAGTGATAGTGATAGTGATTGATATTAGGTGGGTGGCTACCGTCGCCGACAATAGAAGGCTTAAGGGATAACGAAGGGATGAGCTTTGGCATTCCTTACTCACTCAACTGAACACATAATAATGTGCTGCTATTTCACTGTGGTCTTCCTTAAAGGGGATGGTTACTGCCGCCAGACGGGCTGCCCATTTGACTGCGAAACGCATTGTGCCCTGCTACTACAAAAAACACCAGGGTTTGCTTTGCTTGCACCAGTCATGAAAAAATTTCATTTTAAACGTCTGTCAGTTGTCTGCTTATTAGTGCTTCAGTTTCAAATGTTTTCATACTATAAAAAATATTATTTATTTTTTTATAAAAAATAAATAAACATTCACCTGTCTTTGTCTGGTACCAGTCATTTATAATAAAATCCCGAACAATATTAAGCAGCTCAATATTAATATATTCAAGAAGAAAATTAAAGAATTACTAGTTGATAAATGTTACCATGATTTTAAAAGATTATATGTCTGATAACTTAGTGGACGGTGGTGATTAAAAAATTATTTTGTTGTCTAGTGTTCACAAAATATTTGCACACCCCAAAGGGTAGAATGTAGCGAGCGTTATTCATTATAAAACCTTTGTAATTACCTATATTCAGCAAATCAATTATTGTTATTATTATTATTATTACCTGTATATCGGGGAGCGAGTCTGTGTGTCCGTTTTGTTTGTCCTCTTGCTGTGCAACCTCTCCGCTGCTCAGCGATGAAATGGAACCTTGAATGTTTAACACAAAATGGCTAATTTAGATGTTAATGTGTGTTGCCAGTGATGAAATATTGTTATGCCAGTGATTGCATATTGTTATGCCAGTGATGACATATTATTACGCCAATGATGACATATTGTTACGCCAGTGATGACATATTATTACGCCAATGATGACATATTGTTACGCCAGTGATGACATATTGTTACGCCAGTGATGACATATTATTATGCCAGTGATGACATATTATTATGCCAGTGATGACAT